>CM052888.1:37457695-37479169 GCA_028534135.1 Potos flavus
GTTGGGGGCGCCTGGGTGGCTCAGTGGGTTAAAGCCTCTGCCTTCGGCTCAGATCATGGTCTCAGGGTCCTGGGATCGAGCCCCGCATCGAGCCCCACATCGGGCTCTCTGCTCAGCAGGGAGCCTGCTTCCCCTCCTCTCTCTGCCTGCCTCTCTGCCTACTTGTAATCTGTCAAATAAATAAATAAAATCTTTAAAAAAAAAAAAGAAAGAAAGAACTTTTGGGCGCCTGGGTGGCTCAGTGGGTTAAAGCCTCTGCCTTCGGCTCAGGTCACGATCTCAGAGTCCTGGGATAGAGCCCCGCATCGGGCTCTCTGCTCAGCAGGGGGCCTGCTTCCCCCCTCTCTCTCTGCCTGCCTCTCTGCCTACTTGTGATCTCTCTCTCTCTGTCAAATAAATAAATAAAATCTTAAAAAAAAAATTTTTTTTTAAAAGAAAGAAAGAAAGAAAGAAAATTGTTGATTTAAGCTGCTTAATTTTCAGATAATTTGTTATGCAGCAAAAGATAACTGAAACACTGGGGTTGCAAATTCTACCCTAACCCTCATCCTACAGTAGCCAGACATGTCATGGGAGCCAGTGAGCAGGGCTCGGTGTGGGGCAACAGGGCGTGGTGGGGACCCTGATTTACCAGGGAACCCATGCTGTGCTGTTCTAGGCTGCTTTTGCCCCCAGATCTGCTCCTCATCCTCCCCTTTCTGCCTGCATCCCAGCCACAGTCCCCAGTCTCCCCCTTTATCTGGATTTATCTGGGGTCCTGCCAGTGGGAAGCAGTGGCAGGAGCCTGGAGAGTGGGAGTAAAGGGCCATGGCAATTCATCCCTCTCCCCGTGGTTGTGCCTCCTCACAGCTCCAGCCAGCCTGACAGTCCCACTGGGTCTCCAGCTTCTTTTAGGTGACTTTGTCTCTGGGCTTTGCTGATGCCACCTCCTCCCTTTGTTCCTCCAGCCTGGAGTGACAGTGCCTTCCCACTGCTGCTAATTTCTGATTGCTTCATTGGCTCCTGCTTGGCCCCCCAGCTCCTCCATCTGGTACACAACCACCTGTGTGTGTTAACGTCCCTCTGTTCTAGTATCTGTACCTTCATCAGGCCCTCACAGGTACAGCAGCTCCGGCCCACTGTGCCCAAGCACACGAGTGGGCTCCATGGTGTCAGATAACCCAATATGGCAGAAGCCAAAAACCAGGAGTGTGGTGGGGGTGTCCCGAGTTTTCAAACGCTGTGGATGCCAACAGTCCTCTTACTTCAGAGTAGATAGAAGCCGCAGGACAGACTGAGGAGGAGTACTTACTGGGTCAGTGAACAGACCTTTACTGAGCACCTACCGTGTGAGGAGCTGGGGACACAGTGGTAAGCGAGAGAGGGGAGGCCCTGCCCCGTATGCTTACACTACAGTAGAGGAGGCAGACGAATGAATGAAGGAGACGAAGGACAGCGTGTGGAACATGCCACGCAGAAGGAAGGGTGGGTGATATTGTGTGAATGTGGGTTCGGGGGAGTCAGGCTTTAGTTGCGGTGACACGATGGCAGGAGTCAGGCCGACGAAGATCTGGGAGAACCATGTTCTCAAAAGAGGGAATGGCCGTCACAAAGTCCCAGAGCCAGGAAAGAGCTGGGAGTGTGTGAGGAAAAGTGAGAAGGGACGGCTGGGGCAGAAGGAGTGAAAGGGAAGTTGAAGGACTATGTGGGGTTGGGGAGGGTGCAGCGGCCACAGAAAGGAGCTTGGATTTTATTTTAAGTGCAATGAGAAGCCACTGGAAGATTTTAAGAAGGAAAGTAGTACCAGCTATGTTTTTGAAAGACATCCCCTCCCCCCGCCCCTGCCGCGAAGGTGTGGTATGAGGACTACAAGTAGGACACAAGATGAGAGGCAGGGAAACCACTCTGTAAGCAATTGTGGTGGGCCAGGTGGTGTGCTGAGTGGGGCCAGACCAGGGTGTTAACAGTGGAGCAGTGTGGGGCGCCTGGGTGGCTCAGTGGGTTAAAGCCTCTGCCTTCAGCTCAGGTCGTGATCCCAGGGTTCTGGGATCAAGCCCCATATCGGGCTCTCTGCTCAGCAGGGAGCCTGCTTTCTCCTCTCTCTCTGCCTGCCTCTCTGCCTACTTGTGATCTCTCTCTCTCTCTGTGTCAAGTAAATAAATGAAATCTTAAAAAAAAAAAAAAGAGTGGAGCAGTGAGAAGTGGGGGGTTTGGGAGAGCTGTGTCACAGAAACCAGAAGGGGAGTTTTCAGACAGGACTGGTCTGGACGACTTGTTAAAATGCAGACTGCTGGGTCTTGTCCCCAGAGATTACAGTTCACTGGGTCTAGGGCAACAGAATTTGCATTTCTAACAAGTTGTCATATGATGCTGCTGCTGCAGACGCAGAGATCACACTTTGAAAACCACTAGGTAAAACAATTCTAATAGAAATATAATGTAAGCCACGTGCGTCATTTAAAAATTTTAGGGGCGCCTGGCTGCTTCAGTCAGAAGAGTATGCGACTCTAGATCGTGGGGTCATGAGTTCGAGCTCCATGTTGGGTATAGAGATTACTTAAATAAATTTAAAAATAAAATAAAATTTTCCAGTAGCCACGGTTAAAAAGAAAAAACAGGTGAAAGTACTTTAATAAAATATTTAGTCATATATTTTATTATTACTATATCCCAAATACTCTAGTTTCAGCAAGTTGACGATGTTTTAAAAATTTTTTTAAAGATTTATTTATTTACTTGAGAGAGGGAGAGGACGAACAGGAGGGCCAGAGGGAGAAGAGAAAATCTGGGCAGACTCCGTGCTCAGCATGGAGCCCAACACCAGGTTCCATCTCACCACTAAGAAATGACGACTTGAGCCGAAACCAAGAGTGGGACGCTTCCGTGCCACCCAGGCACCCGTACATGTTACCAATGTTTTTAAAATTCTTGAGATATTTTACATTCTTTTTTTTGAGAGGGCATAATAAGTCTTTGACATCCCAGTGTGTATTTATACTTATAGCACATCTTAACACATCTTGAGTTAAACCTTCAATACCCTGTGTGGCCAGTGCCTACCATACTGGACAGCACAGCATAGGCCTGTTATTTGCAGTGTTAAGGACAGAGAATTGCCTCTCGAGTTTAACTACAGGGAAGAGCTTTAGTAACACAAAAGTGTCGGGGTTTTTTGTGAAACAGAGGGAAAGAGATGGAGGTGAGAGCATGCACACTTCTCTCCTAAAGTTTGGCTGTGTTACTATAATGGATGGATCAGGCTGACACCACTGAAACCCAACACTGGATATTAACATCACAAACACACACAAAAAACCATCCAGACATTATTATGTGCCTCCTGACTGAAGAACTCGAAAACACCCATGAAGTATTCTTACCTCTAAATTAAACCTGAATCTAACTCAGCCTCTAGATCTATCAGTTTGCAGGACATACAAGGGACAGAAGAACGTAATAAAAGACACCAAGAAATGCAACCAGCCAAATCAGACTGTGAGATGAATGAGAGGGAGGGGGAACCGCCCCAGAATAGAAGACTTAAACAGATGCCAACAAAATGCAATGCATAGATCCTGTTCGGATTCTGATATGAACCAGTCAACAGTTCAGACATTTATAAGACAATCAGGGAAATTTGGAGACAAGTTGGGTATTAAATAAAATTAAGAAATTATTTGTTGCTATGTATGATAAAGGTTTTTTTTTTTTTTTTTTTTAAGAAACGTGTATTTTAGAGATACATATAAAAGTATTTATGGATGAAATCATATGATGTCTGGGATTTTGCCTTAAACTAATTCTGCCGGGAGGGAGGCAGGAAAATATAACAAGATTGGCCATATGTTGATAATTGCTGAAGAAAGGTGATGGGTACCTGGGGGATCATTACACTATTCTGTTTTTATGCATCTTTGAACATTACCTTAATAAGGTGGACTTTTTTGGTTTTTTTGTTTTTAAAGGGGGTAGAGGGGTAGCTGTGAAGGAACAGTGAGAAAAGAAGGAGAAGGGATGTTTCTTCTTTTAAAACTAAAGCGCTATGAACAGGCTCGAGAGCTGACAGGGGATAGTGGAGATTCAGGAGAGCCGCAGGCTGGCTCCGGGGCATACACAGCGGTGGGGGTCTCGCTAATTCTTAAGGGACTGAGCAGCGACCCCCCACACACACACACCTCCCCCTGCTGCTTCAAAGCTGCTGCGACTCCTGGGACGGAACACCGGCCCCCACCCACCTGCTAAGGTCCATCTGGCTTGACCAGCCGCACGCGCCTGCGCAGCAATCCCCCCACGGGGCGCGGGGCTCAGTTCCCACATCCCACAATCCCCCGCGCTGCTCTGGAGGCGCTCTCTATGAGGGGGCGAGGCCTCGTCAGCCGCCAGACTTGAGCAAGGTGAGGCAGAGGGTGTCGCGTAGCCTTCTGGGAAATGGAGTTGGCTCGCTAGGCCAGAACCACCGTTTAACCCACGCACGAGACTACGTCCCCCACAATGCACGGCGCGCGCAGCGGCAGAGTGGTGTATTGCTGCCCCCATGTGGCAGGCGAGCGGTTATGTCTAAAACAAGGAGTTCTGCTGAGAGGGGCAGGAGCCGGGCTGGGACTGGGGGACGCTGAGGGTTGCCCTGGGAACCTCTGGGAGGCCAGTCCAGAGGGGAGGGCCCCGCACCTGGGCCGAGGAAGAATGGCGATGGTGAAGAAGTTGGAGGTAGGGCCCACTATGAAGATTAAGTGAAACGAGGACAGAACTGTTGGCTGTATATTATCGTTATTATTACAGCTAGTATTTATAGAGTAAGTACTTATTATGAGAACCACTGCTTCCAGCTTTATACGTGAATTATCTCATTTAATCCTCCCAACAGCCAGTTGAGGTTCTATCAAGAATGAAGTTGAGGCCCAAAGAGAGGAATAATTTGCCCAAAGTCAATTCAGCTAGTCAGTGGCAGAGTTGGGATATGAATTTAGGCTGTCAGGCTTCCCAGTCAGTGCTTTTCTTCACTAAGACTGTAACACCCTCTGATTACTCTGTTAAATTAGCCCAAGGTTGTAATTAGCACATGAATCAACTCAAAATGGCCATTAGCATGTGGATCTCTGAGTTAGGGATTATGTTTGTGCCCAAGTTTGTGATTTAGCCCTGCTCCAGCACAGAGTTTACAATCAGCATAGATTTATAATTAGCACATGAATCAGCACAGGTTTCTGTTCACAGAGCTCAGATTTCTGATCAGCCCTGAATCAACAGCCGCTTGTGTTAGAAGCTGGAATCATTAGTTTCTGATTAGCACACAGATCTGTTCACACCTAGAAAGCCCTACCATGTTCTGGGCCAGGTGACCTCCTCCTTAAACGCTGCCCTCATCCCTTCACTGAACCTCCACCCTGAACCCCACCATCATGCACCGGCAGGTAGACTTGGTGATTTCCTTGTCCCTCCCCTCCCCTCTGTCTTGTTCATAATGGAATGTCACAGCGACAACCACAGTTCAGAAATTACCTATTCTCTTTCTGCCTTATGAGGAGACAAAATACCAAAGCCTGGACCATATCTGATTCACAGGTGTGTTCCCAGCATCAGGTCTGCCACACAGTGAGGGCTCAATAAATGCTTGGGGAAAGAATATTGGGCGCTCACCATCCTCTTTCTGCATCGACCTAAAGATTTATCAAGTCAAGCCAGATTCACTTTGCCCTCAAAGGAGTAAAATTTGTGGTCATCCAGCCCAAAGGCAGGGACCCAGAGTAGGTGGGTGGGTGGTCAGGGTGGGGCCGAGATGTCTCCCTGGAACAGGATTTGGTGTAGCGGATGGAAGGAGAATCCCACCGCCTCTTCCTGCTGCCTCCCCTGAACTTGGGGATCTGGTGATGGTTGATGTTGGGTCCATTATAATCCATACACTCTGCATAATTGTGACTGGGAGGAAGCTACCCAGCCTGGGAATAAGTTCTCAGCCCTCCTTGCATCCAGGCTGGCCATGCGACTAGTTCTTTCCAGTAAAATATGGACAGAAGGGAGGTTTATCAGAGGTCACTTCTGGGCCGTTTTTTAAGAAGACAGTGAACCTTCTCCACCCTGTCTCCTCCCATTTGCCAGGTGGAAGCAGATAATTCTGAGCCCCAGGAAATAATGGAGGCATAAGATTAACAAGTCTGCTATGTGAGTCACCAGATGGAGGACAGCTGCCAACCAAGCGGGACACCTGTGGCAAGAAATCAACTATTGTATGAAGTCACTGAAATCAAGAGAGTTCTTTGTTACAGTAGCTGACATCGTGCGCAGATAGTCTGACCCTCCCTCTCTGATCCCCTGATAACAGTAAACCTTGGGCACCCTGCTGTCATTCTGTGACATGACCCTCTAATCCCCAGTTGTGGTGTCCAGGCTTTCACATAGCAGTTTCATACAGTGGCCCAAGGCTTTATGTTTACTAATTAGAAGTTACCGGTATATTCCCCTCCATTCTTTGCACAAATGTAAACTTTCCCCCTGTTCTGATGGAAGTTCTCTTCCAGGCTGACATTTGGAAGTCATTAAAGCAGACTTTGAGCATTGAGTTAGGTCTTTTGCCATCGTTAAGCAGAGCCTCATACACAGGATTTTGTGGTTGCCCTGAAAAAAGTCCGTGCTTGCCAGAAACCCATCAGTCTGATTTAGGGTGGTTAGTGTATATGTTTGGGAGAGTGGGGAGGATATACACATCATCCTGCCTGTCTCGTTTGACCCATCCATATGGGAATGCCCCTTCAGACCTAATCTTTAAAGTGGGATCCTAGGGGCTCCTGTGTGGCTCAGCTGGTTAAGCATCTGCCTTTGGCTTGGGTCTTGATCCGAGGGTCCTGGGATTGAGCCCTGCATCAGGCTCCCTGCTCGGTGGAGAGCCTGCTTCTCTCTCTCCTGCTCCCCCTGCTTGTTCTCTCTCTCTGTCAAATAAATAAATAAAATCTTTAAAAAATAATAAAGTGAGTTCCTAATCCCCAGTACCAATTCATGTGCTAATTACAAAGCTGAGCTAATTCCAGTGAACCCCACAGGCTGGACTTGGGTTGGTGGGTACTAGTTGAGGATAAAAGGACACCACCTCCATCCATCATCGCTTAAACAACCCCCAACTTGAAAGGGGCCTAAGTTTGTTTATAAACTCTTTTTCTGATAGACAGACTGACTTGATTGATTTGAACGTCCATGTGTGCGTGTGTGTGTATGCACGTGTGTGTACCCATCCCTTGTAGGTGTTGGGTTTTTTTTTTAAGATTTTATTTATTTATTTGTCAGAGAGAGCGAGACAGAGCACAAGCAGGCAGAGAGGCAGGCAGAGGCAGAGAGAAGCAGGCTCCCCACTGAGCAAGGAGCCCGATGCGGAACTCGATCCCAGGACCCTGGGATCATGACCTGAGCCGAAGGCAGCGGCTTGACCGACTGAGCCACCCAGGCATCCCCCTTGTAGGTGTTTGATAAGGCTTTCTGAATATATTTCTTGTGTACATGTGCAGGAATGTGGCTCACACATGCATGCAAGAGAGAATCTGTGCAGAGTATGTTTCTGCACGTATGATCACTCACGTCTGAGTGTGAGTCTGTGCGTGGCATCGGAGGTGTGTGACTAAGTATACACTTGTGTTTGTCCCCTGTATTTGAAGATGAAACCAGGTGTATATGTGTTCCATGTGCCTGCTGTGTCTGTGTTTGGTGAGCCTCTGAGTACGTGATGTGCATGTAGGAATATGGATGTGTCTCCCGCGTGTATTTGTATATTCAGGCATATTCTGTGTGTGTATACCAGCAGTCCCCTTCCCCCCAAGGCCTCCTCAGCTCTCAGGCAGCTTAACCTCATTCTTCCTGCTGGGGCTTTTTCTGCTGCTTTTGTCCCCTTCTCCAGATGTTGTAATTAAGTAAATGCAGCAATTAAGCAGAGCCCCCCAAACCACCATCCCACCAGGATCCCCTTGCAGGAGCTAATGAGGGATTACAGCACATACAGACACACGCACAGGACTATTCAGGTACCACAGGGACCCCCAGACTGCATGTGCTATAACGTGAGGGCACACAAACAACACAGAGGGTCCCTTTGCCTGCCTGCTTTGTTGATACTCATCCTTCAGGTCTCAGCATAAAGGTCTCCTCCTCCAGGAAGCCTCCCTGACTGGGGACAGGGGGCGGGGGAGCCTAAAGGGTTAGACTCTGCCTCTGGGATCCCACACCCCTCTGCTTCCTCCATCAGAGCCCTGACCACTCTGGCCTGTGCTTTGCCATTAAAGCCCTTAATTATTTTGTCCTGTGTGTCCCCTAGCACACCCTGGCCACTGTGTCCTGGGCCTCTGTCATGACCGTTTCAGTCTGTGCAGCCCAAGCTTCTCCCAGCCCAGCCCTGATCACTCTGGGCTGTCTGGAGAGATGTCTTTATCGCTTTTGAAATTTGAGCTCAATGAAAGCAGGACTGACACTGCCTTGGTCACACATCTGCTGCAGTGTCATTTAGCACAAAACTGTGGCCAGATACCTACAGTAAATATCGAACTAGCATCTTTGCCTCTGCCCCTCTGTTTCCGAGCTCCGCTTTATGTCTCTAAATATGTCGGTCTCTCTGGCACACACTTAGAATGCTAAATCCCTCAATCCACCAGCTTTCAGCACAGCTGTGGTGGACAGTTCCATGCAAGTAAGCAGATGGCCCTGGTTTAGCCCAGTGGTTCTCAAAGTGTGGTCCCTGGACCCACAGCACTGGCATCTCTTGGGAACTTGTTAGAAATGCAAACGTTTGGGCCTCACCTAGAAGTACTGGATCAGAAACTCTGGGACTGGGGGCTGGAGATCTATTGTTAAGGTGATCCCAACACAACGAAAGTGTGAGGACAACTGGTTTAGTTCATGCAAGGTATCCCTCTCTGCTTTTCTGCTTCAGATCTCAGGTGGCTCTCAGTGCCACTCCCTCCCACCAAAGAGACGACCATCACCCAAAGGCATAAGGACTAGTGTATAAATGCAGGAGCAGGGGGAAGACATTTTGCAGGAGGGAAGAAAGGGGAGGAACCATAATTCTGATGTGTTCTACAAGGTTCCTTAATGTTCCCTTGCTGAACTGAGCCCCCGTTGCCCAGAGGGGTAATCTGCTCTTCACCTGCACCCTCTATTAACTTTCTTCCTCCCCTGCCTCATTCCCCCCCAATCCCTTGCCCATTTGCTGGGGTCACCCCCAAATCAGTCAGTTCCACTGAATTCTGATCCCAATCTGCTCTTGGACTGTCTCCAGGTATTTCCGCCTATCTCCCCACCTCCACCACTTCTATAGTGTCTCTGAGACTTCTGCATCCTTTTTCTGAGTGTCTGAGTAACTGGTATCCACTCTGCTGGGCCAGGAGCACTGATGAACTTTGCTAATGATCTGGAAAGGCAGGCCCTAGAGCTGAGTTAATTTTAGCTGCAATTTTTCAATACACATGAGTGGAAGGAGCCAAAAGTCTGTTCTGAAACCTTCGGCAGAGCTAGGGATGCAGGGCAATGTGCATACATGTCCCTACCCCCAACAAGGGGGCTTTACTCCCCTACTTGGGGAGGTGGCATCCCTGGGGGTGGTATGTGACCATTCATGTTCCCCCAGGGTCAGGGCCATGACCAAAGGCCAAGACTATGTTTGGGGTTCAGACCAGGGGTCCTAAAGATCAGGTCCCTCATGTTGCTATAACCAAGTTCCCAGGGCAGGCTTGTAGACTACCACTCACATCCCTCTTCCTGCGATACCGTGTGCCAGAAGACATGTGGAACCCCTCCCCCAGCCCTCCCCTTCAGTACCCTCTCACAATGCTCAGGACAGGCAGGCCCCACTCCTGGTAAGTCATGTGTTAGTACAATTCTAGCAGAGTCCTCTGTGGGGCAGTGGACGCGAGTCAGGGAGAGGGGAAGGCAGTGGACACACTTTTCTGGGTCAACCTGTCCAGCCCCCTGCCTCTGTCCCATTTCCTATCTTGTCCAGTCCCCTGCCTCTGTCCCATTTCCTATCTTTTCCATCCTCCACGGAATATCTATCCAGTGAGTTTTGAGGTCTAACTGTAATTCCAGAGGGCACATGGTCTGGAAGCCAAGTTTTCCCCCTTGCAGCCAGGGCAAGGAGGCTTGAGGAAGGAGCAGAGTCTCCTCTCCGGCAGGAAAGATCAGGCCTGTTGCTGGGCAGGGTCCAAGTAAGGAAACCCCACCTAGGGAAGGATATTCCAGGGAGGTGGTGCTGGGACAAAGGAGCAGGAGACAGGCTTAGGGGCCCGAGGCTCTGGGATGGAAGGCCATATTCAAAACTGTGAGTAAGAACTGGAAACACACACAAATACACACACCCATCCTCACAGCTGAGTTGCCCCCCATCCAGTCTCTGCCACTCCCACCCCTCAGCCCACCCATATCTCTATCTCTTTGACTTTCTCTGTGTCTCTGTCTTGTCCTTGTCTATTTCTCTCTGGCTCTGCCACTGTCTCTGTGTATTTCTATCCTTGAATACGTGTGTCTATCTCTCTCTCTCATTCTACTCCTGTATCTAAACCTGCCCATCTTTTTGTTTCTGTCTCTCTCAATCTGTGTGTCTCTTTGTCTCAGTCTCTGGGTCTCTCTCTGTGTGTCTCTCTGTATCCAAGGATTTTTTTTCTCGCTCCCAAGCAACGCCAGGGCGACTCCATGGGAGATGGGGCCGGACGCGCGCCTTTGAGCGAAGGGGGCTGCCTACACCTTTAAGCGCGGGCACGCGCGGGGCCTGCGCCTTTAAGCGCGGGCGCGCGCGAGGCCCTGGGTTCCCGGCGAGGAGGCCGCGGGAGCGCCCGGACCCGGTCCGCCTGCCCGGCCCCCGCCCGGCCCCCGCCCCGGCCCCGGCGGGGGAGGGGTCTCTGTGCGCGGCCCCTCCCCCCTGCGCCCCAACCTGCGCTGCGGTGTCTCCACCCCGCGTGTCCCTGTCCGTCCGTCCTCGCCCAGGCCTCGCCCCACCCCAGCCCCAGGGGCTGCCTTGCCTACCCCCCCACCGCATCCGCCCCCCTCCCTCCGGGCCAGTCCCGCCGCAGCCGGGAAGCAGGCCGGGACCAAGCCGCCCCAAACCCAGGGCCTGCACCCCGACATCAGTGGCCTGCACCCCGAGATTGGATCCAGAGATCTGGAAACCTGAGCCTGAGACCCTGATCTGGGGCTGGGACCCCAAGACCTGGAGCCTGAACACCTACTATCTGGGGCTGGAATCTCAACGTCAGTCTCTGGAACCCCAAGACTTGGAATATGGACCTCCAAATTTGGAGCTTGAACCTCAAGATTTCACATCTAAAGCCCCGAATCTGGAACTGAACTCTGAATGCTGTGCCTGGGACCTTGAAATCTGGGACCAGATTCCCATATCTATACTCTGGAACCCCCTGTCTGGGACCGGAACCCTGAGATTTAGGCCTCACATTCCAAGATCTGAACCCTGGCATTCCAAAGGGCCTAAGCCTGAGCTTGAGCCTGAAGTCCTTGCTGCAAATCCGAATGCTGAAACTGAGGGCTAGAGACCTCCAAATCTTGCTTCGGCACCCCAATATCTGAACCCAGCACCCCAGTATCGGATCCCAGGACTGGGCTTGAGACTCAGACCTAAACTCTCCATTTGGCTGTTTAGCATCCCAAGACCAGAGCTAGGAGACACTGGCTCTGACCAACCCAAACTGGAGCCTGGGGCTCTAAAATTGGCCCCTTGAGGCCGTATATTTAGAGATCTAGGACCCCAAGTATCAAGGTCTAGAGGCTCCATGGCCACAGATCTGGGCTGAGACACAACACAGTCCCTCTACAGAGGCCTCGGGAACAGAGAAGGCATGACCAGGCCCCCCCCTCCAGAGCCCTGACTCCTGATCCCTTGGAGCCTGAGGACTCTGCTCCCTGGGGCGGCTTCCAGCTCAGGTAAGGCTACTGGGCGGCCCCCACCGTGGGGAGGGACTTGGGAGGAACTTCGTGGCTGGGGGTGGAGGGAAGTGAGGACTAGGTCCCCCTGGGCACCCTTGGGGTTTCCCCAGGAAACAGATACCCGCCTCCCCCCATCCAGGGGTTTGCCTCCAGCTCCTGCTGGGCCTCAGATACTCTCTGGATATTGATTTGACCAGCACTGGCCCTCTCTGACCTCCTCTTCCCCAGTTTGTGGGACCTCCAGATCTCTGATCTCGCACTCTGTTCTCCAATTTCTTCCCACCATCTGTCTCATCTGACCGTGTCCAGACGCCTCTCCTGGCCAGCGCTCCTCTCTCTGACCATCTCTGTTCAGCACTCCTCACTCTGATCATCTTTGACACTTCCGTCCACCGCTGCTGTCTCAGGCCACCTCTGTCTGCTGCTTCACTCAGTGACCACCTTTGGCGTCTCTGTCCACCGTGCCTCTCTCTAATCATCTTTCACCAGCTCTCTGGCTCTTGCCCACCCCTGACTCTGAGCCTTGGCCTGTCCCTGACCATCCTTTGCCATTGCTCTCGCTCTCCTCCCACTGCCTGTCCCAACAGCCACTCTGCGACCCTTACTGACCACCTCTCTTCTCTCTGTCTCTCTAGAGCATTGTCTCTAGTATCTCTGGCTGCCTTTCCTCTCTGTGATGGCCTCTCCCCGCACCCACCAATCCTACCCAGCTGTCCTCATCTCCAGCTGTCTCTGACATGTCTGCCCATTCCTCCTCTATCTGACTACCTCTCTGACTCTTGACCATTTCTGACCATTTTTGAACATGTCTCTTAGATCTGAGCACCCCTGACCACGTCCCCTCCTTTGGCCATCCCTAACCACCTCCCTTCTCTGGCCATGTTTGAATACTTCTAATCATTCCCACCGCCTTGACCGCCTCTTCTCTCTGGCCGTCTTTGACCCTGTCTTTGACCATGTTTCAAGCCCTCTGGCTTTCCTTCTACTCACTCTGATCAACCCTCCCATTTACTGTCTCTGACCATCTCTAATTACCTCCCATTCCTCTGACTGTCTTTGTTCATGTCTGCTCCCTCTGTCCCTCCATGACACGTCCCTCTGAGTCTTTGACCATCTCCTTTGGCTTTTGACGGGTCTGACCACTCCCGCTTCTCTGCCTGACCCTCTTTGACCCAACTGTTTGGCTCCCAGCCCATTGTGACCTTCTCTAGGGTCTTGAGCCACCCTAATGGCCTCTGGCACCCCTCTTCTGGCCTCAGCCTGCCCTAATGCCTCCCTTCTCCCCTGTAGGCCGCCCCTGCCCGCAATGGCCGTCCTCCCACTGCTCCTCTGCCTGCTGCCGCTGGCCCCTGCCTCGTCTCCGTCGCAGCCAGCCACACCCAGCCTGTGTCCCCGCCGCTGCCGCTGCCAGACACAGTCCCTGCCCCTCAGCGTGCTGTGCCCGGGGGCAGGCCTTCTGTTCGTGCCGCCCTCGCTGGACCGCCGGGCCGCCGAGCTGCGTCTGGCGGACAACTTCATCGCGGCCGTGCGCCGCCGCGACCTGGCCAACATGACCGGCCTACTGCACCTGAGCCTGTCGCGGAACACCATCCGCCACGTGGCTGCGGGCGCCTTCGCGGACCTGCGCGCCCTGCGGGCCCTGCACCTGGACGGCAACCGGCTGACCTCGCTGGGCGAGGGTCAGCTGCGCGGCCTGGTCAACTTGCGCCACCTCATCCTCAGCAACAACCAGCTGGCGGCCCTGGCGGCCGGCGCCCTGGACGACTGCGCCGAGACGCTCGAGGACCTCGACCTCTCCTACAACAACCTGGAGCAGCTGCCCTGGGAGGCCTTGGGCCGCCTGGGCAACGTCAATACGTTGGGCCTCGACCACAACCTGCTGGCGTCCGTGCCCGCCGGCGCCTTCTCCCGCCTGCACAAGCTGGCGAGGCTGGACATGACCTCCAATCGCCTGACCACCATCCCACCCGACCCGCTCTTCTCCCGCCTGCCGCTGCTGGCCAGGCCCCGCGGCTCCCCCGCCTCCGCCCTGGTGCTGGCCTTCGGCGGGAACCCGCTGCACTGCAACTGCGAGCTGGTGTGGCTGCGGCGGCTGGCCCGGGAGGACGACCTGGAGGCCTGCGCCTCCCCGCCTGCGCTGGGCGGCCGCTACTTCTGGGCGGTGGGCGAGGAGGAATTCGTGTGCGAGCCCCCCGTGGTGACTCACCGCTCACCGCCCCTGGCGGTGCCTGCAGGCCGGCCAGCTGCCCTGCGCTGCCGGGCAGTGGGGGACCCCGAGCCCCGCGTGCGTTGGGTGTCACCCCAGGGCCGGCTGGTGGGCAATTCGAGCCGTGCCCGTGCCTTCCCTAACGGGACGTTGGAGCTGCTGGTCACCGAGCCGGGCGACGGGGGCATTTTCACTTGCATTGCGGCCAACGCAGCCGGTGAGGCCACCGCTGCTGTTGAGCTGACCGTGGGTCCCCCACCACCTCCCCAGCTAGCCAACAGCACCAGCTGTGACCCCCCGCGGGACGGGGATCCTGATGCCCTCACCCCGCCCTCTGCCGCCTCCGCCTCCGCCTCTGCCAAGGCAGCTGACCCTGGGCCCCCTACCGACCGTGGGGTCCAGGTGACTGAGCATGGGGCCACAGCCGCTCTTGTGCAGTGGCCGGACCAGCGGCCCATCCCAGGCATCCGCATGTACCAGATCCAGTACAACAGCTCAGCCGACGACATCCTCGTCTACAGGTGCAGAGCCCAGGCAGTGGGCAGCGTGGGCGGCAGACTGAGGTGGGGGGAGGGTTGGAGATACATCTGTTGACACCCCAGGCTGCAACGCAGCTGAGAAATGAGGCTGAAATGATTACAAAGGAAATCAGACAGCGAAGGTAAAAGAAGTCAGGCAGAGAAGGTAAAAGAAATCCGGCAGTTGTGATAAAAAGAAACGAGGCAGCAAAAGTCAGCGGTAACAGATATAAAAAAGAAATCAGGCAGCAAGAGTAAAAAGTAATCAGGCCAGAAGAATAGAAAGTTAATCGTTGGGGGCGGGGGAGCAAGGTCGGAGGGGTGCAAACAAATTGAATACAAAGGTAAAGAGGAACCAGGTGTTCCCAGAGGACAGGACTAGGTAGAAGCTAAGTTGCAAGAAGAGAAGGAGATCAAACAGGAAGGTACGGAGTTCATGGGGAAAGTGAAATGAGGGAGGAGGTTTGCGTTTGTGCCGTGTGAACTGCTCCAGATGTTAGAGTTCCAATTCGGTGACATCTCCATTTCTGATTTTCTAAATCAAAGTCAACTTAGTTCATGCTCCACCTGCTAGGTGAACGGGAACATTCACTTTGCCCAGTGTTGGGACTCCCTTCTCTATGTACTTGTGGCAAGCAATAGAAGAAAATCTGGGGCTTATACGTGGGTGGGTCAGGACATCTCCTGCCCCCGAGCTGGAGGGCATTTGGAACATCTGCTGTGGCAGGCCATATGTGGTCAGGAGTGGTCGCTCTGACCCAGATGCTGCTGACACTTCTCACCCGACTCTAACTTTGCATGGGTGGCTGTGGGTGGTTCCCTCTTCTCACTGCCAGGCTGGGCGAAGGGTGCGGTCCCCAAGGCCTGGCTGCAAAGAGACGGGCCTCCCAACGCCTGCGATGTGCACGTTATAAACCCGGTACCTGGGCCCCTTACCATCCCCAGAGGCCCACATCCCAAGAAGTTGTCAATTGATTTCCTTTTCAGTCCTGGATCTAGCAAGCTTATTCTGTTCCCTTTCTCAGATGGCCATACTCCCTGGAGGGGGAGTCAGCTCCATGGAGGGCCCACACCTGGAAATCCCACAAATCCTGTCCACCTTGCCTGGCAGGGGGTGAGACAAATGCTCTCCTAGATAGTCACCCTCTCAGAGACAGTCACGGAGTTTCCTGTAACTCCCTCATTAAAGCAGTTTAGGAATAAGACAGATTGTAAAACTAGTTAAATCTCCAACAGGGTGCTCTGCCGCCAAAGGAAGGAAAGTAGAACTGGGTGCTAGGGATAAAAGGAAATGGGAAAGGTAAGGATAAAAACCAGGCAACAGAGCTAAAAAGGGAATCAAGAGCCGGAGTTGGAAGAAATAAGGCAACAGGGGGAAAAGGAAAGCTGTGATTGCTGAAGTACATCAGTTTCATGAGAGCAGAGACTGGCTCACTGAAAGCAAGCTATAGATGCAATAATGATGATAAGGCAATGGGGCTTGGGGGACATTCATTGGCAGGTTAGAAGGCAGGCATCAGCAGCGTGGGGGAATCGGGCGGTTAGAAGAGAGAATTCTAGCTGTCTGCTGGAGCAACGTGGGACAGCTGGAAAAGGGAAATCAGGCCCCAACTGGAGGCGATGCAGACCCGGGGAACCTGGGGGAACCTGGGAAGTTGAGCAAGGGTCTAGAGGGAGACCAAGAGCTGGGATTGGAGGGAAAGTTGCACCGCAGGGAAGCTAGTCAGTGAGGCTGCCATGAACCCGCAGAGCAGAGGAGCAGTGGGCAGCGGCCCAAGAGGGAATCTGGGCACTGGGGCTAGAGGGAGATTAAACTGGGGGATTTGAGTGGCAGGCGCCAGGAAACTAAGACGACCCATGGGTTATCAGGCAGGAGACTGACTGGGTATTAGACCAAAGGGAATTTGAGCCTTGATGGGAAGGAACTTGGGCTAACGGCGGGCTGGGGGGAATCTGCCAGACCGGAGGGGTTGGGGCACAGTGCAGGGTGGGTGCTGGGCAGCCGGAGCAGAGACCTGACCCCCACCTGCCTGTCCCTCCAGGATGATTCCCGCTGACAGCCGCTCCTTCTTGTTGTCGGACCTGGCGTCGGGCCGCACCTACGATCTGTGCGTGCTGGCGGTGTACGAGGACGGCGCCACGGGGCTGACGGCCACGCGGCCGGTGGGCTGCGCCCGCTTCTCCACTGAGCCGGCGCTGCGGCCGTGCGGAGCCCCACACGCACCCTTCCTGGGCGGCACCATGATCATCGCCCTGGGTGGAGTCATCGTGGCCTCCGTACTGGTCTTCATCTTCGTGCTGCTTATGCGCTACAAGGTGCACGGCGGCCAGCCCCCCGGCAAGGCCAAGGCACCTGCACCCGTCAGCAGCGTTTGTTCGCAGACCAACGGCGCCCTGGGCCCCACACCGACCCCGCCCGCCCCTGAGCCCGCCGCGCCCAGGGCCCACACCGTAGTCCAGCTGGACTGTGAGCCCTGGAGGCCCAGCCACGAACCCACGGGACCCTAGCCTCGCGCCCACCTCTACGGCCCTTCTGGCCCCAGGGTGGGAGGAGCCAGGCACCCCGTGGGCCCTGGCCTCAGACTCACCAAATTGCTCATGGTTTTTAAAACTCTGATGGGGAGGGTGTCGGGGGCACCGGGGCACAACAAGAAAGTCCTATTTTTCTAAGCTGGGGCCTAGGCCCTTGCCCTTGTCTCTGTCTGTTGGGGCTGGCGGGGGATCATGCAGGGCTCTGGAGTTGGGAATGCCTCCTCTGGGGAGAGACCCCCCCACTCCGTTCTGTCTGAGGGTCCTGAATGAGGCTAAGGATGGCCATCCATTCAGTCAACAGAATTCCGTGAGCGTGCCCCCTGGGCATGCCCTCTGCCGGGTGACGCTGCCATGACCCAGGTGGCCCCAAGCGCTGCTCAGACAGTGACAGTTCAAAGTGAGCAGAGATGTGGTGATGACGGAGACCTAGGAGATTGCAGGAGCCCAGGAAAGGTGCCTGGCTCAGCCGAGGGTGTGGTCAGGGAGGCTTCCTAGAGTAAAGATGAAATCTGAGCATGACATCAGAAAGAGATAATTGGGCAAAGAGCAAAGGGAAAGCTGTTCCAGGCAGAGGACCCAGCACAAGCAAGGACTTGTAAGTAAATGCCAGACACGGGGGGTACTGTGGTAGAGGTAAGGCAGGAGGGGTGACCAGGGTGCAGCACCTCCACGCTGAGGAACTCAGACTCCGGCCTGATGGTACTGGGGAGCCATGGAGGATTCTATGCAGGGGAGGGACAGGGTCAGGAATGGGCTTTAGGAAGCTCTTTCTAGCTGTCATGAAGAGATAGACCAGAGGGGAAGACTGAAGCTGGGAGCGTGGAGGAAGCCAAGGCAGGGACCCAGGTGGGTAAGAACAAGACTGGACAGGGGCAGGGCTGGGGGAAAGGAGTAGGGGGTAGGTGAGAGAGGAAGCTGAATGGACAGGTTATGGAGCTGAAGGGCTGTGGGGGAGGAAGTGTGCCGGGTGAGGCCCAGGGCTGTGGCCAAGGGAGGGAGCCACTTCATATAGAACCAGGAAGGAGGTACAGACTTGGGGAATATGCTGAGGCCAATGGGAGACTTGGTGAATGTGGGGGGCCCAGAAGACATCCAGGGGATGGTGGCCAGGAGGCCTCAGGGCCCTGGTCTGAGGTCGGAGCTGGGGACCGAAAAGAAGGCTATGTCAACAGAGATGGGGAGTGAGGCCACTGGGGTGATGAGACAGCCTCTGGGACTTTCCATATTTAAGGGACAGGCAAAGAGAAACCTGACAAACACTAAATAGGAACAGCAGATGGAGGGACAGAGTGAAGCAAACCAGGCAAGTCAGACCCAAGTGACTATCGTGTTTAGTGATATGAGGCCATGGTGACCTCAGTGAGAACGGTGTTAGGGGATTGGTTGGGCAGGTGCCAGATTCCGCTGGTTTGAGAGTAGGAAGCCAGAAAGTATAGTTAGCGAGCGTAGCTCCTTTGGTTCTGTGGACCTGGGGCCTGGTTCATCTGGATCTATCAGCCCTGTGTCTCTGCAAGGCTGGTCCTCACTCTGTCTTAGATTGCCTTAGGCTCCCTCGGACACCAGACCTGGAGGTTTGGAAGACCAAACCCTGGGTCTTAGGAACACCGCACCTCATTGGAGATCCAGGAATGGGAGAGGCAGTAAGAGGACTAGACCGCAGGCTCCTCTGGTGGTGGGTCCAGAGGCAGAGAAGATGGGGTAGGGGAGATGGGCTTAAGTCCTGCGAGTGTTCTCTGGAATGACGCTGGTGTGAGGGCCATGGTGAAGAGGGCCCAAGACTGGACTGGCCATTCTCCAGACCTGATGCACATGACCTTGTCCTCGTGGAATAACATCCTAGATTCCGCAACGGTTTTCTTGGTGGGTATAGGCTTTGAAAACGATCTTCCACCAGCCATGGGAACAATCTGAGTCCCAGGGACCTGGTCTGACTCCCGAGTCCTCCAGAAGCATACTGAGGTCCTTCTAGTTTGTTACCCTTGGTGGCTGAGGTCAGGGGAAGCCATCAGGGTGAGCGAGGTGTCTTGGCCAAGGGGACCTGGGGCGTGGGAAGATTGGAGATCTAGTGCCAACTGCAAAATACCAGTTGCTGCCACGAGGGGGAGCCAGAGAGCACCGTTCCTCAACCCTTACTTTTAAATTTGAACAATTTATTGTGTGCCTACTTGTGCAGCATGCTGGGGATTCAAGACTGAGCAAACACGGGCACAGGGCCTGCCCTCACATATCTCACCATTTGGTGGGGAAACAAATGTTAAGTAATCACACGAGGCAGTGTAAAGCATCTGTGGTGCCGGCGGCAGGGGGAGGGGGGAGCGGCATGAAGGAGAGATCCATGGAATCGTGAGACCCTATAACCAGGAGACCTGACCCAGGAATTGAGGGTAAGAGAGGCTTCCTGGAAGAAGTGACTACTCAGCTGAGATCTGAAGGATGCTCAGGTTGGAGTTAACTGGGAGGAGGTGGAAAGGGCATCCCAAGCAAATGGCACAGCACGTGCAGAAGTGTAGGGGCTAGGGGATGGGGCAGGGTGAGAGAAGGGGGCAGGTGATTCAGGACCCTGTAGGCTGCCGGGAAGAATCTGGGTTTTATTAAAAGTGGCATGAGAAGCCATTGGAGATATTGAAGAGGGAGGAGAGTAAAGTTCCCTGATCTTCAGGAAGCTCCAGGGGCAGGTCTGTTTGCATGTGGGGGGATGGAAGCGAAGAAGGGAGACCAGGGAAGGGACTACTGCAATGGTCCAGGCAGAACGCTGATCCAGACGAGGTTGGGGCCTGAAGTGGATGTACTGGAGAGAGATTTGAGGCTACCTCGCCGGAGGCCTCTGTTCCTTATGCAGAGGACGACAGTGCGGACCACTATCCAAAGATCTGGCTCTCAGGCAAGATTGCAGAGACTGGAAAGAAGAGCTGTGGGACCCTGGTGTCTGCTGTGCAAGGATCCATCCCTCAGATGAGGAAGCTGACCTCTCTGTAGCATAAGAATTAAGAACTTTTTCCAGGTTTAAGTACCAGGCAGACAGTGGACTTTGGTTCTGCAAAGCGGAGACCGTGGCTGGTTGGGGGAATTTCCTTTCAAGAAATGTAGGTCTGGAAGGGGGACACACACCCAGCGGTAGCTAATTATACATTTGGAAGCAAAGAGTGTGGGGGGAGAGAGATGGGGGCACGCTAGTTCCTCTAGTACGGCCCCCCTCTGCCTCCAGCAGGGTGCCTGGGTCACCCCCCACCCCCATGCAGAAACAATACTATGGACAAATGATCCCATGTATCTAGAATTTAAAGTTAAAATGTATCTTTTCAACACTGCCCAGCTGAGTCCACCAATTTCCTGAGCTCAGAGAGGGCTACTCCTCCTCCAACGGTCCAAACCCGCTGTGGCTTTGAGAATGCCTTGCACGCTTTTGAGACCAGGTTTCCCAGAACTGAAGTTCCAGGCTCCTGAAGCATTTTCTCAAAGTAACTGTAGTCCTCATACCAGGACGCTCCCCTGTCTGCATGTGCCACATCCAACCTCTGGGTCTGCGTCTGGCAAAGCTAACACAGACCCCAAGTGTCCCCGCGTGTGGGATCCCTTCCCTGCCAGGTCTCAGCTGAAGGCGAGCTTTCACAGCTGTTCCCTGGGCATGTATGTGGGGGAGTCCGATAAAGGGGTGCTCTGAAAAGGGATGTTTCTATTCTGGGTTGAACCTGAGTGTGGCCTCTGCCTTCGATTCCTCCCTGAAGCTTCCCTGGTGCCCCTGGTGCCCCTTCGTGCTTCACAAAACAAGGGATGGGCGTCAGCGCTCGATGCTGCCCTGACCTTTACAGAGAGCGACGCTGGGAACACAGGGGGACCAACCGAGCCCCAGGCCCCGCCTTCACAGAGCTCCAGGCCTTGGAGGAAATACGTGCTCACCAAACAATGGCACCCCAAAGTGGAGAGGTCTGGGATGGGGGAAGCACAGGGAAGACTGATTAGGGCCTAAGCGCAAGGGACTTTGGGAGCCCAGAATGGGCTCCTTACTGCACCTGGCTTGGGAGGTGGCCTGAAGGCGGGGCCAGCCTCATGGCAGTGTGACCCGTAGAGTCCCACCACAGCACCTCACATTTAGAAGGGCCCTGTGCTTGGTTGAATGCCCTGCTGTCACCCTCATGACATTCTTAATAATTTTTGAACTGAGGACTCCACATTGTCCCTTGGCACTGGGCGCTTCATCCTAGCGGGATGTTACAGAAAGAACCAGGAGAGGAGACGGTCTTCCAAGGACAGAGAACACCGTGTGCAAAGCACAAGGAAGAGAGGATTGTCCTCTTGAAGAGCTAGCCGAAGTTCTGTGTGGCTGGAGCTCAG
>CM052888.1:37479269-37507703 GCA_028534135.1 Potos flavus
CCCCCCCCCCCCGCTCAAGGGTAGGTTAATGGGTGTCCGTGGTAGGTACTTGAAAATATATGAGAACTCACATGAATAGACTGATGAAAGTGAATGCAGAATTAGCAAGAATTTAGAGTATAAAATAAGACTTCAAAGGACTTTACTCTGGGTATATTCTGGCTTCAATTCTGTGGAACCCCTGGAGTGCCCTTCCCTTTCCCCAGTCCTCTGGATAAAACATCAGATTTTCAGAAACTTCCTCTTCATCCACAGCCCTAGACGCTGCCCCCATCCCAAGGCTGGGAACTGAGCCCCCTTCCTGCTTCTCCGCTCACCTCCTTCTGGGGCAGCACCTCTCCACACGCCCCCATGCTTCTGTTTTCCTTCTCTGGCTTCCTGGACCTCCCCCAGGCCTCTCACATCCACTGGGTGCCACACTGGCCCTTAGCTTCTTCCCAAACGTGCCCCTCTTCCCTGGGTCCTCTCAGGGTGAGCCTCCATTCAGCCTCCCGGCAGCCCTCCCCCCTGGCCTTCCCCCCTTGTCTGGCCCCACCCTGTTCCAGCTCCTGCCTCCCGCACCTGGGTCCCTGCATCTCCTCCCCCTGGGGGCCTGGCTTCAGTCTCCCACTCTGGTCCAGGGAATCTTCGTAAAGCCAAACCTGACCCTCCTCTCCATAGAACCCTCCGTGGCTCTCCTGGGTTCCTGGGACAAAGTTCCAGCTACTCAGCCTGGCGGTACAGGCCTTGCCCCCTCCCCCAATTGCCCCCAGCTCCATCTCTAGCATATATGTTCCCCACCTCAGGCTGGAAGGAAATAAGCACTCCCTGAAAAGCCTACCCTTTTACACACCCACGTTGTTCTCTGTGCCCTCCGGAGAGCCTTCCTTCACCTCCTCTGCTTGTGTTGAAGAGCAGAGGAAGGATCTTAAGCAGGTGAGAAATGAAGCTATTGAAAGAATTCCCTCTTGACTTCTCCCTCTACCCTCCCTCCTACCAAAGGCAAGGGTTCTGGGGGCGGGGGGAGAAAGGGAGTAGGGTCGCAGGCTCTTAGGACCTGCAAGAGAAGGGGCTGGAAACTGCATCCAAGGTCCCTTGCCTTTCCTTGTCTGGAGTGCCAGCCTGTCCTTGTCCCAGATCCTCCATTGTTCTCCAGCTCAGGACGTTCTGGAAGGAGGGCAGTCATGTGGAAGCCATTGTCTTCCCTTGGGCAGCTCCACCCCATACCCTCCAAACCTCCACATGGAGCACAGCGAGTCCATTTCCGCGACCTAGGAGTTAGGGTCCCCAGTCCCCTCCTCCCTCAGACACAGAAGTCCAGCATCTACTCCCCCTCCTTCCTCAGAATCCAAGAGCCCAGGCTCCTGGCCCCTTCTTTCCCAGGACCCCAAAAGTTCAAGCCTGAAGTCTCTCTGTCCTTGGCAGGCTCAGGAGTCCTGTCCCGCTTTTCTTGAAAACCATGGTATTCTTGCCCTGCCCCCCTTTGATCTCCTAATTCACCTCCCCATATCTGCCCCTCCCTTCTTCTCTCTGTGTCCCTCCCCCTCTGTCTGTCTGTCCCATCTCCCTGCCCCCACCCACGTAATTAGGCCTCATTACAATCAATGGCACCAGGTCAGACTGGAACCAGTGCTAATGGGGACATCCGGTGTGCTGCCCCAGGGAGGTCTGGGCTCAGACATCTGGGATTATAAATACCCCCCGCCCTGTGGCCTCAGCCCAGCTCCTGCAGGTGAGACCTCCAGCCTTGCCTTTTTCCCTGGGCTCCAAGGCCTGAGCCCTTCTCTGGCATTCCCCTTGTGCCCCCGTCTGCTCCTGCTCCTGCCGTACGAGGGCTGGAGGCAGACTGGCAGGAGAGACGGCACTAGCCCGTATCTGTCGAGCCTCTCCCCGGCCATGGCTGCCGTCTCCCCTGCCCTGCTGTGCCTCGGTGCCCTGGGCTGCCTGTGGGGTGAGTGATTCAGGGGGGATGCAGAAGACTGGTGAGCTGGTCTGGGTCTGCAGCAGGGGACTGGTTGTGCGGGCTGGGGTTTGGGGCTGCCCGACATGGTTCTATAATGGGACTGGCCACCATGGAGCTTCTTGGGACAGGGCCCTGGCCAGCTGGAACCAGGGACTGTTTGCGTAGCTCTGTGGCAGGAAATTGGACAAACTGGTTGGGGGAAGGGGGCTGAGCAGACCTTTCTGGGACAGATGGTTCAAAGGAAGCAATTTTATTTTAAGTTAAGATTTACCATTGTTCCGTGGCCTGTACATATATTATCTCATCTAATATTTCCATAGCTCAGCCAACACACCCGTTTTACAGATGAGGAAACTGAGGCCCAGAGGGGGTACCTTGCCCACGTTGACATGGCTAGGTCGTGGCAGTCAGGATTAGAACCTGATGCATTTGACCTCAAAATCTAACAGATTAAGCTGACTCCCTCCTTTCCCCTCCGGTTCCCTCAGGCCCATCGGCTGCATTTGTGGAATTCCAGGGCCGTTACTTCATCACGGCTTTCTTGGAGAATGGGGGCGCTGAGAAGCCCGACTTCCGCCTGTACGTGTCGCCACCGCCGAAGGGGCCCCCGACTGCGGTGCAAGTGAGGGCGCACCCGGTGGGGGGACCGCCCTTTCGGCGCGCGCTGAGCCTGCAGCCAGGAACCACTGCGTGGGTGCGCCTGCCCAGCGCTGTGGAGCTGCGGGGCTCGCGGCGGGCGGCGGGGCGCGCGGTGCGCTTAGCGGCGTCGCGACCGGTGGGAGTGACAGTGGTGAACGCGCGTGGGCGCACCTCTCTAGACACGGCACTAGCGCTTCCGCGCCGCCTGCTGGGTACTCGCTACGTGGTGGTGACGCCGTCGCTGCAGCCCCACGACCGCCACAAGGAGTTTGCGGTGGTGGCCGGCGCTTGGCCCACGAGCCTGAGCCTCACGCCTCCGGTGCCCATCCTGCTGGATGGCGTCGAGCATGGTGCCGGACGGCCCCTCCTCGTGCACCTCGAGCCCTTCCAGGCGCTGCAGGTGCAGAGCGCAGGCGACCTGTCAGGCACTCGCGTTGTGGCCACTCGTCCCGTCGCGCTGCTGGCTGGCCACAGTTGCCTGCAAGCGAGGCATAAGACCTGTGGCCACGTGTCCGAACAACTGCTGCCCCAGGATTACTGGGGTCGCGTCTATGCGGTACCCCCATTCGCGCCCGCGGCTCCGGGACCCAGAGACCGTGTGTACGTGGTGGCGGACAGCCTCGGCAACCTGAGCTTCTGGGGGGGCGGCGCCAAAGGGGCGCGGGCTCTGCGCCTTGGAACCGTGCTGCACTTTGCGGTGGACCCAGTGCGCCCCCTGGTGCTGCGCTCCTCCGCCGGCCTGCAGGTGCTTTTCCTAGCGGCAGCTGCGGCCCGCGGGGGCGTCGCCTACAATCCCTTCTTCTCTCTCCTGCCTCCGGTGGACGCGTTCAGCCGCAGCTTCGCGCTCACGGCGCAGCCGGGCTTTTCCAACGTGGCGGTGCTGCTGGCGCGCGAGCCCACCCCGGTGCTCCTTGATCAGCAGCCTCTGCCCAACCTGCACTGGCGCCTAATCCCCGGCGGCCCAGAGCCGCGTCCCGGGCAGCATTCTGGTGAAAGCCAGGCGCCCGCTCCGGGTTTCGTCTGGACCGAGGTAACATATGGGCCTGAGCCCGGAGTGGTGTACTTCCTGGAGACTGGCGGGCCGCCGGTGGGCGTGCTTAGCTTTGGCACCGCCCCTGGCGCGGGCTTCGGGACCCAGGCCATGGGGCAGCCAAGCGTGGGTGAGCAGCACTGGGGCCCAAGACCGGGGGGTGGGGGGGTGGGGGGGAGTTGAGCAGACGGTGGGATTCCAGGAGACCAGGGACGGGGAAAGTCGTAACACTACCTTCAATTGCTCACATAGCAGCCCGAGAGGCAGGTTTTTTTTTTTTTTTTTTTTAAAAGCAAATCACTCCCTCTTCCACTCAAAATCTTTCCATGCAATTATTATTACACCCAGCAAAAAGCACAGTGTTTTATGAGGCTCCATGCAATCTGTTCCCATTACCTCCCTGATCTCGTCTCTTCTCATTCTTGCCCTTCCCTCACTCCAGTCCAGCCACACCAGCCACCTTCCTTTCTTCTCCCTGCTCGAGCCTTTAACACTGACAGTCCCCATGAGCTCTTTATGGATCGCACCCTCATCTCCTTTGCTCAAATGCAACCTTCTTACCAAGGCCAAATTGACCACTCCATTTAAAATCCTAATTCCCCATCCCTTACAAACTCCAGCTCTGCCCTGATTTTTTTCACAGCTCATCTCACTTTCTTTATACTTACTTATTCTCTGTCTCTGTCTCCCATTAGTTCCTTGAGGTCAATGCTTTTAAAAAAAAAATTATTTTTAAGTAATTTCTAAGCTACACAGTTAATTGTACGATTTTTGGGTAGGACAGTGTCCAACCCTTAGTAAATATTTGTGGAATGAATAATAATGGTTATAAGTTGTTAAATGTGCACCAAATCATATGCCAGGCACTGGGCTCAAAATAGAAGTTATTGTTGAAGGTCACATGTTCTTTTTCTTTACTACAGTGTAAATTGTAAACTGTAGAGTCAGGGGAAGGGATAAAATAATGGGTGCTTGACCTTCCCGCTAGTCTTTGAGGTTGACTGTAAAACAGTATTGTAATAATTCCTTTTTTCTGGGGAGAGGAAGGGCTGGAGGTCAAATCTTTTGCCAAGTTCACACAGCTAGAAAGTGGCAGAGCCAAAATTTGAACCCAAATCTACTTGCTTCCAGAGTACAAGGTTTCAGCCACCTTTTTGTGTTGTTTTATTTTGTACTGCTTCACACAGACTTAGACTCTAGATTATGAGCTAAGCGGTAATGCTCTTATATGTAATGTATGTACATTATACAGTGTATTCCTCACAGCCACTCTGGAGGTAGGTCTCTTTATTACCCCCATTAAAAAAAAAAAAGATTTATTTATTTGAGAGAGAGAGAGTGGGGAGAAGGGGAGCGGAAGAGAATCTTCAAGCAGACTCCTGCCAAGCGGAGCGCAACGTGGGGCTAGATCCTGGGACCCATGAGATCATGACCTGAGCCGAAACCAAGAGCCAGATGCTCAACTGACTGAGCCACACAGGCGCCCCTATTATCCCCATTTTATAGAGGAAGCAGTTGAAGGTTGAAGGCAAGAAATCACCATCCAAAGCTACACACTGAGCAAGTGACAACTACAAACCCAAAACTCGCTCAGGCTGCTGGGAAAGAGGCTTGTCGCCTCCCAGAGTGCAGCGCTCTGCCCGGACTACAGAGTAGCTGGATGCTGACCATGGTTCACAATACAGTTGAGGTGCTCCCACTCAACCTCTTCCAGTCCCCCAAAAACAGTGGGAGACCAGGGAGGCGAGAGAAAAGTGAGGGGAGAGTCAGAAAGGCTGGGGTTTCTTAGAAATGAAAACATGGACTTCAATTCGTTTATTAAAATCGGCTCAGAGCTGGATTCGGGAGCCAAAAGGCCTGGATGCAAATCCTGCTACAAACTGTGTGATCTTGGGCAAGTCACATCACCTCCCTGAACCTCAACTTTCTCCTCTGTGAAGCGTGAATAATAATATCAACAACTTCATAAGGTTGTTGTGGCATTTTAAAAAATGAGTTAAAAAAAAGGGCCTGGCATGCAGTAAACATTTGCTATTATTAATTTCTACAATTTTTTTTTTTTTTTAGATTTTCTTCAGGCTAGGCACTGGAGATGCAGCAATGTACAACACAGAAACATTCCTACCGTAGGGAGCTGATACTTTGGTTCATATTCTAATCCATACCAAAAGTCCTTATTATGTTTTGATGGAAAATATGCAAACCCCTACAGAACAAAGTTATCTCTTAAAAGTTCACTTTGTAGGTGTCTAGCGTCATGCCTCAACAGCTATGAAAAAAATAACTCCCCTCCCTGGGAAATGGGGTGGCTAGATCCCAACAGAAAACACACACACACACACACACACACACACACACACACAGACACACACACACACACACACATTCTTAAGGCTGCTTAACGTGGCAAGCTGGAAGTCCTCAGTGACCAAAATCAACCCACAGATGTGTTTAGACTTACCGGCACATAGATCTTGTAATAATGTATGTAATTATATAAGTAAGGACACTGATTGGTGTCCTTAGATGGCATCTGTGCTCTCCAGCTCATCACAGCCCTGACATATACCCACGCTGCACGGACCGTTTCTGTATTGTCCCTCAGCCCCACCCTTCTCCTTCTGACGATATAGGCTCACTTCACTTTAGATTGGGAACCCTGCTAGCTTATGAATGTTGAGTCTCCGATGGCCCCGGAGGCCTCGGGCATGCAGGCGGGAGAGGGATGGGATCAAATGCCAGGACCCAGTGCTGTTGCATCATTTCCTCTCATCTCATCTCCAGATATTCTGACCGAGGAAGATCTGAACCCTCCCACAGAATTCTATCCCCTTCTAGAATCTTCCCTGATGACGCCACTCCAGTTCCCAGGATCCTGTAAGGACCACGCATGCTCCAGTGGAACCACATGTTACCTTGTGAGACACAAACCTGAGTGTGTGCCCGGCACCCCTGCCACCGAAATCATGTTCAGTCCCAAGACAGTATCTCTGAAGGACTCCAAAACAGTGACCATCTCCAGGTCTAAAACCACGGCAGTGCCCAAACCGGGATCAGAGAGCACACCTGAAGCAGAACTAGGCCTTGTCTCTGTGGCCATGAATGAACTTCAGCCTCAATCTTTAGCTTTGGTAAAACCAGAACTTGAACCTCTGGCTCTAAAAGAACCATTTCCTGAAACCCTGGTTGTGGCTGAACCGGCACCGGCACCTTTCCCCCTGCCCGTGCCCACAGCTGAACCAGAGTCTAAGACAGTGTCTAAGGCTGGGTCAGAAACCATCCCAGCAGTCGAGCTGGGGCTCAAGGTGGTGGCAGTGACTGAGCCAGGCTCAGAGGCTTTCAGGCAAGAACTTGAAACTGTGTCTGGGTCCAAAATGGCGTCGGAGGCCAAATCGGAGACAGTGGGCGTCTCCAGTAAGGGGCCGGGGGACATCACAGGGGGTACCTGCTGGGCTTCCGGACTACCGTACATCTACACTTTTGATGGCTCCTCTTTCCCTGTGCCTGGGGGCTGTACCTACATGCTGAGCCATTGCCCTCAGGCCCTACCCAGTGGCCTCCCTGCCTTCCAGCTGTGGATCGCCAGCTCTGGAGAGAGGCAGCCCGTGCACTTTGTCACAATGCGCATCTTTGGTGTCACCATCACTGCTGTCAAGCATGAGTTCGGCTTTGTCCAGGTAAGAATCATTATGTATGGAATCCTGGGAAACTGTATCCTTCTCTGTCCCTCATTTTTGTCAACTCTCCAGTGGAGGCAATTATATATAGGTCCACAGTCCCTTATCCAAAATGCTTGGGGCCCGGTGCATTTCAGATTGTGGAATTTCAAGTGGTCATACCATGCGAATGCCATATACTAGATAATAATCCCAATAAGGGGGCGCCTGGGTGGCTCAGTGGGTTAAAGCCGCTGCCTTTGGCTCAGGTCATGATCTCAGGGTCCTGAGATCGAGCCCCGCATCGGGGTCTCTGCTCAGCAGGGAGCCTGCTTCCCCCTCTCCCTCTGCCTGCCTCTCTGCCTACTTGTGATCTCTCTCTCTCTCTCTGTCAAATAAGTAAATAAAATCTTAAAAAAAAAAAAATCCCAATAAGTGTTACATAATTACAAACATTAATATCTCTGCAGTGAAAGGTCTGAATATGCACACTCAGTGGGATAAATGAAGGCTTTAAGCAGCCATACCACGAGTTCAGATCAACTTTGGCTGCCAATTACGTTTTAACATCAAATACACAAAACGTCTTAGTCTTCAGGCCACTTTCGCATTTGGGGCTTGTGGATAAGGGATCGTGGATCTCTAGCACCTATGTTAACAGTTTGCTGTGAAGTGGGAATGAGTTAACATACAAAAAGCATGGAACAGAGCCCATCTCCTGGTAAGTGTCATATGAGGAGTGTTTGCTGGGTTTATTGTCCCCTAACACTGACAGCTGGAACCTCTACATTCTGTGAGCTTGGGACTTAACCTTGGACCACAGGCAGCCACTGGCAGGCGCGAAGTTTCTCCTCAGGGAAGGTTTGGAGGCATTACTCTGCAAGGTTGTGGGGGCTAGAATATATTTAATCAGAGTGCCAGAGGGAGCATACTGAGGTTATGGATATACTGAGCCACTCCTCAGCACCACTGTAGAGAGACAATGGACTCGGGAACCTAATGGCCTGAGTTCAAATCCCCAGTTGACCACCTTTATCTGTATGACCTCAGGCAAATTATTTAAACTCTCTGGGCCTTAGTTTCTTCATTTGTGAAAATCAAGATGATGAAAAGAGTTAACTCATCAGACTGTAGGGAGGATCACATGAGCTCATATATGGAAAGCTCAGAAGTACAAGATGCTAGGACCTGATGCATGAGCCCATGATTCTCCACACTCCCCTCCACACACTTCATGGGACGGAGGAGGAGAGACCATGGGGGGTCAGACTGTGTGCCGCCATATGGGCTCTTGCAACAACGTTGTCTTGTATTCAGTGTGATGTGGAAGCCAAGGGAAGACTGTGCGCAGAGGAGGGATGAAATATCACTGGGGTGGATGGAAAAAAATGGAAATCATGGATTAGGAGGAGAGATATCGTATGATCCAGAAGTTTCTGGTGGAGGCTCTTGGTAATTGGGGAAAAGGCATTGGGGTCCTAGCTGAAGGCTCCCCTATGAACTGGAGCCTCCTTAGTAGAATCACTTATCTAGATTTCTGAGAGGAAGGCTTCTGAATTTTGCACGAGGTCACGTCTGGGTATTGGTAACAAGACTCCTGGTTAGAAAAAATAAAAAAATAATTAAAAAATAAAAAGACTCCTGGTTAGTGGGTGGAGTGACCTTCCAACCAGAACGATGCCTTTAAACAGAAATTTCAGACATGCCAGTAGCTGCATGTGGTCCTAGGTTGTGTCCAAAGCTCACCGAATTTGGAGATTCCAGATGCCAGTGTTAGGGGACAAGAGACATAGCAACCCTCCTCCTATGAACCGTGAGGTGGGCTCTGTGCTTTTCATATATTAACTCATTCCCACCTTCCAGCCCCGAAGTCCCCACTCCCTCAGCATCCCCAAATCCAACCCCCTCAGCTTCCATGCTCCACTTTCCCTCAAATGCTCGGGAGCGCACGCTTTCTGGTGACTCCTGCTCTTGGGTCACCCCTACAGGTGAACCAGCAGCGGCTCCGGCTGCCGGCGACGCTGCATGGCGGGAGACTGCGGTTGCATTTCCGCAGCTCAGAACTATGGGCAGAGGCAGGTCTGGAGCAAGGGCCGCCCGCGCTGCGCCTGGTGTACGACTGGCAGCACGCGCTCTCTCTGCGAGTGACCGACGGCTACCGTGCGCACGTGGGGGGCCTGTGCGGCAACTTCAACCAGGACCCGGTAGACGACGTGGGCGGTCCGGACCTGCGCGCTTTTTTGCGCACTTGGGCCCTGCAGCCGCCGGACGCCCCATGCCACGCCCTCTGGGCTGCTCCCTGCGCCACGCCAGCGTCCCCACCCGAGACCCCGGGGCCCTGCGCCATCCTGGCCGATCTGAACGGGCCCTTTAGCCCCTGCCACGACGTGCTGCCGCCTGCGCCCTTTGAGACCAGCTGCAGGGCTTGGATCTGCCCCTTTCCCAACTACCGACCTGAGCTTTGCTTGACCCTCCAGGTCTACGCGCACGCGTGTCAGCGCCTGGGTGTCAGCATCGACTCCTGGAGATTCCAGACTGGCTGCCGTGAGTGAGCCTTAGATGGAAAAGGCTATGGGTTACTGGGGAAGGGGATTCTGGGACTTAGGGGGTGGCACTCCTTGATGCTGGAGTTGATTCCTGGGGCAAGCCTGGAGGGTCCCTGGGATGGAACTGCCCGGAGGCCCCAGAGGCAGGGTTCCTTGGGTCTGGGGATGGAGACTCCTCCGCCCTAGAGGCGGGATTTCTCATTTCTGGGAGCTGGAACACCTAGGTCTTGGAGTCTGGAGTCTCTGGGTCCTAGGCGAAGGCTTGTGGGCCCTGGGGTCCAGAATGAGTTAATTCTAAAAGGCAGGTTTCCTGGATTTGGTGGATGGAAAAGTCCTCTAGGTGACGAGGACTCCAGGCTCTGGGGTGAAAGTTCTGTGTCCCAGGGCCAGACTTTTATGTTCTGGAAAGGGGACTTCTGCTTTCTGATGATAGATACCTCTTTACTCTGTGAGATGGAGATTGTTGGAAAGCCTCCATTCTAGGGGAGGAGAATCCCAGGATACTGGTCACGACTCTTGGAAGCTGAGGGCGAGAACGTCTCCATTCCAGGGGTAGCTGAATACTTAGGTCTTTGGAACCAGACTGGGAGGTCCTGATGTGAACACTCTCTCCCCTCCACCTTCCTCTCCCCTGCCCCCAGCCATCGAGTGCCCCCCAAACAGCCATTATGAGCCATGTGGCTCCTCCTGCCCAGAGACGTGCATGGGTCCGTTGGGAGCGTCGTGCCCACTGCCCTGCGGGGAAACGTGCGCCTGTGATGCCGGCTATGTTCACAGCGGTCCTGCCTGTGTCCTGAGGCGCCCGGGGCCTGGTGGCTGTGGCTGCACGCACCAGGGACGTCTGCTGGGACCAGGCGAGACTTTATGGGAGGGCATGGGGTGCACGCGCCGCTGCATCTGCCCAGCTTCAGGAGGGAGTGTGATCTGCACCGAGGCTGGTTGCAGGCCAGGCGAGCGCTGCGTTCTGTCACACGGCCTGCGTGCCTGTGTGCCCTGGAGCATGGCCACATGCGTGGCAGCTGGCGGAGGCCACTACATCACCTTCGATGGGCGCCGTTTTCGCTTCCCTGGCTCTTGCGGGTACCTGCTGAGCGGCCTTAGTTCTCCGGCTCCGAAGGAGCTGTCAAACTTCCGTGTGCTCCTGGGCACCGGTCCTGATGGCGTCCCAAGTAGCCTCGAAGTGCTCCTGTCTGGATGCCACCTGAAGCTGGACCCCAAGGAACCTGGTCGTGTCCTGGTGAGAAAATCCCAACCCTGTCCACACATGCACCCAGGGATCCCACTTTACGACCTCTGACCTAGAGTCCTCACCTCAAGACTCCCAACCCTGAACCCAAGATCCCCCTAACCTCACCCTAGGGTCATACTTTGAGTTTTTGTCCTATGATACTAGACCCTCAACCCAGGACTCCCACCTCCTTTTTCTTGCCCCATGGTCTCTGACCCAGCCACTTAACTTTAATTCCCCAAAACTAACCCCCAAATCAGAACTCAAGCCTTAACTCTTTAGAACCAAATCCTAAATCCAGAAGCGCCTTACCAAGTCCCCCATAACTTCTTGTGGCAAAGGAAAAGAGGTTGTAGTGTTGTTGGAAAGGCTACAGGGAAGGCTCTCACTAGGTGCCAATGTAATAACACAAATGCACAAGAGTCCTTTTAAGGTAGATACAATTGGCCTTGCCATTTTCCAGATGAGGAAACTGTGGCCCAGAGAGGTGATGCCATTTGCCCAAGGTCACACAGCTGATAGATAACAGAGCTGGTATTTAAACCTTGGCATTTTGGCTCCAGGGTTCGTTATGCTATCTTTGCAAATAGTCAAAAAAAAAAAAAAAAATTACATGACCTCAACTATCTCCTTTGTGAAACATAATTCATAGTCCCCAATGACTCTGACACCACGTCAATATGGCAAATTTACTCATCAAGGTGGGAAAGACACTGGGAAGAGACACTAGGAGAGCAGCTGTGGGGCTTTGGGGATGAGTATTCACTGACCAACAGAGGATAGGACCCAGACACTGTCAGTTATTTTTCATCAGCAGTTTGCCTTGGCAATATTTTATTTTATTTTATTTTTAAAGATTTTATTTATTTATTTATTAGAGAGAGAGTGAGAGAGAGAGATCACAAGTAGGCAGAGAGGCAGGCAAAGGCAGAGGGAGAAGCAGGCTCCCCGCCGAGCAAGGAGCCCGATGTGGGACTCGATCCCAGGACCCTGAGATCATGACCCGAGCCGAAGGCAGCCGCCTAACCAACTGAGCCACCCAGGAGTCCCTGCCTTGGCAATATTTTAAATTTATCACTGATTACCTTTTTTTTTTTCTTTCTTGGGGGATTTTTTAAAAAAGAGTTTATTTATTTATTTGACAGAGAAAGACACAGTGAGAGAGGGAACACAAGCAGGGAGAGTGGGAGAAGGAGAAGCAGGCTTCCTGCCGAGCAGGGAGCCCGATGTGGGGCTTGATCCCAGGATCCTGGGATCATGACCTGAGCTGAAGGCAGATGCTTAACAACTGAGCCACCCAGGCGCCCCTTGGGGGATTTTTTTATTGGAATTTTATTTACTCTATAACTCCAACTGGGGAGACTGTTGAGTTTGCCAGCCCACCAATATGGTATATTTTTGCTTTTAGAAGTCTTATTTTATTTTTAATTTTATTTTATTTAAATTCAATTACCCCCAGGAACACTGCCCTGACACGTGCCAGGCATAATTACAAATCCTTATTTATCCTCCCAGTGAAGGATACAAATCCTTACTTTATCCTTCCAATTTTTTCTAGTGAATATTATTATTTCTCTCATTTTACAGAGAAGTTAAATAGATTGCCAAAGTGAGACAGCTAACCAAACCAGGAGCCAAGATTTGAACCCAGATAACTTAACTCCAAAGTCAAAGGGTACTTAAGTACCACACTTCACTGCCCTGACACATGTAGTTATTAAAATCAGACCATATGAAGCTGCCAATGTTTGATGTTTTTTCATACAAATGTGGCAGTTTCATATAGTTCAACCTAAGTGTTTGAGACAAATATTCTTGGCTTTGAGTGTCTGGGTCAAAAACTCCTAGCCTTGACTCAAGAATCCCAGAGCTTTCATTGTGAGCCCCAGTACACCAGAGCTTTCAGTCCTGATTCTGGGCTCTTGAAGTCCCAGTCCTGACCCAAGAATCCCATTTATTCATTCAACAATCACTTATTGAATACCTGTGGTGTTCCAGCCACCATTCTAGGTTACATGTGTTAACTGTACTTCAGACCCAATTTCAGTCCAAGTCCTGGGCACCCCCAGACCCAATCCAGGAATTCCAAATCCCCAATTCCCAAAGCTTACAAACCTTCACCCCCAATTCTTATACTCCCAGCCCCAGCTGCTGGGGGTAAATATAGTTAGACCATGGACAGCAGCTTCAATATTTGTATATGCTATGGACAGGCCTCCCCACCCTGAGCCATTTGCATAGCACCCTGAAGCCCCTGCCATTACCTAGAAATCCCAGCATCCTTAGAACTCTACAGCCTAACATGACAGATGAGCCTCATTCAACAGATATTTATTAAACACAGACTAAGTGCCAGGCTGCACATGTGTCACTTTCAGAGGCTGTTGCTTTCAACTCCCCAGATCTGATCCAGGAATACCACAGACCCAAACTCCAGAATCCACAGTTCTCATCATCCAAGTATTTGTTGAAAAAAATATCAGTACCATGGACAGCACCCAAAGCTTTTTGTTGTTTTGCTTTTTTTGTTTTCGGTCATTATAGACAGACCCCCTAGTCCCTCAACAAGGTCTTCTGGAGGCCCTGCTCTTACCTAGGGACATAGGCATCCTTGGTACTGATCCTGGGTCCCTAGAGCCCCAGCTTGACATACCGTCTTCACACAGGTGAATGGAGACTGGCAGAATCTACCATTCCAGGCTCTGAGCAACAGTACCCTCATCTTTCGCCATGGCTGGGACACTGTGATCAGCTGCGCCTTTGGCCTGCGTGTGACCTATGCCCCTGGGATCCGCGTGGTAGTGGATCTTCCAGCAGCATATATGGGCCATGTGGTGGGGCTGTGCGCTGACTACAATGGGGATCCCACGGATGACCTCCAGGTGCCTGGAATTGTGCTGGGCACCAAGTTGCCTGAGGATGCACTGGCTTGGGCCTTCGGCCAGAGCTATTTGGTGGGTTCCCTGACTGAGTGCCTGAATGCTGCTGACAAGAGGCCGCCACTGCCACCATCCTGTGTCACCCTGCCAACCACCAGCACCCCGGCCCACTTTGCCCACATCTGTGACGTCCTCTTGGACCCCCTGGGACCCTTCCAGCTGTGCCATGAGATGCTGGCACCAGGCCCCTATGTCCAAGATTGCATGGTGGATGTATGCCTGGGCATTGGACCCTGCCCCATGCTCAGCCTCTACTGCGAAACCTGCCAGCTGCTGGGCGGCCAAGTCTTCCCCTGGCGGAAGTCGAGTCTGTGCAGTGAGTGCCTAGGGCTTCAGTCCAGCCTCTGCATCTTTGCTCATCTGGGGAACCTGGTCCCACTCCTGACTGAGGTCCAGCTCTTGGGCTGTTGCCCATCCCAGGGTGCCAGCTCATCCCTGCACAACGTATTCCTGAGACCCTGGAGTTCCCACTACACTAGCTTCCACCCATCCCTCCACTCTTCACCAGACCCCCAACCTTGGCCCATCCTAAAGTGTCAGGCCTACTCCGACAAAAGTCCAGCCCCCAGCTCCCATCCTCCCTCTTCTCAGCCCTGATTATGGCCCAGCCCTTCAGCCCTTACCTCTCAGGGACTCGGACCTGTTCATGGCCCAGCCCGCCAGCCCTTACCCATCCAAGCCCTGCAGATTGGCTCTGCCTCTGATCCATGGTTAACCACCCTGTCTTTTGCTATCTGAAGTTTCCTGCAGCTCTGCCCAAGTAGAGCTGTACCCCCACAGGGCCCCAGATGCCCCGTCCTAGCCCCAGAGGTGGAGGGTGGGACTCCCAATAGCCAATGGCTAGAAGTAATCCTCCAATCCTACTTGCTCCCGCAGGCCTGCTGTGCCCCCCACACTCGCGCTACACGCTGTGCGCTCCGGATTGCTCAGCCACTTGCGCGGGACTGAAGCCACCGCCTGGCTGCCGCGGCCCTGGGCTTTGCCGCGAGGGCTGCGTGTGCGACGCGGGCTTTCTGTTGAGTGGCTCCACCTGCGTGCCCCCGACTCAGTGCGGCTGCCTGAGCGCCGCGGGCCGCTACTTGGAACCTGGCGCGCCGCTGCCGCCCCCTCACCCCGCGACCAGCCGCTGCTGCCGTTGCCACGCTGGCGGCCGGGCGGTTTGCAAACCCTGCCGCGAAGCCCGGGGCGGCCCAGGCCTCTGCCTCGCCTCAGACGGACTCCGTTTCCGCACTTTTGACGGCACCACCTTCCACCTCCCGGGCCCCTGCACCTATTCGTTGGTGGGCACGGGCACAGGCCGCCTTCGGGGTGTGTGGCCCTTCGAGGCGGTGCTGGAGAAAGGCCCACGGACGCCCGAGCTCCGCCTCGTGCTGCTCCGCGTGCACGGTCACCGCTTCGGCCTAGACTGGAAGGACTGGGGATACATCACGGTGAGCCCCCGCCCCCTGGTCCGTCTTTCAGCTGCCTGGCAGTCTCTGTTCTGACAGGTGGGATCTCTGAGTGTCGCTGCCTGATGCCCTTCTCTCTCCAACAACCTCATTTCCACTCTCCTCCTCCTTCTTCCTTCTCCACTGCCCCCCTCTCCTTCTGCCCCTTCCCCTTTCAATCCCTCTCTCAATAGTTGGGTCTGCACTTCCCCCTTCCATGCTGCTCAGGCTCTCTGTCTCTCCCCCTTCCCTCCTTTCTGTCTTCACCACCCACACCCACCCCGCCTATCTCCCCCACCACCAATCTTCATCTTGGCCCCTTTTCTTCCTCCACTGGGGTCTCCATGTATCCTCTCCTGCTCCACAGCTATCGTCACCTCTTCCCCACAAGGCCCACCCAGCCTTCCCTGACACCTGCTCCCTGCTGGCCCAACCCCCTCTCTGGTGCCCCTGCCTCCCCACTGCCCTTCCTCTTGAGGTCTCCCCATCTTTTTCTCTCCTGAGTGGTCCCTCCCCTCTCTCCTCCTCCTGTCTGCACATCCCCTCCCTCCCCTTTCCCAGCTCTACATCCTCTGCTGCCTCCCTTCCCCAGGTCCATGGATGCCCTCAGGTACCTCTCCAGCCCCTGAGTAAGGAGTTTCCCCTCTCCCCCTGCACTCCAGGCCCACCTCACCACTCTCCCTCCTCCCCCTCACTCAACTCCCCTTCTCCAGGTCTCCACACACCTTCCCACAATGCCCGCTCCCAAACACTGCCTTGAATGTCCCTACCGCTTGACTCCTCTCTTTTGCCCGGTGTCCCTCTTCTCACTCCAGCAGTCCCTGTCCACTCTTCCTCTGTTCTGGCACACCACCTCTCTTCCCCTTTGCACACACTCCTTGCACCACCCCTCCTCACAGTCTTCTCCCCAGACCCGGGCCTTCCCCCTCACCCTAGGCTGCCCCACCCCTGCCCGCAGGTGGACGGCGTGCGGCTCTGCCTGCCCTTCGCGCTGACCAGGGGCAGGGTGCGCGCCTTCGCGCGGGGCGCCTCGGTGGTGCTCGCGGTGCGTAGGGGCCCGCGCCTGCTGTTCGGGCTCGGTGGCCACCTGAGCGTGGAGCTGCCTGCGGCCTACCGCGGCCTCACGCGCGGCCTCTGCGGCAACTTCAACGGCAATGCGTCGGATGACCTGCAGCTGCCGAGGCCCGGGCCCTGCGGCGCGCCACATCCCTGCCCGGGTTCGGGCTGTCCACTGGCCGCCGGGGACGCGGGCGCAGACACAGCGTGGCGTGGAGCTTGTGGCCTCCTGCGCGAGCCCAGCGGCCCGCTGGCACCCTGCCACGCACTCCTGCCTCCGGAGCCCTTCTTCCAGGCCTGCGTGGCCGACATGCGCCGCGCCCGCGGGAACCGCAAAGTGCTCTGTGCCTTCCTGCAAGCCTACGTGGCTGCCTGCCAGACGGCTGGTGCGGAGATGAGGCCCTGGAGGGCTCCCAGCTTCTGCCGTATGTTCCCCTCGCCCCGGGGTGGGGGCAGGGGGGACTTCAGAGCCGGCCCGGGTGGGGTCCTGGGCGGGAGACCGCGGTCTGGGCTTCGTTCACGACACAGGTGTTAGTCGAGGACCTACTATGTGTGGGACCCCCGGCTAATGATACAGCACCAAACAGGACAGAGCCCTGCACACCCTGTGGCTGGGAAAACAGATTTGATTTTATCCCTTAGCTAACATTTACAGAGCACTCGTTCAGTATCAGGTGCTGTGTTAAAATCGTTCCCCCTGGACCAGCAATACTCAGGGCTTGTTTACAATGCAAATTCTTGCCCCCTCCCAGGCTTCCTGAATCAGAACCTCTGGAGTGGGACCCAGCAATCTGTTTTAACAAGTCCTGCAGGAGACCTGGATGCAAGGCTGGGTCTGAGAACCTGTTTTACCTGCTTTAAGTCTGCTCACTCCATCTGCGAACTGCTCTAGGAGATAGGGACAATCGTCTGCCTCCTATAGTCGAGGCCAGAGGCACAGAGAATTTTCCAGATTTCACAGCCAGTAGGGGGCTGAACTGGATTGCGACCTGGCTCCAGAATCCCCTCTCTAAGGCCCTAGGCTATAGTTTCTCTCCCAACAATAATGTAAAAATAGTTCCAATAATAACATGAAAAGAACAGCTGACTTTACTGTGTATAACCTCAGTGCTAAGCTCTCAATTCTCCCAAGAGCCCCATGAGGCAAGTACATTTTATGGATGAGGGAAACCAAGGCATAGATAGTTAAGGAATGTGCCCAGAGTCACATACCTAGAAAATGATTTATTACCTGGCATCTGAATATTTTGTTCATTTGACAAATTCTCATCAACTTCCAATTTCTCTGTCCACATGTATCCTCCATGATCCTCATGGACTCTCGGCCCCACCTTGACTTATCATTGTGGTGGCAGCATCTATCTCCTTCTGACCTCCTTCTGTCTCTAGGTTCAAATGTTCCTGGAAGGAATCTGTTTGGGTTGCTCTTTACTTACAGACTGATGGTCACATCCATCTCTGTCTGTCATGGTCAGACATGGGATTGGGAGGGAAAACCCCACAAAGGACAAAGAGCAGGGAAGCTGTGTTAGTCGTATCTGGGATACATTCAAGTAGCTACATGCTGCATAGCATATGCAGACACTGCTCAGTCCCTGCTGGTTGTTATTGCTGTCGCGGTTAATCCGAGGGGGAGGTCCACAACCCGAGGGTGTTGGGCCAGCGGGGGGCAGGCCCCCGGCTTGCCAGAGTCTGACAAGCCCCCTCTCCACAGCCATGCAGTGCCCCCGCCACAGCCACTACAGTCTGTGTGTGAACCCCTGCCCTGCGGCCTGTCCGAGTGTTCAGGAAGTGGTGCGGCTCCCCGCTCCCTGCGCTGAGGGCTGCGAGTGTGAAGATGGATTCTTCCCAGCCGGGCGTGACTGCGTCCCCGCGGACCACTGTCCTTGCTTCCACAATGGCCAGTACTTCCCTGTGAGCATCCTCTTGGGTCCTTGTTAGAGCCTCACTTGGGTCCTCCCACTTTGCCTCGGATCTCCGCACACCTCCTTGTATGGGTTTCGTCTCAGAACCTCTGGCTGCACCTTCCCTTCAATGCTACCTCCCTTTTCACCCTTCCTCCCTTCCTCCACAGCCTGGCCAGACTGTCCTCATCAAGAATTGCTCCTCCTCCTGTACCTGCCAGCTAGGGGAGGGTGTGGCCTGTGTCCCCTTCAGCTGCCCTATGGAGGAGGTCTGTGGCATCACAGATGGAGTCCTGGGCTGTCAATTGCAAGGTGCCTGGGGCTGTGGTCTGAGGGCTGAGATTGGGGCATGACTCCTAAGTCCTGGGAAGGAGGACTGGTGACCCAGACCCCTGGGACTCATAGGTGCCTGATCTTCTCTCTCCCCCACAGCCACCTTGGGCCCTGCCCCGAGCTTTGTGGCCCCACCACTGTTTTCTCCACCTTCCCCACCCTTGCTTCCCAGCCCCAGTCCCCAGTGCCCAGAAAACTCCCGCTTTGTTCCATGTGGTTCTGCGTGCCCAGCCACATGTGCCAACCCCGCAGCCCCAGAGCACTGCAGCCACCCCTGTGCTCCGACCTGCCAGTGCCTACCTGGCTACCTGCTGCTAGGGAGGCGATGCGTGCTCCGTGCCCACTGCCCCTGCTTCCTGCACCAAGGCCAGACTTTCTGGACAGACAGCTGTACTCAGCAATGCCACTGCCCGACCCTTGGGGCCCTGGTGAACAAGCTTCCCCAGTGTTGGCCTGACAAGTGCCATGGTCACTGTAAGGCCTCCATAGGTGGCTGGTACCACTGCCTGTTAGCCCAGTCCCCACCCAGTCCCACTGTCCTGGAGAAGTCACTGGTCTGCACTGCCACTGGAGACTTCCACTTCCACACATTCGGAGGAACCCACTATGAATTCCCTGGCTCTTGTGTCTACCGCCTGGTGGGTCTCTGTGGCACGGCCCATGCCAACCTTGAGCCCTTCAGTCTGGATTTGACCCCATTGCTGCGGCCACGTGGCTGGACCAAGGCCCTGACCCTCTTAGCCTGTGGCCTGAGGCTGGACATGAGTCCAAAAGATCTCAACCACATCCGGGTGAGTTTTCAAAGGCTCCAGATCAACCTACTATCCCTCACCATCCTTACTACCCACAGGTAACCAACCTGTAGTGACCCCTCTTTATTGACTCTCACTGGTCCTCAAAGATGTCCTCCAATTTCCTAGAGGCCCATTGACTTGCCGGTTGACCCTTTCCCACAGACTATTTGAGACTCCTATTACCCTTGAGTTTCCTATTACCTTCCCAGTAACCCTCCACTGAGTCCTCAGTTGACTCCCCTTTAACCATAGACTCAGCCTTGATCTTCCCATTGACCTTCCCTTTCAACCCCCTTCGAATATCCCATGAATCCATTCATTACCCCTCCCCAACTGATCCACTACTGTTATATTGATTTGCCCATTAACCCTATTTACTGTCCTCTTGACCTCACCCCACACCCCATAGATATGTACTGAGCTGTCAGTTAACCTTCCTAGTAATCCACTGACTGGACCATTAATGTCATTTACATCTCTATGGATCTTCCCTACGAGCTTCCTATTGATATTGACTCCTCCATTGAATTTTCTGGGCTTTCTAGCATCCCCGTTGTGCCCGTCTTAGATTCTTAGTCTCACCCATTGAGCCTTCTTAGACAGTCCCATTAAAATTCATTGACTCCACCCCCTTTTACCTATCAGCTGAGTCTCCCCATTGCCATCCAAAGCCACCTAAGCATTCTCTTGATCTTCAGTACCCTTTGTATTTGTCTATCCACTTCCTCCATTATCCCTCTTCTGGATCCTCCCATTGATCACTGACTCCTCCCTATTGACTTCCTAATTATTCTTTTTACCCTTCATTGATCTCCCACAGACCCCTCATTAACTCTTATCTAATCATTCTATCATTAACCACTGCCCCAACCCCATGGAATCCTTTACTGACCCTCCATTTAGCGTACACTGATGGCCCACTGAATTTTCCTATGATTCCTCATGACTATCCCTGTTAACCAATGTTCCTGTTGATCCTTCTCTGATCCTTCATTGACATTTCCAAGAATTTCTGCTGACAGCCATTATATCCCTCCCCCGCTGTTCTGGCCACTTGCATGCCCTCCCTGTAGGTGGATGGAATTCTGGAATCGCTACCCTTCTTTCATGGCCACTGCCTCCGTGCCTACCACCAAGGCCACCAGCTCTGCGTAGACACGGACTTTGGCCTCTCCCTGACCTATGATTGGGACAGCCTGGCACGTGTAACGCTGCAGAGGCCCTATGGACCCTACCTGTGTGGACTCTGTGGCCAACACGGCCCGAGTAGCCCCACCGTGCAGGTGCCTGACACCTGGAAGGTGGCAGAAGTGCCGGGCTGTGGCCCATTCTGCGGGCCCCTTTGTCCCGGCCCGTGCCCAGTGGCCAAGCGCACTGGATTCGCTGGAGACGCGTACTGCGGACTGCTGGCGGCGGCCGAGGGTCCCTTCGGGCCATGCTACGCCGCGCTGGACCCGCTCCCGTTCATGGACAGCTGCCTGGACGACGTGTGTCGACACTACGGCGCTCGTCACATCGTCTGCCGAGCCCTGACCACCTTCACAGTCGCCTGTCAGGCTCTAGGCGTGCGCCTGCGGCCCTGGAGGACGTCTGAGTTCTGCCGTGAGTGCGCGGGGCTTGGCAGAGATAGTGGGTGAAGCTCGGAGGAGCTAGCCTTCGGGACACCAGGGGACGGACGCGAGAGGATCAGTGGAGTTCAGGCCTGGGTGGGTGGAGCCAGACGCAGAAGGGTAGGACTTGCAGAGGAATTAGACCTGGAAGGACAGCAGTTTAATTAACGAGCTCTTCCTGTCTTTTGCGCCCGTCTCATTCTGTCTCTCTGTCGCCCCGGTGCTTCTCTGTGCCTCCCTGTCTCTACCGCGCGTTCCCATTCTGTTCCTCGTTCTCGCTCCCCGCCGTGTTGCTCTCCACGCCCCCCGCCCCGGCCCGCCATCCTCCGTCTCCGTCTTCCCGTCTGTTCCTCCCTCCCGGCTTACCTTTCTCCCGCCCTCGCTATTTCTTCCCCGCGTCTCTCCATCTCTTTCCCCTCGCTCGGACCTCCCCGCCCCCCGCGGCCCTCCCCAGCCTTGCGGTGTCCGCCGCACTCGCACTACGAGCTGTGCGGCCCGTGCTGCCCCGCCACGTGCGCCGGCCGAGAGAGCTGCTCCGGTCACAGCGCCAGTGGCAGCCGCTGCTGCGAGGGCTGCGTGTGCGACGCGGGCTTCGTGCTGAGCGGCGCCGCCTGCGTGCCTGCGGCCAAGTGCGGCTGCTTCAGCGCGGGCCGCTACCGAGCTCTGGGCGCCGTGTGGTACCCCGGACCCGGCTGCGCACGCCGCTGCCAGTGCGGCCGGGGCGGCGCGGTGACGTGCGCGCCGCGGCGGTGTCGGCGCGGGCGAGTGTGCGGCCTGCGCGGAGGCGAGCGCCGGTGCCTGCCGGAAGGCCGGGGCAGCTGCGCCCTCGTCGGGCCCGCGCGCGTGCTCGCCTTCGGTGGCCGCGTGCTCACGCTGCCCCCGCCCGCGCCCTTCCGGTCTGAGCCCTGCCTCCACCTGCTGGCCCGCACCGCAAGCCAGGGGCCCTGCGCCTTCAGCCTGGACGCGGCCCGCGATGGGGCCGGGCTGCTCAGCCTGCACCTCAACCTCTCCGGGCACCACCTGCAGCTAGACCGCTCCCTTGTCGGCGTCATCACGGTATGCGTCCGCTGGACTCCGCCCTCTCCCTCCTGGAAGTGCCTCAGTTTCCCCCACCATGTGTAAAATGGGCGTGTCTGTCCCTCAAGGTTTAGGAGATGATGCAAGTATGTGACAAGGTAGAAGCAGTGCCTGGAACACAGTAATGGCTCACTAAAACGTAGCTGTTAGATATGCATGGTCACCTCCTACCCAGGATTGGCGAAAATCAATCCTTGAGGATTATTTCCGTAAACTGTGTGGAGAGTCTCTCTGTGGTCCGGGAAAGCCCTGGAGGATTTGATGGGGAGCAAGTTCTGGGAGAGCTCACATTCCTCCAGGGAAACAGATGATAAGTAAATAAATAAAATAAGTAGTACATCCGATGATGGGTTTAAGAACTACAAAGAAAAATAAAACAAGGAAAAGAGTGAGTACAAGAACAGAGTAAAGAGGTTTGACATTTAAACAGGGTGATGAGGAAGACGTCACTGAGAAAGTAACGTTTGAGTCAAGATCTGAAGGAGGTAAGGGAGGGGGCCCATGTGGACATCTGGGAAGGAGCAAACCAGGCAGAAGGAATGCAAAATGCAAAGGTCAGGGAAATGGCATGGGAGCAGGCTCAGCCTTCATAGCCCCGACCCTGACCCCTTTCCTCCTCCACAGGTGGATGGTGAGCACTGCCGGCTGCCCTGGGTATTGGCAGAGGGCAGGGCCTGGGCCACTTTGGAGGGCCGCCATGTAGTGGTGTACACGGCCTGTGGGCTACATCTCATGTATGACTGGGACAGCCAGATGCGCCTGACTGTGCCTTCCACCTTCCATGGCCAGCTGGTGGGGATCTGTGGAGCCTTTGGTGGCAAAGTTGGCCCCCTCGACCTACCTCCAGACAAAAGATCCTGGCCCAAGGAGGGCCTGGTCACTAACCCCTGCCCGCTGCCCCAGCCCAATCTTGACTTTAGTATCAGCTGCCCCACGCAACTTGCCCAGATCGTCAATGCTCCCAAACTGTGTAGACTTCTACAGGCACCAGATGGTCCCTTTGGCCGCTGCCTGGGCCATATCAGCCCCAAGCCTTTCCTCAGGATTTGCCTGCAAGACATATGTCATACCCAAGGCCAGCACCTTGGTCTTTGTGATGCCCTCACAGCCTATACTGCAGCCTGTCAGGAAGCTGGCATCCCTGTGAAGCTCTGGAGGGGCTCCAAGCTTTGCCGTGAGTGCTCTGGCTGGGTCTGGAATGCATCTGGGGTGGGTTGCAGGCAGCAGGAGGAGCCCCTTCTGATGGGGATCAGAGAAGCCGGGACGTACATGGAATTGGCTAAGTAGAGTGTCGGGGGAAGGGCATCCAAGGAAAGGGGACTGTAATTGCAAAGGTGTTAAGGTTGGAAAATATCAGTGGGAAGCTAGCCTGACTGGGGAAAGAGGCAACAGGGTTGGAAAGGGAAACTTGAATCCTAAGCACGGGCCTTTGCCATCCACTTGCAGCCATGACTTGTCCACCCCGAAGCCACTACAGCATCTGCACACGGACCTGTGATGGGGGCTGTGTCGAGCCTACCAGCCCTGCGCACTGTTCTACCCAATGCTATGAGGGCTGTGAGTGTGACCCTGGATTCATTTTTGATGGCACAGACTGTGTGTCTCAGGACCACTGCGGCTGCTTCCACAGTGGACGCTACATCCCTGTAAGAGAGGTCCCTGGGCATGGGCAGGTGGATGCAGAGTTTCCCATGTCTCATCATAAAACGTTCCCTGGACCACACTATATCAGTCAGCATTTGCAGTTGTAAATGATAGAAAATGAGGCCAAGTATCTTTTTTTTTAAAGATTTTTTTTTTTTTTTTTTATTTATTTGACAGAGAGAGATCACAAGTAGGCAGAGAGGCAGGCAGAGAGATAGTGGGAAGCAGGCTCCCCGCCGAGCAGAGAGCCCGATGTGGGGCTCGATCCCAGGACCCTGAGATCATGACCTGAGCCGAAGGCTGAGGCTTTAACCCACTGAGCCACCCAGGCGCCCCGAGGCCAAGTATCTTAAATACAACAAGGATATATCTACCTTTAATTGTTTAAATTTGAGGCCTTCAGGCATGGCTGGATTCAGGGGCTCAAATGATGTCACTAGGACTCAAGTTTCTTTCTGTCTTCCATCCCTGCCTTTTCTTTTTTCTATATTGGGTTCCATATGAAGTAGGCTCTAGGTCCAAATGCTGTAACAGAGGCTCAAAATTGCAATGGCTTAACCTCAATAGAAGCTTATTTCTCTCTCATGAATAGTCCAGGAATGACGAGTTTGGTTCCTCCAAGTCAGGGACACAGGCTCCTTCTATCACATGGTTCTGCCTCTTCTGTAGTATTGCAGTCATTTGCCCCCAACTACATCTACATTCATGCAAGTTGGCCAGGCAAAAGAGGGGACAGGAAGGTTAGGCAGAAGTCCCAGTGCTGACTCCTGTTTTCCCAGTGTAGGTCATTTGCCTATCCCTAAGCCAATCACAGAAGCAGAGAGATGGGGTACTCTGATCTGTCTCTGACTGGCCAGGCCTGGGGCATGTGTCCAGAGCTGAAGCCAGGGCATAGGTAGACCACCTAGGAAACCCCACAGAATGAAAGTGGGGCTAGTTCCCCAAAGAAAGTGGAAGGCTGTTACCAGAAGACCATGGATGGGCCCTCAGCAGGCAAAGCATTCCCTTCAAGGTTTTGTAGCTCTTAAGAGTCCATTCAGAAGAAAGGACCCCCAGGATGGCTGACGTAGTTGTCTCGGAGATTAGGGGCCACTGGATAGGAAAAAACATGAATGTTTAAACCCCAGACCACCCTGGAAAGGAAGAGATCCCCACACCAGGAGGAACAAGGCATAAGGGCTAATAGATCTGCCATTATGTGTCCACTCCACACTGGCACTGACACTAGCCACACATCAGCACTTGCAGGGAGCTCTTAAGGCTTTTCACACACCAATGAAAAGCAGAAAGGTTGTCCTAGATTAAAAGAGACTTAAAAACCACAACGGTCAAATGCAGTGCACAAAGCTTGATTAGGTCCTAATTCCAAAAAATGTTGTTAATAGATGTTTGGAGAGACAATTTGCAGAAACTCATCAAACTTTTTTTTTTTTGCCCATCTCATAGAGAAAAAATATCTCAATGGATTTTTAGTTTGTATTTGTCTTATTAGGAGGTTGAGCATCTTTTCAAATGCCTAAGAAACATTTGTATTTCCTTTCCTATTAACTTTCTGAATAGCCTCTGCCCATGTTTTTATACTGACTTCCTGGTCTTTTTTTTTTTTTCCCTAGGAACTCTTTATATATGAGGGAACTTAGTTCTTCATGATATATGTTTTATACATACGCCTTGTTTGTTGATATTCATAATGGTTTTTTGAATCCGATTTTGAGTCTGTCTGTCTCTGCAGGTTGGGGAGGCCCTGGTCCTACCTGGCTGCCAGGAACGCTGTATGTGCTTGCGTGGTCAAGGCCTCCAGTGCCAGCCCTTTTCCTGCCCACAGGGCACAGGCTGCATCCTGGATGGGGGTGTGCGGTCCTGTGAGACTGGGGAGGGTGCTACATGCCACCTCAAGCCCGGGGGCCTCTTCACCACCTTTGATGGCTTCAGTGGGCTCACACCCATGCCTGTAACGTCCTGTGCCTATGAGCTAGCCACACTGGTGGGTTCCAGGCCTGAGGATCCTGACTGGTTCCATGTCATTGCTGACTTCCTGCCCTGTCCTGGCTGCACTACTCACAAACCACGAGTGATCATCGGCTTCAGGGATGGCTGTGCAGCTGTGGGAACCAATCAGGAAATATGGGTAAGGGACTTCCTCAATTCTAGCCAAGACTCTTTCGTAACCTGGCACTGATCCCTGGGGCTTTTTGATCCTTCAGTGGCCTTCTGTAGCCTTTTAGCATAGAACTGTCCCATCACCCTGATCTCACATTGACCTCCATTGGCTAAATATCCTTGTCCTGATCTCCCATGACCCTCTAGACCCCACATAAACTTCACCTTGGACTTCTCAGGATCCACTGACTCCCCCTTGACTCAAGTCCTGCTGAACTCCTGGGAACCACTGACTGAGAGATCAGAGCTCTAAAGGGGGAAGCCCAGGCAGAATGATCAGGGCTGGGATGGGGAAGCACAGGGAAACAGTGGAAGCCCGGAGGAGGTACCCTCGGTTTAGACCAGTGAAGGCTTTCTGGAGAAAGCGACAAATGAGCTGAGACCTGATGTTAGGCTGGGGAAGAGAGCAGGGAGGAGTATTACAGAACAAGGCCAGGGAAAAGGAGGGACCATATTTGGGGAGTAGTGGTAAAAATCAACTATCGAGTTTAAAATAGCCCACTAAATGTCTGTGGACTTAGGGCCAAGGAGGTCATTAGTGACTTAAGACGGCAGGGGGATGCCTGGGTGGCTCAGTTGGTTAAGTGTCTGCCTTGGGCTCAGGTGGTGATTCCAGGGTCCTGGGATTGAGTCCCACATCAGGCTCCCTGCTGTGATCTCAGGGACCTGGAATAGAGCCCCAGGTCAGGCTCCCTGCTTTTCCCTCTCCCTCTGCCCCTCCTCCTGCTTGTGCTTGCACTCTCTCTCTCTCAAATAAATCAAATCTTTAAAAAAAAAGTAAATAAACTTTTAAAAAGCGTTTTTTTAAAGCTGTGATTGCTCTTGCAATGACTTTCATATTATTAATGGAGAGACGGTACGTATAGTTGGATGGTTAAGAACACAGGTCATGAGGGGCGCCTGGGTGGCTCAGTCGGGAAGCCTGCTTCTCCTTCTTCCACTCCCCCCGCTTGAGTTCCCGCTCTCGCTGTGTCTGTCAAATAAATAAAATCTTAAAAAAAAAGAAAAAAAGAACACAGGTCGTGAAATCAGACCCCTTTGGTTCAAAACTACTCTGTCACTTACCAGCTGTGTGAACCTGGGCAAGCTGTGTTAATTCTCTGGGCCTCAGGTTCCTAATCAGTAAAAAGCAAGAGGCATATAGGCGTACAGTACTGATCTACCTTGTCAGAGTGTTAGTGAGGATTTAATATCAGTTAAATACTTTAATATTTGGTGTCTGGGTGGCTCAGTCGATTGGGTGTCTGCGTTCAGCTCAGGTCATGATCCCAGAATTCCCCTATCGGGTACCCTGCTCAGGAGGGGTCTGCTTCTCCCTCTGACCCTCCCCTGTCTCGTGCTTTCTCTCTCTCACTGTCTCTCAAATAAATAAAATCCTTAAAAAATTGAATACTTTAATATCATTAATTACATAAAATAATATAAATCAGGTAACAATATATTAAAATACCAACTGTATCATATACCGCAATATACTGTCTTACATTATATTATAAACAAATATTAGAGCACTTGGAATAATGCCTGGCACAGAGTATGTGTAAACAGTTATTAGATTATGAAGACACAGGTGAGAGAGATGCGACAGCTTCCAAAGGCTTTTTGTTCTCTAAAACTCCGTTTTAGGAAAGAGTTCATTATGGAAAATTTCAAGCATCACAGGAGAAGAGAGAGTGGTGTCATAAAACCCTGTTAACGGTTACAAATATTTTGCCATTCTTGCTTTCATCTTTTCCTCCTACTCTTTTTGGTTTGTTCGTGCTGGAGGATTTTAAAGCAAATCCCAGACCTTATTCCTCTAGCGAAGACCTGGATACGCGTTTCTGATAGAGACACGCGGCAGGATTCACAGTGGTTTCTGAGCCGCACCTTGGGATTCAAACCCTAATCCCCGCCCCTGACCCGCCTCCCCAACCTACAGGTGAACGGACAACCTGCGCGGCTGCCAGCCCAAGTGTGCAGAGGCGTGGTCGCACGCTGGGCTGAGGGCTCCCGGGTTGTCATCGAGAGGTCCCCCACGCTGCGGGTGCTGGTGGGCCCGGAAGGGGCCGTGGTCCTACGGGCCTCCCCCGCGCTGCAAGGACGCCTCCGAGCAGCCTGCGGTGACTACAACGGAATTGCAGCCGACGACCTGATACTCCCAGGAGGACTCCGGGGTGCCAGCCTAACCGACTTGTTCCAGGCGTGCCGGGCTCGGGGCTTCAACAACTGGTGAGGACTTCCCCTTCTCCTGCCCCGGTACTTCACTCACCTCGGCAGAGGGCGCGATCAACGCAACTCCCTGCGCCCCAGGCTGCCTTAGGGCACTTGGAGCCCACACCTGTCTCTGTCATCCCACAGCACGGAGAAGCTTGTTATTCCAGCCGTGACACAACACTTCACCTGACGCCATCCCTCTGTGTGTCCCCATGGCTGGGACCTCCTGACACACAGCTGCCTTTGGGATGGG
>CM052888.1:37507803-37550957 GCA_028534135.1 Potos flavus
CCCCCCCCCCCCCCCCCCCCCCCGTGTTTCCAGACCCGCAGTCCTCCCAAGGACACGGACTCCTTGTGGGGCAGGCCTTTGAGCCAGCAGCTCCGCCCCTGAGCCGCAACAATATGACGTAACTGCATCGACAGCCAATGGGAGAACAAAGCAGGAGGCGGAAATTTTGGAGAGCGCGGGCCGGAAGTTCCCGTTGCCTGGCACAGCCGCTTTTCCGAAAGGTGCGGCTGCGGCGCTGTTCGTGGGGCATTGCCTGCTTGCGCCCGCAGCCCAGCTGCTACCATGAGCCGGCCCAGCCGGCTGCAGAGGCAAGTTTTGAGCTTGTACCGCGAGCTGCTGCGCGCCGGCCGCGGGAAGCCGGGCGCCGAGGCGCGAGTGCGGGCCGAGTTCCGGCAGCACGCCTGCTTGCCACGCTCCGACGTGCTGCGTATCGAGTACCTGTACCGCCGCGGGCGGCGCCAGCTGCAGCTGCTACGCTCCGGCCACGCCACTGCCATGGGTGCCTTCGTGCGCCTACGGGGTCCAACCGAGGAGTCCAGCGGCGCGGGGGCCCCAGGGACCCAGCCTGACAATGGTGGTGGTCCGAGGAACCCCCTCAACAGCATGGGGTCACCAGAGACCCCTCCCAATGGGCGGTGACAGGCCGAGAAGCTCACCCGGTAGCACAGGGGAACCGAGGACCCGCCTGACTGCGTGGGGGAACCGGGGAACCCGTCTGACGGAGGGTGAGATGTCTTGAGAAGACCAGCTGGGTGGATTGGGGGTATCAGAAAGCCCTCTTAGCGACGTGGGGTCCTAGAGACCCCCATGATGGATGCCGAGAGATTCGCGACCTTGCCCGATCCATGATAACGGGTCGAACTCTCCCCATTAGGGTTTGGGGCGGTTTGGTTGCGGGCTGCCTGAACTGTGACAAGCTGACAGCTACTTACCTGAACGCTTGGGGAGCCAGGACTCCCGCCGTCGGACAGAAAGAAGAGACACCCTTCTCTTGACCGCGGGCTCCCCTCTCTTGTATTTAACTCTGAGAAGACCAGACTTTTTCCTGAGAAGTTTGGGAAGATGCCCTCATGGATGGTGAGAAGCCCCGAGTCCCCCTTTGGAAAACTTTCTTCCCATTAGTTGCGGCAGACTAGGACCTGGGAGGAAGGGGCTGGGGTATCTTACCCCCATCTGATCAACTAAAGACTCCTCAAGACCTATACTTGATGATTCTAAAGGGGAATCCTGACTCCTGCGCCCTTCTCCCAGGACTGTTGAACAAAAAGAATAAAATCGGGGTTGTGATTACTTTCGTGTTGGTGGTCTTAAAGATTTCACATGTTTGGGGATTTTTGAAAGGGCCCTCACCAAGAAGTGACCCTCTGGGAGGGATAGGTGTGGAGAGCTGTCTCTTCCACGCTGGAGCCCTCTAGATTAGCAGATTGGTTGAAAGCAGCCTAGTTCTTGCTTCTGGGCAGATCCTTGGGACCCACCCTGATTTGACCCCAAAGAAACCCCAGTTGACTCCTTCATAGAAGGTAAGGAGGTAGGAGAGAAAATGGTGGAGCTGAGGACGCCTGGCCGGTAACCCCCGAGGCAGTATCGGGGACCTCAAACGTGGCTAGAGTCCAGCCTCAGCTACAAGAGAGGATTTTTGTCAGCAAGGGGAGATGGACCCATAGACCCCAGGCATACCTCCTCCATATCCCTGTATTAATCTTACCTCGACATTCTCTGGGGTACCGCATTTTGCAGCACTGAATTCTGTTTGCTTCCATGTTGGTTACATAAGTGGAAAGAGTGGAAAGCAGATGAATTCTTAGCAAATGCCGTTGGGAAGAGGAGAGCCTTAGAAAGGAACCCAGACTTCTGACCAAAGAGAGGATAGACAGAGGAGAAACATGACTCTGCTCTAATCCCCGTGGGGGTCGCAGGTGCACAAAGAGTTATAAAGTGGAGTTGAAATTTGAAGAATTATAAGGAGTTTCCCAGATGGTAGGGTTAGGCTTCTTAGCAGGAGGACCAGTGTGGGCAAAGGTCTGGAGGGGACAAAGGGGAGAAATGCAGGATTCCGTCTGAGGCCTGGAGTGCCCCGGAGCACAGGCTGTGTGGTTTGCACACATAGCTTCTACTTCAGCTGTCTCTCGGCTTGCTCATCTCTCTCCAGCCTCGGTTTTTTGTTGTTTTTATTTTTCTTTCACGGTATTCCTGTTAATCCTGGCCTGACTCCATCTCAATAAAGCCAGTCTTGAAAGTGGCTAATGGGTCCTACCCATCCAGCCCCGTAGCACTCACCTCTCTCTCTTGCTCACTCCTGGCTCCAAGGATTTGAGTCCTAAGCTCCAGGTTGGGAATTTCTGACAGGGCTGTAGGCAGTGAGCAAGCTCCCGCTGGGGCTGGGTGACCTGGGTCAGGAGGGGAGACATTCTACCCAGGTGCTATAGATGGATAGAGTTTGTGTGGTAGAGAGAATGGGGGAGGGGAGTACCTGATTGGAGGGAGGAAGTTGTAGGTCATTGGTGATTAAGAGCATGAGCTCTGGAACTGCAATGCCTGGGTTTGGATCCCAATGCCCACATTCACTAATTACATGATCCTATATGATTTAACCTCTTTGTTCTCAATATCCTTTTCTGTGAGATGGGCATCGTAATAGGGCCTCCCTCATGTGGCTATTAGGATACAGTGGATTAAACATGTAGTGTGGCAGCAGATGATGTCCCAACTTCGTGACCTCTTGCCTACTTGGGTTCACTTGGAACTAAAGAAGAGGGTTCCCAGGAGACGGCCAGCTTCCTGCCCTAAGCAGCTGTCCCAAGGGGCCAAGCCAGTGGCCACATGCATGAGGTGAGCCAGTGGGGCCTTGGGGACGTCTGGGAAACTCACAGCACCTGAGGAGCCACTAGCCACACCAGCAAGTTATACCACTCTTTTTTTTTTTTAAGATTTTATTTTAAGTCATCTCTACACCCAAAGTGGGGCTCAAACTTAAAACCCCAAGATCAAGAGTCACAGCTCTGCTGACTGAGCCAGCCAGGCGCTCGATGTTACCACCACTCTGGCTCAGCTCCCTCCCTCAGACAGCACTGGACAATCCTGGGTATGAATGATATGGAGGAATGACTGGGATTTTCGTGACAGTGTACAAGTATTGTGATTCGGTTTTGAAACCATCCTGATCGCTGTCCCTTCTCCTTTGGTAGTTCAAAAACTATCCAAATTAAAGCTGGGAAGATAAAACAAACTCTGTTGGTCCCCAGCCTAACTAAGATCAGAAGTCCTCACTGTGGTCCACAAGACCTCATCTGATCTGGGCCCATCACCTCTCACCTCACCTTCCACGCTCCCCCTCTACCACTCATGCTCCAGCCACATTGGCCTTCCCCCTTGCCAGGAACATTTCTACCTCAGGGCCTTTGCACTTTTTCCCTTTACCTGGAATGCTCTTCTGCCAGGTCTGCACTGTCCAGTATAACAGGGAGCGACCTGAGATTCGAGTATTTGAAATGTGATTGGGGGCTGCCTGGCTAGCTCAGCTAGAAGAGCAGGAGGCTCTTGATCTTGGGGTCATGAGTTCAAGCCCCATGCTGGGTGTAGAAATTACTTAAATAAACTTTTAAAAAATGTGATTAGGGACTAAGGAATCGTAAAAATTTTTGTAAATGTTTTTTGTCTGCCTCTCTTTCCTCTTGAGAGCCTCAGTTTCCCATTCTGTTAAGTGGGGACACACCATTGGGTGGTCGTGAGCATTAAAGAAGGGACGTGTGTTTAGTGCACATCCAGGAGCCTGGCGCAGGGCTCCTGCCTCTGTTCTCTCTCTCTTTTTTTAAGATTTTATTTATTTGACAAAGAGAGCGAGAGGGGGAACTAAGCAGGGGGAGTGGGAGAGGGAGAAGCAGGCTTCCCGCTGAGCAGGGAGCCCAGTGCGGGGCTCGATCCAAGGACCCTGGGACCACGACCCGAGCTGAAGGCAGATGCCCGACAACTGAGCCACCCAGGTACCCCTCCTCCCTCTGTCCTTGAGTCTAGTCCTGTTCCTCTTGTCCTGACTGCATAAATTCGGAGGAGAGGATGAGCTTAGACACCTGAGGCTGAGGACTGGACTCCAGGTCTGAGCCCTGGCAATTCAGCTTGGTGTCGTCAAGACCCCGGGGAAGGGGGATTTCATGGTCCTACACTACGGAGGGCCCAGCCTGGGAGCCCGCCATGTAGCATGTTTGAATGGAGCACCTGTATGGATGCCGGACAGGGGCTACAGCAGGTGTCAGCAGCTGGCCCACGTCACCTGCGTCCTTTCCATAAACACCTCAAGCTTCCTGGGGCAGGCACCTGTGCCTCTTTGCCTGGGGAGCCGGGACAAGTGGGAGGTGCTGGGGAGTTAGCATCCCCAGGAACAGTTCCTAACCCATCAGACACGGAAGCTGGTACATAAATGCCACAACTTCTTCACCCTTTGGGTCGAACCACTCTGAGTGTGTTCCAGACTCTCCCGGGGTCCCTAGTGGGATGGAGCCCCAGATCCCTAGCAACCAGCTCATTAACTGGCTTCCCTGGCTCACTCCCCCACTCCCCTATCCATCTGCCTAGGGGGTCACCTCCCCAATAAACTACTTGTCCTTGAATCTTTGTCTCAGGGGTGGGGGACCCCGATCCAAGATGCGGTGATTCCGTTCTGTGTTGTACACTCAAAGCAAAAGGATCTGTGGAGGGGCCGTCCAGACATCAGAGCTGTATCCCAAATTCTGAACTCAAACACCCAATATCCTCACACATTCTGCTCTGGTCTGAAAGTCTGTGCCCCCTCAAAACTCATATGCTGAGATCCTAACCCCCAATGTGATAGTATTAGAAGGTGAGGCCTTCAGGAAGGGATTAGTTCATGATGGCGGAGCCCTCACGGAAGGGTCTTTTAGAGCCCTTAGGAAAGAGAGCTCCCTGCCCCTTCTGTCATGTGAGGAGACAGCGAGAAGGTAAGCATCCGCAAAGCAAGAAGCAGCCCTCAGCAGATACCCAATCTGCTGGCACCTTGATCTTGGACTTCCCAGCCTCCAGAACGGTGAGAAACAAACTTCTATTGTTTATAAGCCAATCAGTCTGTGATTTTGTTACAACAGACCACACGGACACATCCTTTGACAGTGACTGTTTATTACATATGTCTGGGCTACGTACTCAGACCGGGGGGGGACCATTGACATAGCTGAGCACCAGGTAAGGTGTCCCGGCCAGTCGGGCAGGAGAGCAGCAGGACCCCCCTGACAGTGGCAGGAGTGACGTGGCACCCACCAGGAGAAGGAAGAGGAGGAGGAGAAGGAGGCAGGTCAGGGAGTGCCCGGATGCAGGAGGACGGGATCTGTGAAGGGAAGCGCAGTGTTAAGTGCGTGCTGCGCTGCCACTATAAACCTTGTACCCCACGCCCCCAGAGCCATCTCCCAGGCATCTCACCCAGGGTCTACCTCCAACATCACATCCTGGGGACTGGGAGATGCTTGCTTCTTGTCCTACGGGGGGACAGCAGCCAGCAGCACAATGGATGGAAGTAACACTTAGTCTGGACTCTTCCTTACTACTACAGAACTACAGGGCTGAGCTTTTTTCCCCCCTCCTTTCCTGGCATCCCCTGAACCCTCAGGACCCAACCCGCATGGGCTTGGAATATCTCCAAGTGGGGTGGCTATCTGTGCCTGCCCTCCATCCAGTCTTCCTTTTCCTGATAATGGGGGCTCAATGTGCAGGGGATGGAGGGCATCCTGTCTCCCCACCCTTAGGCCTTCAGGCTCTGGAGTAGCTGACCCCACACAACTCCCACTTCCATGACTGGGCATGTGAGCCCGATCTGGCCAACGGGAGCACTCCATCGGCTTGGCCATTGTGATTGGTTCAGGGTATAGGTCATGACCCAAGCTGGCCAGGTGGGAGTCAGCCCTGGGACTTTGCTGCCAGTAGTCAGCGGCACTCTGCTTCTCCTTGGGTCGGTGAACCAGTGGTATGTGAGTGTTTAGCTGCTAGGGCCGCCATTGCTGCGAAGGCAACCACCTTGGAGAACAGCCCAAGAGAGGGAAGGACTGAGCCCCGATAGCATCCAGATCTTTTCAGCAGCATGCGGACTTTTCGCTTACATGAAAAAATAGCATCCCTTTCTCTTGTGTAATTCAATTTGGGTTAGATTCCTGTCACTTGCCATCCAGATTCCCGAGTGATAGCCCTGGCTGGGAACCCGCTCACCTGAGACTTCCGGAGCAGGGAACGTCTTCGGTGACCTGCCAAGTGTTTCCGGTGGCCGAAGCCCAACATGAGCATGTCCTGTGGGGAAACTGAGGTGTGGGGTCCTTGGGAGAACTAGGGACAGACACAAAGTTGCGCAAGGGCCAAGATGGGCTTGTCACAGATGAGATTCTGGGGGACGAAAAAGATCTCAAGGAGAGAGGAAGAGAGGGGCAGAGCTGAAGAAACCAAGAGAAAAGAAACATTACTTATTCATTCATTCAACAAATATTTAATGAGTATCTATTACATGCCAGGCACTGTTCTAGAATCTGTACACAGGCAAAGTCCTAGCGTCCACGGAGCTTATATTCTAGCAGAGAGACCACACATTAAGAAATAAATGTACAATGTCAAGATGGGCTAAGTGCTGTTAGGAAATAAAGAGGTTAAGCACTGATCATGTCTGGAAGTCAGGGCAGGCCTCTCTGAAGAGGTAACATTTGGGAGGGCTGCCTGGCTGGCTTGGTTGGTAGAGCACGTGACTCTTGATCTCAAGGTTGTGAGTTCAAGACTCAAGATGGGCATAAAGCTCAGTTAAAAAAAAATTTTTTTTTAATGAAAAGAAGTGACATTTGGGGAGAGACTGGAATGAAGTGAGGAGATGAGGGGGGCATGAGTCTGGGGGTTTTTGAGATAGGAGTGAATTTGGAATGTTTGAAGAACCAGGAGGCTTATGTGGCTGCAGAGGGGAAAGTGAGGGAAAGCGGAGGAAATGAAGAAATGCAGATAGAGATCACAAGAGGAAACAGAGGTAGAGAAGATATAAAGACCAAGAGAGGCAGGGGGAGGGTGGGAGGGAGGACAACATTGAGACAGCAAGAGAGAAAGAGACACTGAGAGAGACTGAGGGAGAGACGGAGCCACCCAGACCCCCTTGAAAGGGAAGTACCCTAGTAAGAGACACACAGAGGTGTCCCAAGGGTGCCTGTGGGGGAGGGGTATCCCCCACCTGCTCTCACCTCAAAGCCTTGTCCCCTGCCCTGGGGGCCTCTGTGACCACGCAGCTCACAGGGAGCTCCTGGTGTCCAGGCTGTCTTTTGCCCCAAGGGCCTGAGGCCTCCAACATCCCCTGCCGGGTCCCACTCCAACTCTGCGGGAGTGGGGTAGCTACTGGGTGCCCGGGGCCCCCAGACCCCACCAGGTCCTGGCCCGTCCAAGTCCCCCTCGACTTCCAAGTCCTGATCCAGTGGGCTCGCCTCCTCAAATACCTGGTCAGAGGACAGAGTCATGGGGGGTGTGGAATTGGTACCTGGGGCAGGGGCTGCCAGGGTGGGCCATACCAGGGTAGAGCTGACCAGCTGGGCCTGCAGCCACCACAGTCGCCGAAAGATGCTGCCTCGGTGGGCTCTGAGGGCCCTCAGGACCTGCTCCAGGGATGCCCGGGCCTGAGGCCCACTCCGCTGTGCCAGCCCCTCACCGAACGCCAGCAGGGCATCTACGCGCTCAGCTGCCCCACGCAGGTCTGCCTGGAGGGCCTGGGGACACAAGGTTAGACACCACCCCCCATCCCCCACCCGTACCCCCACACACACACCAGAAGCACCAGAGATCTGGGACCTGGAGTTACGTCCCTTCTTGCCTTTCCTACCCAGACATCTGGAATGTGGAATAAACCCACTTCCCACCCCAGGAAGTTGGCACCCATTCCTGAAGCCCTGCCCACCCTCCCACCCCTTGGCCTCCTACTGCCCACCTGCAGCTGGCCCATCCTGCTCTGGGCTGATGCCCGGGGCCCCAGGCCTCGCTCTAGGTCCCGCAGCCGGAGGCCCAGCCCCAACAGACACAGGGCTAGGCTGTGCTGCTCAGCCTCCAATACCTCCTGGCCGGAGCTGAGGTGCTGGGGAATACAGGGGACTGGGTTAGGGCCGGGGCGCCAACCAAGACCTTGCCCCTACTCCCATTGCCACCCACCCCGCGGTCCTGTCCAGTGTCTGTCTCTGGGTCTGCACCAGGGCAGCTCCCTCCCTGGTGGAACCAGGCCAGAAGACCTCTAGTTCAAAGCCTCCAGGTTTTCAGGGCTCCTAGAATCGTGGACATATGGGGGCTGGGGGCCTGGACAGGGAAGGGTGATGGTGCTGGATATCCCCACAAGGAATGGGACTGCCCCAGGGTCAATGATGAAACAATTCTCTCCCAGTTGGTAAAATAATGAAAATCTTCTATCGTGACTGGTAAAGAATCATTTTCTAGAGCATCCCTCCCCCTCACAGATGCCCAACACTTTTCCAGAATCATCATCTCATCCCCAGATTCTGGGGGAGAGGAAATGAGGGCTGGCACAAGGGGCCTGGGTCACCTCAGCTTACCTCACAGTGTTTGCCTCCCGCTGGGTCCTCACTGGAAGCGGGTGTTGGCAATCTGAGGGGACCAGCAGCAGGCTCAGTGCCCCTCAACCCACCCTGGAGGTGTTGGGGAGGGTCCAAGGAATCTTGCCCCAGTTTCTGGGCCTGGTCTGGTCTGGGAGGTATGAAGCATTGACAGGTCTCTGGGTGAGCCCAGGTGCCCGTTATCCACCGTATCCTACCCCTGGCCGCAGCTCCCTCTGCCACGTCCCTAGGTGATCATAGCCACAGTGCCTTGAACCCTCAAAATGCCCCTGCTTCTGCCCTCGCCCTTTTGGGACCCCAGTTGCAAAAGCCCCAGGCCCTACCTGAGTCTCTCCTCAGAAGCGGGCCAGAGGGTGCATCCAGCAATGTCCAGTTCCGTAGGGGCTCCAGGGGGGTGGTTGAGGGGCTCTGAGGGGGGTCTAGGGCCCAGAGGCGGGGGCAGGGCCATAGCTGGGAGCCTGGGGATAGAGTCAGTGAGGATCCTCAGTGAGAGCCCTTTTCCTGGCCAGGGGTCTCCCCCCACCCTCAGACCTCCTCAGTTGGACTTACCCAGGCCAGAGACAGCCAGAGGCCCAGGGGCAGGCTCAGCTCCACCTCCTAACAAGCAGAACCTGGACTCTGGTAATCTGAGGCCCAGCTCAGGTGACAGCAGCACCGTTTAACTCCTTCCTCCCCAGCCACCAGTTAGCTGAACCTCCCAGGCTCACCCCATGCATCACACCTAAGGGGTTTCCAGATAGAACCCTGACCCCTCGAGAGCCCTGGATTCTGCCCCACTCAGGGGGCATACATCTGACCCCAGGGCCCACACCATCCAAGGTCCCCGACACAGTGCCCCTCAGGAAGCCACGCCATCTGCCCCCCAATCCAAAATCAAAGAGAGATTTTTGTTGGTTTATTTGAAATGGGACCTCTTCCTGTAGTTCCCACAAAGTCACTGGGAAAATAAATAACCCGGGGCGGGGTGGGGGTGGGGAGCCGCTTCTGCCCCAGGGTTCCAAGGTCACAGGGTCGCCGCCGTCAGGCCACGGCCTCAGCCCGGGGAATACAAGCTGGACGGGCGCCTGTCACTTGCTGAGCAGGAGGCCGGTGCGCAGCACGCGGGGCACGCGGCGGATGGTCAGTGAGACGCGCGTGCCGCGAACCAGGCTGGCTCCCGGCCGCGCCGACGGGCAGGCGGCAGCGTTGGGCGGCAGGGAGGCTGCGTCCAGCGCGTCTACACGGGCAGCTGCGATGCCGTGGAGGAGGCGCGTGTAGGCCGTGCCACGGAGAACCAGCAGGCTGCGCGGTTCCAGCAGCAGCGAGGTGGCCGGCCGGGGCGGGGACCGGGGCTGCAGGGCAGGCTGAAGGTCAGCGGGTCCCCGGAAGTCAGGGGCTTGGAGTGGTCAGCGGACTTTAAAGGTTGGGGGGCGGGGCGGTCAGGTCAGCGAGTTCCCAGGGACCAAGGCTGAGGGGCGAGCGTGCTCCCAGGGAGAAGCTCTGGAGTGGAAATCCTACGGGCCTCGGTTAGTGGGTGAGGTGCAAGGACCAGCAGTCCCTTGGGAGGGGGCAGGAAGTTGGCTGCAGCTTGGACCCAGGGATCAGCAGGCCTAGGACACTGGATGGAACAGGACTGAGGGCTTGGCTGAAGGTAGGAAGGCGGGGTTGGGGATGGGGTGGGTAAGAGTGAGGCAGGGAGGAGCGCGTGTGGTCTGGGCCTGTCTGCAGACATCGGGATGTTTGAGGACACCCACGCAGTGGAAGGGGCATCAGCCTACCCAGGAGCACCTAGGGCTAAAAAGCGGCTGGGATCAGGGTGTCCAGGAGAGTTTCTGTGAACCCTGAGGTATGGGAAATGCATTACTCAGAAAAAGGTCAGGAAAGCTGCTGTTATCCGCAGCTCTCGCATAAGGGAGTCAGTATATCTGGGGGGTCCTTGAGCAGCGAGTCATGGGTTGAGGCACTAGGAGAATCTGAGGGTGTCCTACAAGGCAGATTCACACTATTGGGAGTGGCAGAGAGGTCTGTGTTGGGGTGCCCTGTGCAGTGGGCAAAGAGAGGATGTCTAACAGGATGTCAGGGACACCCGCTAGTAAATGGTGTTGGGGTATCCGAGCGTATCAGTGTCTGCTGGAGTACTGGGGAGTCCTGCATAGGGTATATGGACCTTGGGCTATTGGGAGCACTCTGAACGTGTGGGGCCAGGGGATCTGTAGGGCATCGGGGCATCCGTTTAGCAGGTGAGGGTACTGGGGTGTCTATGGATATCATTTCTAGAGCACCCTGGAAATGGATGGGGCTGGAGTCTGGGAGGATGCACGTGCATTCCATGAGGGGACGGGGGAAGGTGTCTGGGACAGTATCGGGGTACCCTGCAAGCAGGACGGACTGGGGCCTCTTGGAGGATGTGGGGTGTCGGAATGCCCACGAGTGGCTGGGCAGTGTCTCAGGGCCCACCTGCTCTGCAAGGTCATCATCCTTTGGCTGCCGCGGCTCGTAGAGGTCCAGCATGGTGTGGGAGCCCAGGCTGATGGTGCTGACAGTCGGGTAGTAGAGTGGCCCGTCCTCGTGGGGCTAGGGAGTGGGCACCAGGGCTGGACAGGGCAGGAGTCCACACCCCCCACCCTCTGGAGCTCAAAGAGGGCGCCCCTGCTTGGGACGGGGAGGGCGAATGCCTGGTTGGGGTATGTGGCTACTTAATGAGTAGAGGTGGGTAAACACGATGCCCTGCCCCATGGTGGATCAGAGGTCTGGGGGTCGGGGTGAAGGTGTGTGGTTACCATGATGCCCTCCCCAGGCAGATACTGGTTCACAAGGACGTGGTTGGCTGGGAGACCCCCAAAAAGGCTGAGGTCAGATACTTTGTCCACGTAGCGCTGGAGCCACAGAGGCAGCCGCTCAGGAACCATCCCCCGGGGATGGGGGAGCCCACCTGGGAGAGGGCAATGGGGTCCTGAGGACACCCAACCGAGGAGCCCTGGCACCTGGAGTCCCCATTAGGGATATCCCAGGGGTTGGGAGCACTCTGACCCTGGGGAACCTCTGATTCTGACTCTGGAGATCACTACCCACTGCTTCCTTCAAACCCCTGGGCACTTAGAGATACCCCCAACTCCTCAGGAAATCCCTAGTCAATCAGAACCTCCGCTCACCCCTCAGAATCCTCCTGGCCCTTGGAACTTCTTGAACCCTCAAGGACCCCCCCCACCAAGGGCCACCTGTCTGAGCCTACATCCCCAAATTGCCCATGCCCCCAGGCAGGGACACTTACCCCAGTTCTGTAACTTCCTCCCAGAGAGCTGGGTCCACTTTGGCTTTGGGGCATTGAAGACCTAGGAGGTGTGGAGGGGTCAGTCCTTTTTCAGGACCACTTTGATTCTCCCACCCAGAACAACATAGGGTCCTCTACCTAGGGTGGAAATGGGACATCTCAAAGTCTGTGGGATTGTTCTCTGAGACTGTTCCCAGGATTGTGTTGTTTGCCCTCGCCCCTGTGTCTACCAGGATCCAGGACAGGAACCTGAGCTATACAATCATGGTCTGAATCTACTCAGAACTCTGGGCTGGACAGGGCTCTTTTAACCCAGCGAATAGTGTGCACTCTGTAATTTCCTGAATCCCGGGCTATCTCAGCACAGCCTGACTTCTGGAATCTCTTTGTTCCTATCACCTGGAGGAGGAAATGTGCTAGGCTGGGCTATCTTAGTGTAGCAAAGAGAGTACTTTGAAAATTCTCCACTGCCAAGATCCCAAGGGTCTAGAATGGGTAATCTCCAAGATAATCTACTCGATAACCTCAGTCATTCCTTTCACAGTTATGGGGCTGGAATGGGCTACCTCAGCACAAGAGTCTGTGCTCTGTGGGGCGCCTGGGTGGCTCAGTCAGTTAAGCATCTGACTCTTGACCCTGAGATCCTGAGATGGAGCCCTGAGTCAAGTTCCACGCTCAGCGGGGAGTCTGCTTGAGATTCTCTCTCTCCCTCTCCCCCTCCTGCCCCGCATGTGTGTGTATACATTCTCTCTCAGATAGATAAATAAAATCTTAATAAATAAATAAATAAATAAATAAATAAATAAATAAAATCTTAAAAAAAAAAAAAAAAAGTGTCTGTGTTCTGTAGCTAACTTATTCCTGGGACTCACACTAGACAAGACAACTTGGGATATCACAAGGAAGACCTGTGCTCTGTAACCAAGGCTCTGAGGCTGCAAAAGCTGAGCTTTGTGAATTCTTTTTTCTCCAAACCTTAAGAATAGAATGCAGAATACTGGGCCCTCTCAGCACAGGTGATCTGTGCTTGATGACCTTGTTCCCAAGACTCTGGGTCTATGCTGAGCTATCTCAGCAGATAAATTTACTCTGTAGCATTCTGATGCCTGGGTTATGCCAGCACAGAAATCTAAAACTGTAAATTCTTAATTCCTCAAACCTCAAGGGCCCGAACTGGGCTATCTCGGCCTGTTTATAGTCCCCTTTTCTCCACAATTGCAGGATTGGGCTATCTCGGCACAGAAGACATGAGGTTTGTAACTTCCTTGTTTCTAGCAAAAGGAATCTGTTTCTAGCCCTTTCATCTGTTTTGGAGGCTGGACTGGGCTATCCCAGCACAGGGAGTCTGAGCTGCATAACTACCTTTCTAAGAATCAGTTTGGTTTCCCCTAAGCCCTCTGGGAAAGGTTCTTTCTGACAGGCCTCAGCAGGTCTTGCAAGAGGAATAGGGAAGGTGAGGGATGAGTGCTAGGTGGCACTCTCCTTCCTGCCAGGATCCTCACTGTAGCCTTAGGAGGTCTCACACAAAACTTGGGGGTTGGGGAGGGATCTGGGAAGGAGGGAAAAACAAACCAGAAGGGTGTTGTGGTTACCTGTCGAAGTAAATAGTCTTCCTCTTCCTTGGAGATGAAGTCAGGGACATAGTAGATTACAGGTGGTGCCTAGGATAGAGAGCCCCCTGAAGGTGTGTCCCTGAGACCCACACAGGAGCCCTAGTATCACTGAGCAGTCCCTCCCTCTGAAGAGAGGGTCCGGATGTTCCCAGCCAGGTCAGGGACTGACCTCAAAGAATTAATGTCCATTTTGGGGGTGGGAAGTGGGGGTGAGGGTGGAGCTATATCCTGAGGGTAAGTTTGGAGGGAGGGAGCAGTCCCAGCCCACAAACCCAGGAGTCAGCCTACCTCTCCCCACTCTTATCTCCCACCCGCTAGTCCCCACCTTCACCCTCTGCACCCCCAGTCCTGACAACCTGCTCCACCCTGAATGGTTCCAGGGCTGGGACCCTGGCGTCCTGATCCTCCATCGACACCAACTCCAGTCCTGTGGGGGAGGGGAAGGACACTCTTAAGTCACCAAGCCTCCCACCCTCAGGCTATGATCCCATTTTCTGCTTTATCAAGGGCCTGGGCCTCACCTTAGCCCTATGGGGAAACTCACTTGGTTTCTAAAACCCGAATCCTCAGCATCTCAAAAACCACCCGGACACAGTGAGGGCTCAGAACGCTGCCCTGCTGCCCCAAACTCCATCTACGACGGCCTCTCAAACTATACACATTTTTGCCCTCTTAAGCCTCTCACAGAGAACATCCTCTGACCTCACTGGGAGCCATTCTCAAGAGCTCCACGAATAGCTTCCAGGGCCGCACCCCAAAGCCCCTTCAATAGTTTGAGACCCCATCCTAACGACTTCAGACTTGAAACCATGAGTCTGGCTCTCTAACACTATTCAAAGTCACCACGCACCCTCCTCCTACCTCAAACCCTTTCAGGTGCCCCACTCTCAACACCCACGTGCCCCCAATCTGAGTCTCCTCAGAAAGGCCCACCCTCAGTCTCCTCGGATCTCCCCATTCTGGACCCCTTCACACTTTTCCCGCGCACCCCTTCCCTACAGCAACCTTGGGCCTTTAGTCCGGAGCTTAACTCCTCTCCAACCTTCTCCCCTACCTGTACTCCTTAGACTCCCCACCCCTAGTCTTTCAGAATTCCATGCTCTGAGCTTCCCCGGACTCCCCTCTGAGCTTCCCCAGGTTCCCGTTCTCAGCCCTCTCGTACCCCCATCTCCGTCCCCAGCCACCCCCAAAACTGACCGTCCACCAGTGTCCCCTCCAATACCCGAATTAAACACCCCCATTCCCTTCCCAGCCACTTCCGCCCCACGTTCCTGACGCAGGTTTCCTCAGACCAACGGGAACTCTCAAAGGTCCTAAGGGTCCGCCTCCCATCCAATCGGCGCTCTCACCCAATATTGCCCCGCCCCTTCACCCTCATTCAGTGATAGGCTGCACCTCCTGGCCCCTGAGCCACTGGAGATCCTTCGGAGACGGGTCTTCATCTAGCACCGACCAATCAGGGTCCAGGAGCCTGTCGGTTCTCACTGTGGCGTGGGCCCAGATGGGAGGGGCAGCCTTGGAAGGGGCCAGAGGGCAAAGGAACTGGCAGGAAGGAGACCGGACTGTTAGAACGACTTCCCGCAAGCTTAATCATTCCGTTCCCATTCCGCAGGGAGGCTAGATTGAAGGAAGGACTTCCTCTCTCATCCTCCCCCAGCAAGGGTCCAAGGGCAGGCCTACAACTCCCCAAATACTGACCTGACGCAAACAAGCCATAGAAACATCTTTATTGAAGGGGATAGGGGTCATGCTGAATTCGGGGACATGCAGTGAAGGGGCAGTCGTGAGCTGTCCTTGGTGGTCAGGGCCCCAGGTCCACCCTAGACCCCCTGGGCCTTTAGGTTTTCCCTCAGGCTGTTGGTCTGGCCCGGGTGCTGTGAGGTCCTTTGGGGCCAGTGACTCAGATTCGGTGTTTTGGACCTGTGACCAGAACGTAGATTGAAATAGGGGTTCCAGGATTTGGGATCCCCTCAAGGCCTTGGGGCCCTTCATATATTAGAGATGGAGGCTTTAGGATTTGGGATTCCCTGGGGGCTGGGGCTCTTTACATTTGGGTGTCTTGAGATCCATCGACTCAGGGCATTGAAGTGCTCCGGTTTCCAGGGATGAGAATTCCTGTTTGGGGTCTCCTGGTAGCTATGAATAGGGCTTGAGGTGCCCTGGGAGCCCGGGATGCATATCCTGACTGCAGTCTCCTCCATCCCAGGCACAAGGACCTCCATGATTGGGGTTTCCTGGGGGTTTGGGATTAGAATTTTAAAATTTGGGATTCCCTGGGGATTTGGGGATTCCATGATTTGAGGACCCTGGGAGTTAGGGCCTTGGGGTCCTCTAGGAGCTGTAGGACTTGGGGGCACAGGGGAATTTGGGACATGTCCTCTGGGGTTTGAGATCCCCAGAGTCCCAGAATGGGGCCTCCAAATTTTGGGGTCCCCCAAAGGGGGAAGTCATTACTTAAAAAATAGAGAATTTTCTGGGAGCCTGGCCAGCACAGGGGCTGTGGGCCGTGTGGGGTGGGCTTCATACAAGGCACTGGGGGTTTCTTCAGGGCGCAGAGGGTAGGAAGACTTAGGGGTCCTGTAATTAGCACTTCCAGGACTGTTTTGGTGTCTGTAAATTGGAGGTGAGAGTGGGCTGGTTAATGTGGGTCTCTTCTTGAGGGGTAAGAGCAGGGATTTGTTAATGTAGGGTGTCTCTGATTGCAGTGTAAGCTTTTGGGGTGACCATGGGGGTCACAACATCTTGAGGGGACTGATGTGAAATATAGTTGTTACTCTGTTGCTCTGGGGAGATATGACCTGTGTTTATTTCAAGGGGACTTGATGGGGGGGGGGTGTCTTTGTTAATGGGGGAGGGTTCTGATCCAGTGATGAATGACTCAGGAATGTTCTGCTCTGGAGCATTATGTAGAGGTCACCATCATTTGAGGTGATGTGGAAATATGTTATTGGGGGGTCTGCTCTGAGGGGTTGGGGACAGGGACTAGCCTGAAGGTGCTACACTCAGGGAATCTCTTTCTGGGTACCATGGGGTCTGTATTTGGGGGTTATCATGAGGGAATCTGTTAATAATGGGGCCTCAGTGATCGAGGGCTGGCTAATGGGGGTCTCTATTCTGGATGTGTTACTGGGAATCTCTATCTCAGGGTGACTCGGGGGCTCCTTGTGTCAGGAGATGCTAGAGGGGACTCTTTGACTCTCTGTCAGGTATCCAGGCCTCTAAGACTGCATCTCCGCCCTCAGCATCCAGGGAAACCAGCAGCAGAAGAGCAACCTGGAAAGGAGAATCGTGTCTGTCACACCTTGATGCAGAATATGGGAACATCTGGATTCATCACCCCACCCCCACCCCTACTTTTCCCCAAGTGTCTGGGAATTGGCTTTTCTGCATTCTGCCTTTACCTTTCAGGCTATGCCTTCTCAGGCTCCTGTGAAGTGGAAGGTGTTCTGCCTCCTCTACCTGCCCCTTAAGAGTGGAAGCCACCAAAATTCAGTGTGGGACCTCACTCCCTAAAAACCATTTCTGGGTAAGCTGATCAGTCACAAGTTTTCCTAACCTCTATTTCCAGCCCCAACCAGAAGTCCAGATCCCTGTGTCCAATGGCCTTTTGTGCAACCTCTCCCTGAACATCCCACTGGAGGTGGGCCAAGGGTTGGCTACCCACCTGGAGATGGAGTTCTCTGATGCGATGTCCTTTGGGGTCCGGACTGTCGTGAAAGTGCGTTTGGGTTGTGTCACTGAAGGGGAGAGCAAGGTCTCAGGTAAGGGGATGACAGACCTTCAATACCCAACCAGACTCCTTGTCATTGATACTCATCCATGTCCCCAGTACCCACCTGGACTCCGCATTCCAATACCGATCCAGATCTCTTGTCAGTAATATTCCCTGTATTCCCCATACCTACCCATGCCCCCAATGCCTGCCCAGAGCCTTGTTGTTAACATCCCCATACCCTACCCCATAGCACTTATTCTCTTTGGGATCCTGTCTCATCTTTTTCCTGGGCCCTGTATCCCCTGTTAAGTCCTGGAGATTCTGTCACCAGCATATACCTGAGAACCCAAGACCCTGCCTCCTATCCCCAAACCCTCACCCCTCCTCTACCTCCTCTACCCCAGCCCCAACTCACTTGTCACTTGATGCACTTTTTTGGCTCCGACATTGTCCCCAGGGGGGTCAGTGGATCCACCAATCCTGGGGAGACATAAGAGTGGGAGGAGTCAGGGTCACAAGAGGCCAGGAAAGCTGAACCCACAGGGCCTACGCAGAAAGAGCGTACGGAGGGGGGTATCCACACTGCCCTGCTGGTCCTAGAGGAAGAGATATCTGGGAGGGGTGGGGAATTAGGGTTCTGGGAGGTGCCCTGGGTTGGGGTTGGCGTTTGGGCTCACCTCTGAATTCGGGATGCTGGCGCAAAGACTCCATGCCGTGGGGGGCAGGTGAAGTACCGGACACCGAAGACAGAGCCATCATGCTTGCCAGTGGGCTGATCTAGCTCAATGCCATACCAGTAACCTGCAGCAGCGGGGTGTCAGGACGCCTCAAGGTCTTGCCTGCCCACCCCACCCCCCAACCCCCCCAGATCACTGTCCTCACCAGGGGCAAAGTCTGTCTTCCCATAGAAGCGCACGATCCCTTGCTTCTGGCCCGCGACAAGGACTTGGTCTCCGACCTCAGCCTTGGCTCCATCCCGCTGCTGCAGGCTGCCCAGAGACGGGGATGACGGGGGCTTCTTCTTGCCTGGGGTAAAGGGTACAGTGGGAGGGAGTGGGACCCCCAGATGCCAGCCCTGGGGACCCATGCCACCCAGAAAGACCCAAGGTAGAAACTCTGTCCTGGCTCCAGTCAGGAACTCTAGAGTCTTCCCCAGAACCAGGAGGGTTTTGGGCTTGAAAGGAAACAATCTCAACTGCCAGACAATTGGGCGGCGGGGCGGGGGGAGGGTTGGCCTAAGGGGAAACTGAGTCAAGGACCTGAAGAACCCCAAAACCCTTTTCAAAGCTGAGATTATTTGGGCCCGAAGGAAAAACTGAGTCACAGAAGTCAGGAGCCCAGAAGTTATCCTTTTAAAATGAAAGAAGGAGTTAGGTATGAAGATAAATAAATCAAGTCACTAAAGCCAGGAACCCCATAGATTCTTCCCTAAAACTGGGGGAAAACTCTTGACCTGAGGGGATACTAAGTCATAGAAGGCAGAGAACCCACAGATCCTTTGAAGAACTGGGTAGGGGGCCAGTACTATGTCAAAGGAGAAACAGAGTCATAAAAGTGAAGAATTCGGAGATCGTCCTCTAACACAGGAGTTTGGGCCTGAGGAGAAACTGAGTCACTGAAGCTGGGCTACCCACAGAATATCCTCAAATTGGCTCTCCTCACCCAGAAGGCTCCCCCTCTGACCTTTGTGTTCCCTGCGGCCTTTGCCAGTGACACGGGAAAAGTCCATCCGAGGAGTCCGAGGTGTGGAGGTGACCGACGAAGGGGGTGCATCCACTACCTTGGAGATCTTGGACACAGAGGCAAAGAGACCTGGGGGGACAGAGCCTGCGCTGGGAGTGGTCCAAGCCTCTGCCCTCTGCCCTGCCCGGCCATCATCTCCCCACCCCCATCACCAGTCAGCAGCATCAGAACTACTGAGTGGACCCCACCACCACCCTTTCTGAGCCCCAGGTGGGACTGACCCTGCTTGGGAGGGCAGATGAAGTACCGGACACCCCCAACACTGCCATCATTCTTGCCCTCGGGTTCATCGAGCTCCACGCCCACCCACTGGCCACTGGCGAACTCCGTGGTCCCGCAGAACCGAAGTGTGCCCGTCTGAGGAAACAAGGGAGGATATGGTTTTTGGTGGGGGCGGGGGGATCCTTGAGAGGCCATGATTGATCATGGGCATGCAGGTAGCATGGAGAGTGGACGAGGGAACCCTGAGCTCCCATCTGTTTGGACACCACCATTTACTGGCTGTATGACTTAACATCACTGTGCCTCTGGGTCCTCATCAGTGATATGGGAACAAAAATCACACCCACCTTATAGGATGGTTATAGAACTGCCCGCCTGGTTCAATGCAGTAAACAGCCATTAGCCACAGATAACAATTTAAATGAACTGAAATTAAATTTAAATTTAATTTTTCTGGTTGCACTCACCACATTTCAAGTGTTCAGTTGCCACATGTGGCTTATGGCTATTTTATTGGGCAATACAGACACAGAATATTTCCATCCTCACAGATGGAAAGGTCTCTTGGATGGGGCTGGTACAGCCTCAGAACAGGGCCTGGTGCTGAGTGAGGGATCAGTGAGCATTGACTATTATTATCTTGCAACTTTGGAAAAATGACCTCCTAGGCCTCAGTTTCACCTGTAAAACGGAGATAGCAAAGCACTTCACAGGCTGGCTGGCTGAAACATTTGCAATATATGCAAATTCACTTAGTTGCCGTGAGCCTTCAGTGGGTATGGCTATGATCATCGTGTGAGGCTGCCTCACTCTCTAAGCCCCAGTTCCTTGTCTATAAAATGGGTGAATTAATAGTGCCTACTTTCCAGGATTGGTGTGGGGATCAGAAGAGTGCCTGGCATACGGAGAGCGCCTGGGATGCACCAAACCCTATTCAAAGGGCTTTCCGCATTTTAATTAATTTAAGCCTCATACAACTACCTGAGGTGAGTACTGTTATTAGCTCCATTTTAGAGATGAAGAAACCGATACCCGGAGAGGTGGAATGAGTGGCCCCAGGCTGCACAGCTAGAAAGCAGCAAAGCTGAGATTTGGCTGAGTGCATAACCACTGTGGTATGCTATTTCTCTAAGGGGCAGATTGTTATTATTGTTCTTATCTTCAAACAAAAGGTTTCACCTCTCTGAGCGTCTTACAGTCTTCTGGGTTGTAAAATGGGGAGAGTCAACCCATTTTGCTTTCAGAATTGTCACGTGGATTTGATTAGCTCAGGTACAGAGGTTACAGATGGCGCTGATGCCTGCAAAACCCTTGATCGGGAAACACAATGTGACTTTTATGATTTCTCACTGTACAAGCAACGAAATTCAAATTCCTTCCAGTGGCCTGCAGGTCGGGTGTGATCCAGCCCCCGCTGGCCTTTCCACTTCCCCCTCTGGTCACGCTACCCCTTCCCTCCTCTTGGCCTCTGTACCTGCTGTTTCCTCTGCCTCCATGTTGTTGCAAATGAGCTCCTTCCCTCTCAGCTCAGCTCAGATATTAGCTCCTCATGGAAGCCTTTGGAGCACCCCAGCTAAAACTGGATATCTCCTCAGCCAGGGGCAATTTACTATATCCAAACTTTTTTTTAAGCTAAAAAAAAGTTTTTTTAAAGTAATCTCAACGTCCAACTCAAATTCACTACCTTGAGATCAAGAGTCACATGCTCTACTGACTGAGCCAGCCAGGCACCCCTAAATCCAAGCATTTAATGGTTTTCAAAGCCCTTGTTCCTACCAGAAATTATCTTAACTATGGGTTTACTTGATTGGCCATTTCTCCTTCGTTAGAAAAAAATTTCCATGAGAGTGGGTCTGGGCTCACATAGCCCTTAATTCCCAAGGACGGGCTGGGTCCAGCATGGAGACTGAGGGACACCAGATAAAGAAATCAAAGCTGGAGGAATAAAGATTCTCTCTGCCCTCTGGGCATTTGTAACTGCTCCCCCTACGTGGGACCCCCTTTTCCTTTTCTTCTCCTGGCTCATCCCTCTTTATCTTCAAGGGGGTACATCCATCCCATCACACCCCTGATTGTTCTGACCTGTCCTTTTTTTCCCAAAGTACTGACCACTCTGGGAGCAGAGGTGGGTCCTGACTGGAGGCCAAAAGGCCCAGGGGAACTCACAGGCACAGAGCTGCACTGATCACTCTGCTTCCTCTTGACAGCTATGACTGTTCTGGGCTGACACTGTCAGGTGATAGATCTGTCTTCTCTCCCTGCACTGAGAACTCAGCCCAGGGTGGGGCACAAAGGAAGCACTCACAGAACAACTATGGGAATGACTGCGAGGGTGGCTGGCCAAAGGAGAGGATCTACACTCTATCCAAGGACCCAGCTCCGAGGCATGAGGGCGGAGTCCCGCCCTCCCCACCTTTCCCCAGTCTCTGACCTTCTGACCATCCAGCAGCACTCGGTCTCCCAGGCGCAGGCCTAGTGCACTGAGCATGAGATTGCCCGGGACGTTGTCATAGTTGGGTAGCGTGACCTTCGGGAGGGCACAGGAGAGCGGCACAGCCTCCTCCAGCAGTGTTCGCAGCTCCTTGGCCACCAGTGCCGCCTCTGCCTTGTCCAGGGACATGTCCATGGGGTCTGGGACCACCTCCGCTGGCACCTGTCCCTTTCGGTTCTGGGGGCCAATGGGAAGAAAGAAAGTGAGGAGTCAGGGGCACAGGCTGCACCTCCACTGAGCCCATGCTTCCAGAGACCCCTAGTCTAGGTAAAGTCACGGTAGAGCTAGGTCATACCCTAGACCAACATGGGAATAAAAAGGGGTGAGGCACTGAGGTACGGATCATGTCTTGGGGAAGTCCACCCTCAACCTCAGGCTGGGGATTTCAAGTCATTGAGGGTGGAACTAGGGGTGAAGCCAAGGGAAGGAAGGTCACACTTCAGTCTCTAGGGCATGATCTTAGGGAAGCCATGCCCCGGGAGATCCCAAGCCTGGAATGGGACCATGTGATGGTAAATACCAGCTACCACTTCATTTGTTGAATGTACAAATGATTTTTGTAATGAGCTTCCCGAAACACAAGTGGTCCTGGCCCCCCTCCTCGTCTGCTGTCCGGGCAAGGGTGGGGAAGGAAGAAGGAAGCTACTAGGGGCTGGGCCAGGGGTGCAGTACCCGCAGCGCCGGGTTGGCACCATGCTCCAGCAAACATTTGGCCGCACCCAGGCACAGGTTGGAGGCAGCGATGTGCAGGGCTGAGCCGTGGTTGAAGTCACTGCACGTGGAGTTCACCACTGGGTTGTGGGCGAGAGGAGGGTTCCAGATGAGTGGTCTCAGCACCCCACTCAGTTCCCCAACACCACTTTACAGCCTCCCCAAGTCCATCTCTTAAGCTGCAGGCCCCAGTGCCTCCCACAGCCTTGAATGCAGAGCCCCGCCCCTCCCTCCCTCCTCTCTAGGCCCCGCCCCTCCCAATGAGTTCCCGCTCAGAGGTGGGTCAAGGACGTCTGGAACCCATCTCCCGCATCTCTTGCCTCCAACCTACCACTATCTCCTCGGATACCGTCCCCTCGCCCTCCCCCGCACACACATCGGGCACCCTCCTCTGGCTTCCAACCTCTTTCTTAGCCTGGGTCCCATCCCCTCCCAGCCTGGCCCCTCCCGCTCACCTCTTGGCCGGGCGCCCTTCAGCAGCACGCGCACCAGATCGGGCACATCGAAGTAGGCAGCGTAGTGAAGCGCATTCATGTTGGTCCAGCGGCTGCGCAGTGTTACGTCGGCGCCCAACGCCAGCAGCTGCTGCGAAAGGCGCACAGCGGCAGCGGGGTCCCCTGTGCAACAACCGGGTCAACTTTCATCCCCTCCTCCAAAGCCTGGGCCCAAGGCATTGGGAGGGCCCTGGGCCTCAGGGACTGTGCTTTAGCACGTTAGGCTGTGGATTCCGGGTGGGGGTCTGAGGGCCAGGATTCTGAGTGGTTCTGATGGTATCTGGTCTGGGGGCCTATGTGTTGGGGCTCATGCTTTGGGGGTTTGGATCTTACCAACTCCATGGGCCCCAGCCTTGCACGCATAGTGGAGCAGTGTCATGTCGGTCAGCCCATCACGATCATTCACATGGCAGCCTCGACGCAGAATCTGGGAGAACCACGGGACCACGGAGGTTTACCCAAACATGTGAGGGACCCTATCCTCTCCCTCCCTGGCTTCCCAAGTATCTTACCTCATTGCCGATGACGTCGATCTTGTGTTGGACTTGGGGCACCCACTGGCGCACAATAGCAAACAGTTCGGGGATGGTGGTCTGGGGGTCAAAGAGAATCTCCTGGCATGCCGGGTCATTGGGATCGAAGAATGTGAAGGCTAGAGCAGTAAGAGGTCCAAAGTCACCCCAGGCAAGCTGACCCCCTCTTTCCATCCTGAGGCAGGGCAGCTCTCAGCCTTTGCCTTTAAGATCTTCTAATGTGTAGTCTCAAACCATATGGTACACGGGCCACAGACATTTTCTGTGTGGCCAGCATGCGGCTTCAAGATCAGGAGATTTCACAACCAACTCTGGACACCCCAGTGTGTCTTGCCCTGCTGGAATATCCAGCAATCCTACAGAGCAGCAAACTCCACTCCTTGAAACAAGAGTGTTGAAGGAGTGCGGTACCTTGAGTCTGCACGCCCCCGCCCCCAGGGTTGGGGGAGGTTTGGGGGATGGGGGGGGCTGTAGCGCACTGCCACCCTGGCAGAGAATGGGCACAGCTTGGCTAAATCTCAAGTACAAAAAAAAAAAAAAAAAGCCAGAAAACCGGGTTTTTAAGAAAAATCTCGATTTTTCAAATACTGTGCAGTACACATTAAAATGTACCCATGGGCAGGATGTACCTGCGGCCAGCCAGGGTGGGGGCCTAGAGGAACTTGCATCTCCCCTGACCAGGCTCTGCCGGCTGGCGCTCCCTGTAGCATTGTCAACACTCAGCACAGGGCCTGCTGCGCGGCAGGAGCCCCTCGAGTACTGAATGAATGAGGAAATGAACACCCGGACGCACAGAGCCGGGGAAAGCGCCACAGACACAGTGTCTCCAGGAATCAGCCTGTGGGCTCCTTTTTAAACCCCAGTCACGTCGCAGCCCTCCTTGGCTCAGAACCTGGCCCTGACTCCCCCCCTCTCACTTGAACTACTGACCACCATCCTCCCTGCAGCCCACAAGTCCTGCACAAACTGGCTTCGTCTGTTCTCTGCCCTCTCCCCCTCACTCATCTAACCAGCCACACTGGCTCCTTCTGTCCTCCCAACACGCCGGGCACATTTCTGTCTCAGCGGCTTGGCACTTGCTGTTTTGCTTGCCTGGGACTGTGTTCCCCCCAAGTCTTCTCGGGGCTTGGCAGACTTTACTCAAATGTCGCTTCTTCAGGGAGGCCTCTCCAGACCACCCCATATAAATCAGCACTGGTGCCCTTCTCTGTCCCGGGCCCTTTTTTCTTTCTTTAATCACAGCCTATCCCACTACTTAACATTAACTTGTTTACTCCTTCTTCCTTCCTTTTCTCCCTCCCTCTTTTCCTTTATTTTTCTTCTTCCCTCTTTTTTCCTCTTTTCCTCGCTCACGTGTCTCCCTCACTGGGATGTAAGCACTATGTTTCCGTGCTGTCTGTTCACTCCCTTCTCCCCAAGGCCCAGCATCGCAGCTGGCATGCAGTGGGTGCTCAATCAATGTCTGCTGAGTTAACTGCACACATTTAATACACAAATAGACAAATTCTTCACCGAGTCCACCTCAGCTCCTATCCTCTCTCCCATATCACATTTCCAGATTCCTTCATGTTCTGTGACCAAACCCTCCTTGTTCTACGAGCAAGATTCTGAGGGAGGCGGGGGTGGGGCACAGGGAGCAGCCTACACCCTCTGACTTCCCACCAGGCCACAGGCCCCAACCACGTCTAGCTACATTTCCAATCGAGGTTTTCCAGTTTCCTGGCATGGATTCCTTGCACCTGACACCCAGATAATGTTCTTATTTTTCTATCAGATTGAGCTCAACTTATAGCCTCTCTGACCCGCCTCTAGCAGGTGACATGGTCACAGATACCATCCCTAGTGACACCTACTCTTTGAACCTGGTGTCGAGTTTCTGACCTTACAGCTGCTGGGGATTCCCAGCAAACATCTTCTAAAAGCCCCCTCCACCTTCTGTATCCAAAAGCTAGAGGGAACTTTAAAAAATATAAGTCAGATCCACCACACCGCTGCTTTTACATATCTCCCCACCAACTGCTTTCCCTTCATCACACTTATTCGAAGTCCTCACAGTAGCCCCTAAGGCCCTCCCAAATCTAGTCATTGCCAAACCTTCACCCTGACTCCCATCACTCCCTAACTATAGCTCCAGGACGGTCTTCTGTTCCTGCCTCAGGGACTTTGCACTAGCTCATCGCAGCCGGGAACTATCCTTCCCCAGCTCTCCTACGGCTGATTCCTCCTCGTGCTCTGGGCTTTAGTCTAAATGCCACCTCAAACAGAAAGACCCACTCTGACCACTCTGTCTCAAGGTGCTGCTCCCAGGCCCCATTACATGTCCCTCTTTTATTTCTTCCATAGCATTTGCTCCATCTGAACTTATCTGTTTTAACTATTACTTGCTCCCTCCTGAGAACAGGGATCATGCCTGGATCACTCACCATCAAATCTCTATCACCCAGAATAAGGCTTGTCACGGAGTAGTAGCAATGGATAAATATGCTTGGTGAATGATTAGACACTTTCAGCTTCTCCAAGAGGCCACCCTCTGCTCCACAACTTCCGAACTCGGAGCTTTTACTCCTGTAGTTATCTCTCTGGGTATTCCTTTCCCCTGGCCCTTTCTCTTGTTAAACCCCAACTCATCCTTGGGTCTTCCTCAAATGCTACCTCCTCATGGAAACCATGTCTTAAAAAGCTCCTGCAGCATCCAATTCTTGGCAAACATAATTCTCACCATGTCTTGTAATTATACATTTATATTATATTACATGGTTATCTGTGTAGGTTGACACTGAGAACTATAAGTTCTCTCAGGGCAAAGACTGGGTCTGTGTGGCTCCATGCTTTGCCCCAAGCTCCTAGCATAGAGCCAGGTCCATGATAGGCTTTCAGTAAATGTTTGTCGAATGACTAAATGATTGAATGATGTGTCATGAATCAAAGATTAGGATTATTCAAATTCTGTTCTCCAACGGGTGAATGAATAAATTAATGAAGGGGGGAGTCCAAGGGCCAAGACTCCCTTGGACCACCTTCAATCCCCCAGAATCACCAGCAGAGCTCAGCCCAACCTCCCTGGCCACCCATGGCTCCAGACCAAATTGCAGGTTGGGGAGGGTGGTTACCGTAGTCCTTGGGGAGAGGGGCAGGTGCCGAGGGGTGCACAACAGGCTTCTGCCGGCGCTCCTGGGTGGGGCTGGGGGCCTCGGGGACCAGCTCATCCTCCTCCTCCTCTTCTTCCTCCCCCCGGAGTGGAGGGGCAATCGGAGCGGGATCTGTCTTAGTCATGGTCTTCAGTGGCCCTCCGGGGGGCGGGTGTAGAGTTGGGGGCGGCTTTCAGGCAAATCCTGGAGACAGCTGTCAGTTAGAGAGAGCGCCCCACAGGGTCCAGGGTCTGAGCCCCCAGAAGCTCCCAGAAGCTCCAAGGCCCCCAGTGGCTCCCACGCCCCCAGCTCTGGATTTTGGGCAATCACAGCGACGACCATCACCCCTCAGAGGACCCTGGTATGCAGGCCCAGCGCCTAGCACTTCCCCCAGATCCAGCCCCCCATTCTTCTCCTCCCACGTCAGGCCCCTCAGTCTAGGCCGCCCCCTCCCCGGGTTTGTTTATCTCGGGATGCAGGATGCTTCGCCCCTCCCCTTCTCCGCGATCCTCCCCTCTGCCCATCTTACCTCGGGCGGATGGGGCTGGAGACCAAAGCTGAGACTGGGGAGACTGGAGTAATGGGGTGTCAGTGTCGGGGGAAGTGATGGGGGAGGAGAGGGAGACAGAAGGGGACGAGGCCCAGACGCTGCCAGGGAATGGGGGTGGAGAGGGAGGGGCGCTGACGGCGCATGCGCAATGTTAACCCCAACCAGGCGCGGGGGCGGAGATACTGGGAGGCTCCTCGCTTTGATGAAAAGACTTGAGGCAGCGTCGGGAAGGGGATAGGCACGGAGGATGGAGAGAGAAAGAAGAGATGGCCACGAAAAAGGATGTGAGACATCAAAACAGAGATGAAGCAGAGACAAGGGCAAAAGGAGAGGGATGGGAAAGCAGGCACAGTTCTTTTTTGTGCATACCCCTGGAATATAGCCTTCCCGCAGGCCCGCAAACCAGGCCAGTTAGGGCAGGGGGCTTGGTGTGGTGGTGATTATGAGTGTTTTCTCTTTCTGAGGTTTCAGACCTAACCCCTTCTCCATGCTTGCCGCATATAAAGGGTGTCTCAGAGAGATGATTTTGTAGACTCCTTTCATCCTCTCCGGTCATCAATCATGGTCGTTATCACAGAGTGCTCAAGAGCACTTACCAGGCTCAGAGAGGTTAAGCCACGTGCCCAAGGGCACATAGCAAATAGGTGATGGAGCTTAGACTTGAAACCAGACAGCCTGGCTGGAGAGTCTGGGCTTTTAATCACCATGCTACATGGCTATAGCAGTGTCTAGGGGACAGAGCTGCCAATGAACCCCTCCAACCCTCTCCAAACCTGTATGTCCCCAAGAAGACCTGGAGCCAGCCCAGGGTCCAGGCCTTGCTGGCTCCATCATCCTGGTTTGGCTGTCACGCCTGCATGGTTGTGGGCTGCACTGCCCACAACCCCAGCCCAAAGAGGACTGGGTGACTTTGCCTTCCACCCTTCATCCATCTAATGGTCAGGGCTGGTAATTCCGCTCCAAAATATTCCCAGAATTTCATCCCTCACCCCCTTACCTCCCACTCAGGCCCTCATCCTGGTCCTTCCTTCATCCTCTCCCACCTAGACTATGGCAGCAGCCTCTTCCCTGTTCTCCCTCCTTGTCCCTTACCCCACAACTTGCTCCCTATGATGCAGCCACGGGGACCTGACATATCCCACATCAGGGCCCTCCTTGACTCAGAGACATCTGCTTGCTGCACCTCATTCTCGATAAAAAACCAATGTTCTCAACCACAGCCCACAAGGCCTAAGTGAACTTTCCCCCATCATCTCTCCAGCCTCTCCTCCTCTCACTCTCCCCCAGATCCACTGCACTACCCTGGCTTCCTTGCTGCTCCTCAGTGCAGGACCTTTGCACTGGCTCTTCCTTCTGCCCAGAATGCTCCTCCCCCAAATACTCAGTTCCTTTTCTCCCCTCGTTTAGGATTTTACTTACTGGTGCCTTTTCAATGAGACCTTTTCTGCTCTATCTAAAATTGCACCCCCCACACACATACACACTCCATTCCCTGCTTCAGTTTTTGCCATAGCAACACTGCCCTCCTCCAGCTGACACCTTGGATGTTGGGCATTTCCAGGGGCTGTTCTTCTCCCTGGAGCATCCAGCCTGTATGCCTTCCATGCCAGGTGCTCTCCTCCAGGTGCCTGCTCAAACGTTGTCTCCTTAGAGAGTCCTCTTCATCCATCTGCCACCCCCACCCCATTACATATTCATTTAGTCTTTACAGCGCTTATAATCTGAAGTTACCTTGTTTATTAGTTTACTAGTTTGTCTTCCACTCGAGCAGAACAGCAACATGCGGGCAGGATTTTATTGGCTGTGTTCACTGCTGTATCCCTAGCTCAGCACCATCCCTGGCAAAGGGTATGAGGGGCTCTTCAGAACTAGATACAATTCTCCCCAAATAAACAATCCTTGTTCTGCTCCGGACTGTTTTACTGACTGCAAAGGTTCAAGCTAGGGGCAGCAGGGACCTGGCACCAAAGAGAATAAGGATTCATGGGGCTTGGGCCCAGGTCAGCCCCAAGGTTCAAGGGGTCTACAGAAGGGGGTACTTAGAGCCAAGCCCTTGAGGGAGGTGCTACAATGGCCCAGTCATGGGTGATGGGGCTAGGCAGGCCCATGTATGAGGAGCCTCTCTTCTTTTGTTTTCTGTCATCTGTCCCACAACATTATCTGTCCTGGTCCTTATGCATTTTGGGTCTCAGTGTCCAGGACCTCAGGCTTGGCATCCAGTGTGGGAGATGTAGGACTCTGGACAATGACCACAGCTATGTTGGGCCCTCCACACATGATGGGATTCCTTGGGTCCAGCGAGCTGGGCAGTCCTAGACAAAGAAGTGATAGAGATGAAGAACATAGGGGGAAGAGGGGAGGGAAGAAGAGAGGGACGAGAGGAGGGGGGAAGAAATGGTGAGGAATAGGGAGGCCAAGGTGGGAGAGGAATGTCAAGGAACACAGAGAGATGTGGGCAGAAACCTTTGTGGGGAGACAGGGGAAGAGATGTGAGGCCAGAGAGACATTTGTGGGGGGAATAAAGAAGTATGGGGAAGCAGAGGAAAATGTGGGGGACATGGAGAGACAGATATGGAGATAGGCCAAACACAGAGGAAGACAGAGAGGGATGGTGATATGAGGGACACAGAAAGATGCAGGTGAAGAGAGATGTGGGGAAATGAGGAGACAGATAGGAGGGCAGAGAGATGGCGCAGCAGAAACATAAAGATGAATGTGTGAAGAGAGAAGGACATGGAAAAACAGGGATTGAATGGGGGCAGCAGAGGCAGAGAGAGAGACACTGTCAGCCCCGGGGCCCTGGCAGGCTTCATGAAGAGTCCCAGGCCTGAGTTGGAGCTTTGTCCCTGCTCTTCTGTATGGCCCCCTTGTGCCCCAGCATGGTCAGGCCCCAGTCTGCCAGGGGCAGCCACACTGCAGTTCCAGCTGACTGCTACTAGCTGCCAATACGAACCCAGTGCTGCTACACCTGTTGAGCCTTCAGGAAAGACGAAAAATTTTAAAACATGGTCGTTGAAAAAAAAAAAAACACGGTTGTTGAGGCCAGAAAAAATCATATCTGTGAGCCATGTCCAACCCACTGGCTGTCAGGCTGAGACACCTTAGCTACACGGCTACTTGGGGGGGGGGGCTCCTTTTTTTTTAAAAGACTCTTTTCTTTTTTAAGATTTTATTTATTTGAGAGACAGAGAGAGTGAGAGAGAGAGAACATGAGCGAGGTGAGGGGCAAAGGGAGAAGCAGGGTCCCTGCTGAGCAGGGAGCCCAATGAGGGGCTTGATCCTGAGACTCCAGGATCATGACCTGAGCAGAAGGCAGATGCTTAACCCACTGAGCCACCCAGGTACCCCAGATGGGGGGTCCTTTCTGAAACCCCTTCCCACTTCTCTCGTCCAGCCAGGGCTGAGAGCCCTGGAACCTCCAACTTGGCCCTAGGGTTTTTAGCAGGGAAAAGGCCTGGTCAAACTGATTTTTCAAGACAGGATACCCTCCTCCAATACTCAGCAGTAAAAACAGGACCAAAAAAGCCTTTAGATGGGGCCGAGGAGACTCTAGTAGGTAGGCTGCAAACCGAAGCTCTATTAGGGGCCAGGCAAGGAGCTCTCCAACAGGAGGACACTGGCCTCCTATGGATTCAGACCCCTGGCTTGAATCCCGGTTGTGCATCTTCCTGGCTGCCTGACTTTGGGCAAGTTGCTGTAGCATCCTGGTGCCTGTTTTATCATCTGAAAAATGGGGACCACAGCTGCATCGAGGTCATAGCGAGTTTTCAGTAAGTTATTAATGCTGTCTGGCAGAGAGTAAGGGCTCCTTAAATATTATTAAGAAATAGAAGAGCCATTATCCTGCTCTGACCAACAGTTGGTAGGTGTTACCAGATTGACTTTTTTCAAGAAAAGCCAGACACTTGGAAACATGAGTGAAATGTTCTGACTTTTAAACACCGGACTCTGGTTTAAAGGAAGAGACACAGGCTACGGGGGCTGGGCGGCCACACTCACCGGGCTCGGCGGGCCCTCCTGGCACAGCTGCTGTGCCAGCTGTTCTAGAGCCCGCAGTCGCAGCTGGTGCTGCTCCTGGCGCTGCTGCAGGCTTCGCACCCGCCGCCGCAGCACTCCCAGGATGGCATCCAGCCTGGCCAGTGGGTGCTGGGCCCGGACTCCAGGCTGCGGCCCCACAGGAGCAGGAGGAGGGGGCAGGGGGGTCAGGAACACGGTGGTCGCGGCCTCAGAGCCTCCCGATGCTGACCCCAGTACCACAAGAGGCATGGGGCCAGGGGTGGAGACAGCGGGACTGGGGCACAAGGGCGAGGCCTCTGGTGGGGAGGGAGGCACGACTGGCTTCTCAGTGCTTTGGGAACTCTGCTGCCTCTGGAAGACAAGGCATGGGATGGGGGCATCAGGGCCAGTCTCCAAGGGGTATTGCCCTCTGGTGAGGCCAGACCCCAAGGAGGAACTTCCCTTAGGGCTGAGGATAAGACGGCAGGAGGGAGTCAGGAGACTCAGGAGAGGAGGGCTTGGGATCAGACTCCACGGATTAGTTGCAGGTGGGGGCTCAGACTCCAGCAGTGGGACCTCCTTCCACTCACCTTAGCAGGGGGTGCCGGGGAGAAAATGGAGGGCACTGCATCAGGCCTCAGGTAGCGCACACCCCAGCGCCACTGGAAGCAGGAAGGCGTGAAGTGCTCACTGCACAGGTGCTGGTGGCAGCTGGGCTCCCAGTCCTCATGGCCCATGTGCCGCAGCCAGGCCTGCAGCCGGGGGCCATCCTTCAGTGGGAACCTGCCGGGGATGGTGGGATCACAGGGTCAGCCGTATCAGGTGCAGCCCCAGCCCTCTCTGAGGACATGCACACCCAGAGATCCCTGGGCTCCACACCTTGGCTCTCCCGAGGCCGGGAGCTGGCCCTGCCTCCTACCCAGGCTCGCTCTACCACAACCGGCATCCCCTTCTTCAACTCCGCCTTTCAACACCCAACATCAGCCCACCTCTCCCACCTCTGCTGCCCCTCCCATCCAGCCTCCAGCCTCTCCTGGCTGGAGTTTTGCAGCAGCCTCCTTCCTGATCTCCCCACCCGTAGCCACAATCTGTTCCTCCACATGAGCCTGAGAGAGCAGTTTCTGAAACTGGACAAATCTAGAATGTGTCTACATTCATGCAGGTGGGGTGGGGTGAGAGACAAAAAGAGATTTAAGAAACATCCATTTGCAGGCTGTGGACATCATCTGCAACAAATCATTCCATAAAAAGACATTTTAACACAGTTGGGGAAAATTGAACATGAATTGGGTATTCGATTGTGGTAAGAAATTAATTTTCCTACGTATGATAACTGCATTGGTTTATGCTTCTAAAATAGTCATCTGAGATGCCTGGGTGGCTCAGTCATTAAGCGTCTACTTTCAGCTCAGGTCATGATCCCGGGGTCCTGGAATCAAGCCTCGCGTCGGGCTCCCTGCTCAGTCGGAAGCCTGCTTCTCCCTCTCCCACTCCCCCTGTTTGTATTCCCTCTCTTGCGGTCTCTCTCTCTGTCAAATAAATAAAATCTTTAAAATAAAATAAATAAAATAGTCATCTGTTGGAAAAACATTCTGAAATATTTATAAGTAAAAGAACTAACATCTGGGAGTTACTTTAAAATCATGCATTAAAGGTGTAAGTGGGTGGGGATAGATGGAAAAGATCAGCAAAATGTTGACAACTGATAAATCTGAGTGACAGATGCATGAGAATCTGTCATGTAACCCTTATTTTTTGTGTATGCTTGAAAACACCTGTTAAAAGGTTTTTAAACAACTCTACAACAAAAATTAACCCTATTAAAAATGGGCAAAGGACTTGAACAGATAGCTTTCCAAAGAAGATACACAGATGGCCAACAAGCATATGAAAAGATGCTCAATATCCCTAATTAGGGAAATACAAACAAAACCATCAGATAGCACCTCATAACCATTAGAATGGCTACTATAAAAAAGCAAAACAAGGGCGTCGGGGTGGCTCAGTCAGTTAAGCATCTTCAGCTCATATTATGATCTCCAGGTTCTGGGTTCAAGCCTGGCATCAGGCTCCATACTGAGTGGGGAGTCTGCTTGTCCAACTCTCGTGCTCACATCCTCGCGCATGTGCGTGCTCTCTCTCTCTCTCTAATAAATAAATACATACATAAATAAAATCTTAAAAAAAATAATAAAAATTCAGGGGCCCCTGAGTGGCAGTCGATTAAGTGTCTGACTCTTGGTCTCTGCTCAGGTCATGATCTCAGGGTCTTGAGATCAAGCCCCACATCAGGCTCTGAGCTCAGCAAGCAGTCAGCTAAAAGTTTCTGTCTCCCTCTCCCTCTGTCCCTTCCTGCACTTGCGCATGCGTGCACACTCTCTAAATAAATAAATATTTAAAAAAATAAATAAAAATTAAAACAAAACAAAACAAGTGTTGGTGAGGATGTGCAGAAACTGGAACCCTGTGCGCTGCTGGTGGAAAATGTAACATGGAGCAGCCACTGTGGAAAACAGTACGGCACCTCCTCAATAACATCAAAAATCGAATTACTGTATGAGCCGGCAATTCTGCTTCTAGGTATATACCTAAAAGAATTGTTAAGTGGGGTCTCAAAGAGATATTTGCACACTCGTGTTCATAACAGCATTATTCACAATAGCCAAAAGCTAGAAGAAACCCAATATCCATCAGTGGATGAATGGATAAAGAAAATGTGGTATATGCATAAAATAGAATATTATTAAGTCTTAAAAAGGAAATTCTAATACATGCTATAATATGGCGAACCTTGAGGACATTATGGTAAGGGAAATAAGCCAGTCACACACAAAAAATATATGCGGTGTCTATAGTAGTCAAATTCATTGGTTTCCAGGGACTGGGGGGAGTAAGAAATTGGGATTTGTTGTCCAATGGGTATGGAGTTTCAGTTTTGCAAGATGACAAAGTTCTGAAGACTGGTTGCACAATAATGTGAACATTTTTTTTTTTTTTAAATTTTATTTATTTGACAGAGAGAGACAGCAAGAGAGGGAACACAAGCCAGGGGAGTGTGAGAGAGAGAAGCAGGCTTCCTGCTGAGCAGCAAATCAGGGATCAATGTGAGGCTCATCCCAGGACCCGGGATCATGCCCTGAGCCACCCAGGTGCCCCAATAATGTGAATATCCTTAATATTACTGAACTGTATATTCAAAAATGGTTAAGATGATAGATTTTATATGTATTTTACAATTAAAAATAAAAATTAAAGTTTAAAAAAATGAGCTAAAGAAAAGCGTTCCCTGTGAGAGTGGGTAAGGATTGTCTGAGACTCAAGACTGTCCACGACGAAGATCTCATTTTCCAGCTTCACCTGCAGCCAGGGGTGGCCACATAACTGAGTTCTGGCCAGTCTCTCCTGTGGCAGTTGTTAGAACCTGTGACACATTAAATGTTTATTTTAAGCAGTTAAATTTTGAGATAGTTTGTTATGTGGCATTAGGTAACTAATACAGTCGGTCATCCATATTTCACCTGCACAATACCTTCTATATCTGTCACATCATTTACTTAATATTTTTCTTAAAATTGACCAACTTTAGGGCGCCTGGGTGGCTCAGTGGGTTAAGCCTCTGCCTTCAGCTCAGGTCATGATCTCAGGGTCCTGGGATCGAGCCCCGCATCGGGCTCTCTGCTCAGTGGGGAGCCTGCTTCCTCCTCTCTCTCTGCTTACTTGTGATCTCTCTCTCTGTCAAATAAATAAATAAAATCTTAAAAAAAAAAAATTGACCAACTTTAAAAATGAAACAAGGACACCTCAAAGAGAAACTTTATACCACAACTGAAAATGGAAGAACCAGTATCAATTCCATGAACAGAAGCTGACCAGTAAAATAGCTGAATACCTTCATCTGCTGAGGGCTCTGAGGCCCATTCTCTCTTTGTTAAAAGGGCAGAGTAAGGGGTGTTAGAGAGTGGGGGACACCACCATCTACAGGAGACAAGGTAACAAACTCAGGCACATGCACACAAAAGAATACCACACAGCCCTAAAAGAGAGTGTGGAGGCATTCTATGCACTGACATGCTATTGGCAGCCATAGACATTCCATGAAAAAAGCAAAGTTCCAAACAGAGTTTATCCGCTTTTAGTAATTGTGACAGGCTCGGTAACGGCCCTCAAAAGATATGCATGTTCTAATCCCTGGAACCTGTGAATACTACATTGCAGGACAAAAGATGTGATTAAGTTAAGGATCCTGAGATGAGGTAGTCATCTTAGATGGTTTACTGAGCCCTACATGCAATCGCAAGGATCCTTGTTGGTGGGGAGAGCGGATGTTACAACAGGTGAAAGAGGAGAAGGTGATGTGACCACAAAGGCAGAGGTTGGAGTGACGTGGCCGCCAGAAATTGGAAGAGGCAAGGAATGGATTCTCCCCTAAGCCGGCATCGCTGGGGTGCAACCCTGCCAACACCTTGATTCTGGCCCAGTAAAACTGACTTGCACTTCTGGTCTCCAGAAGTGTGAGAGGATAATTTTTGCTGTTTTAAGCCATCAAGTTTGTTTCAGTATCCACAGGAAACGAATACAGTAATAAAGGGGGACATTAGAACATGTATTCACGTTGCTTGTATTTGCATAAAGAAACTGGAAAAGACACATGAGAAAGGAGATAGACAGGATGAATAGAGATGGGCATGGGAGCAAGACTTCCCAGCCAAAAGGCCAACGGACAGGGCGGGTAGGGGCAGGCGTAGGGGTGCAGCTGGTGAAAGAGGACAGAGGGCTGACTCAGAATCTAAGCTGTGGCACCCAAAGAGCAGAACCCCAGGGCACCCAGCCAGGAACTCCGGCTGCCGCAGTCCCTTTCACCTCTGTTTGGGATCCAAATCTTCCCATCAACCCCATTCTGCCTGGACACACGCAAGAAATTTCTTGCAGCAGCATTCCCCACCCCCTCCTCTTTGGCAGAGACTGACAAGTGACTACTCCACACCTCTTTTTCTTCTTCCTACTAATAAAATCCAACTTTAGTTGAGATCAGCATGTGCTGTGCTAAAACACTATGTTTCCCAGGTTCCTTTGTGTAGGTGGGGCCATGTAACTAAGTCCTGGCCAGTGAATGCTTTCATGTTGTGTGAGAAATCTGGGATGGTACCTTAAATGTGAAGGGGTTTTCAAATGGATCAGGGCAGCTCAAGGGGCGAAGGAGGAGAGTATCATGAAAACCCTCTTTCTCACTTGGTCTTTTTCTTATTCTCCTTTGTTCCTCTGGATGACAACACTTTTATAATGGGCTCTCTAAAAATCTACTTTAGGGGTACCTGGGTGGCTCAGTCAGTTAAGCATCTGCCTTCAGCTCAGGTCATGATCCCAGGGTCCTGGGATTGAGCCCCGCATTGCATCGGGCTCCCTGCTCAGTGGGGAGCCTGCTTCTCCCTCTCCCTCTGCTGCTCCACCTGCCTGTGCTCTCTTGCTCTGTCAAATAAATAAATAAAATCTTTAAAAAAAATAAAAATTAAAAAAATTAAAATCTACTTTAAGTGGACAGTGTCCTCTTTTTCCATAGAATACTGTAGTCTTATTGGTCATCTTTCTAGATCATGTAGTGGCATACACTGCTAAAAGTTCTTTTAAAAAAAAAAAAAGTTATTTTCTTCCTTACTAACAGTCAATTCAAAATGTCTTCAGAGTGGTTAAATGCAGCTAAATTACTACATTTCCCAGTCTCCTTTGCAGTTAGGGGTGACCAATGATGAACTCACCATTGGATGGGGTTGCTGGGAAGGCTTTATAAAGGGGGCTAACTCAGTTTACAGTTGGAGCCCCTTTTGCTCGTCCTTCCTTTTCTTTCCTTCTTACCAGGAATGGTAGGCTATGATGGCTGGGGCACCCTAGCAGCCATCTTGCATGGAAGCTGCGTGCTAAGGATGACAGCATAGAAAGATAGAATCTCAGCCCTAATGACTATGGACCTGCCACATCAGTGCTGGTTTGTCAACCTCTGTATTTATTTTATTTGAGAGAAAAATAAACCCTTGATGGATCCTATTATTGTTCAAAATATTTGCTGTCCTTCCCCACATGAAGATCATGTATCTCTACTGCACTGACCTGAGGCTTGCCATAGACTTGCTTTGGCCAAAGGACTGAAAGTGACACGGGCCACTTCTAAATATAGCATTTATGATGAGCTATTGGGTGATTCTTCCTACTTTCTCTTTCCCCCTCCTACAAGACCAGCAATATTCCATGTAGGGGAGGCTCCTTCGGCTTCAGTCCTAGGTTAGGATATTATAGAGCAGGTCCATACATGGTCTGCAAAGGACAGAGTGTGAATAAGAAATAAACCTCTGTTGTAGTAAGAGATTTTGTGTCTGTTATTGCAGCATAACTTAACCATGCTGTATCCTATAACCTCCATAACTTTTTTGAGCCAATAATATTTCAGGACTTTCTTACTGCCACCCAAATGCAATTCCTAACTGACAGGCTTCCCATTAGAGATGACTCTTGTATGTCCCGAAAGGGCTGAAGACAGAACTAACAAATGGTTCCTTTGGCTGCCTGGCAGCCTCCTGTGTTATTCCCTGGCAGCCACTTCCCTCAACAGGTTTCACCTTGTTCCTTCCTGCCATCCACGCTCTTTCCTGAATCTCCTTTGGGAACAGCTCCTCATCAAACTCTTATTAACACTGTGGCTTCTGCAAGACTGACTCAGGGGTGAGCCTTGAGGTGGAAACGGGTTAGCCTGTGTGAGGGACAGCCTGGCAGCCACTGGTGGGATTTAAACAACATAGACGTGAACTGATTTTTATAAAGTCACCTGGCTTCTCTGTACAGCTGAAATTGTTCTCCTCGTTATTATATGTGAAGCACTTACAACAGTGCCTGGCATACAATAGATGATCTCTAAATAAGTTGTTATTGATGTTCTTGTCAGGGACACAGAAATGTAGGCAGGGCGGCCAGCAAGCAGCTATGATGATGTCTCATTAGCAGAGGATGGCGGCCTGAACGACACTGTGAGAGCAGAAGTAATGAGAAGTGGTCAGGCAGGAAATGTAGGAGTTTTCTGTTATTTCCTAATAGTTTAGTTAGGATTTTCCCATTTGCATTTATAACTGTGTTGCCACAGTGTTAGGGGTTTTGCTGTGATTGTTGCAGGGTGGGGATGTGTCTGGAGGATAAAGTCCAAGGATGATGGCTTGATGGATTGGACGGGAGCAACAGTGCTGAAGAAAGGATCGGGAGTGACTCCCAGGTTGTGTGTTCAGTTCTTCAATGTTGGACCCTTCACCTATCCATGAGCTCTGTCCGGATAGGAACAAGATCTGTCAGGGTCCTCTGTGTCCAGCAGGGGCTTCCTTACTCCAGAAGACACTCAGAGTTGCTGAATTAATTAACAGTGCCAGAGGTAACCTATCTAAAAAAGCAAATCCGGACACACTGATTTAGGTTTAAAGACTCCTCTGCATCACTCCTACTCTGCACCAGGGTCCCTCAAGGGACACAGGTTGCTGGGATTCCTGGGGGAGGCCATCTGAAATGCATTAATGAAATGGATCCAACAAATATTTACTGAGCATCCACTATATGCCAGGCACTGTTTGAGGGCTGGGGAAATAACAGAGAACAAGACAGAGAAAAATCTCTGCCTTCATAGAGCTGACATTCTAGTGGGGGGGGGGGACAATAAATGAATACATCAAATACATGATATGCCAGATAATGATAAGCATTAAAACAAAAAATAAAGCAGGAGAGGGTTATCATTTTACACAGAGTGGTGACCATAAAGGTAAGACCTTTCCAGGCAGAGGGAAAAGCACAAGCAAAGTCCCTGGGGCAAAAATGTGCCTGGCATGTTAGGGGAACACAGAGTTCCCAGTGACGCTAGAGCATAGTGGTAAGGTGCAGGAGGAAGGAAATGAGGTCACACAGATATTGGGGATCCAGCTTCTGTAGGGCTTTGTAGGGCTTTCTGTCTGCTTCAGTCTCACCTTTATGTCTTTTATAGAGTGAGGTGGGAGCAAGGGGAGGATCTGAACAGAGGAGGACTCTGATTTGACTCGGATACACAGGTTCCCTGTGATTGCATGTGGGGATCAGAGTGTGGGAGTGGGCTGACCAATGAAGAGGCTACTAAAATAGTGCAGTCAGGTGGTGGTTGTAAGGACCAGAACCAGAATGCAGGCAGAGAAGAGGGTCAGAAGTGGTCAATTCTGGATATATTTTAAAGGGAGAGCCAACAGGATCTGCTGATGGTCTGGATGAGGAATGGGTTCTGACCCATTTAGACTAAGGCCACAGGGACACACTTGTAGTCCAACAGAGTCAGGTTTATTTACCATGGCAATGAGGGAAACTGCACACCAGAAGTACAACGAGGAGTCTCACCCAACAAAAGAAAAGACAGGGTTATTATTTGGATTTGAGAGAAGGGTGAATTTTAGGTGAAATGTAAATGAAACTGTTTGATAGGCTTAAAGCAAAGCAGAACTGTGTGGATAGATATTAGGTCTGGATTGTGAAGTGAGTCCAGGATCCTGTCTCCTTGAAAGCAATAAAGTTTAGGTAGATGTGGAAAACTGTGTCCAGAAATGCCTTACCTGAAGCTCTGCACCTGGATAGAAGCAACTGAAGTTGCTTCTCAGTGTCAAAGTGACAACTCCTCCAGGCATTAAGAGAGATGTTTCATTTTTACTGCTGTAATTCCAAATGGCGAAGTTTATGGCAGCCTATGATTTTAGAGAACAAAGTTTCCTAGTAAAAAAGCAGCAGTTACTCAAGAAGGGAAATTTTTTTCACTTTACATCTGCATGTCCCTGAGAAAAATACAGAAATATGTTTCCTACTCAGTCGGATTTTCCCGTGTTTTTTATTCCAGCCAGGGAATAAGAAATGGGAAGACAGGTATTTTTTCTTTTCTGTTTTCTTTTTGTACAGTTCAAGCTAATTTTTACTTTCTCAAGTGTGAGTAAAAAGAAGTAGGGATGACTCTAAGGTTGCCTACCCGAACAACAGGAAAGATGGAGTAACCTCTTAACTTAAATGAGAAAGGTTGTGGAAGGTTTGGGAGGGAGACAAGATCAGGAGCTCAGTTTCGGCTGTTTTGCGTTTGAGATACCTCAAATTCCCAGAGATTACTAGCGGGCAGTTTTAGGCTCCTCCCTCCACAGTCCTACTTCTCACGCTCGCCCCTTTCACTACCTGTAATTAATCGTCTACCCCTGCGCTTTAACACATCTGCACCCTTGCATGTGCTCTGTTTAGTGCTGAGAATACCGTCTCCTCACTTTGCTATGAGCCCTGCTTCTAGACACCTGCAAGCTGGACCAGCGCCCGGCACAGCCGCAGTTACCCTCGGGCCCCGCCCCCAGAAGCCCGGCCCCGCACTTGCGCTCACTTGTAGAAGCTCACGGGACGGTTGTCAGCGCCCAGTCCGCCCGCAGTGTTGGAGCAGTTCGGGGCCCGGCAGTACTTAGGCATGGCAGCTCGACCCTGTTGAGTCCTGCCCAGTCTGCCTGCAGCGTACTTTGGTCCTCTCCGGGTGCCGCCGAACCCCGCCCCGCCCGCTCTCCGCCTGCCTCACGTGACGGCCCCCGGTGCCTCGTCACGTGCAGGGGATGGAAGAGAGCGCCTGCGCGCTACGCGCCCAGCCGCGTTACCACAGTAACGATCTGGTCACGTGGCAAATGGGGCTAGGCGAGGCCTTCGGCGCAAAGCCAGTTGTTGGCCACCCTAACCTTACCACATGTTGGGGGAGAGGTGGAGTCACGGCTTTTCTGAGCCTGCGCCAAGCGGTTGGTCTCTTTCAGCTCCATCCCACGCTTACATCCGGGCGACTGCCCCTGCGTGGGTAGTTGCTCGGGGATGGGGAGTGCCGCAAAAAGCGAACTGGAGGCGTTGGTCTTAGCTACGTAAAAGTTAAAACCTAACTGTCTGTTAATAATGAAAACACAAACCGCATAAAAAAACGCCACTTCCCTGGATAAGGCATCCAGCAAACCAGCTATGGTTCCACCCTGCCATATACTTCGCTCCACCTCTCAGCCCTCATTGGTCAAAACCGCCGCCCGGCAGCCCTGACATTGGCCAGACCCGGGCCTGCTGCGTCCAATGGGCGGCGGCGCCGGCTTTCCCGCGGCCGTTTGCTCTTCGAGTAGGTCGTGGAGGCGGCGGCGGCGGTTGAGGGGTTGAAGAGCGTAACGGTCGCCCGGCTCCGGCACAACGATGGCGGCCTTGGGGGCCGGAGGCTACGCGCGGAACGATGCAGTCGAGAAGCTGCCATCCGTCACGGTCGGAGTTCCAGCGAGGAGGGGCCAGTGCTCTCCACCCCCTGCTCCGCCGCTCTGTCTCCGGCGGCGGACACGACTGTCGGCGGCGCCGGAGGACACGGTGCAGAGCCGGGTGAGGAGCTGTTTGCCCTGCCCACCCCAGTTCTAGGGTCCCTGGGCCTCCCCTGGTCCCGCCCTTAGATCGTTGGCCCCGCCCTATCAGCCCTCGGTTCGTCCCCTCAGGCTCTTCTGCAGCCGGCTCCGTCTCCTAGGTCCCGCCCCGTTAGCCAGGGCTCCTCCCACTCTCCCGTCTCCTCATCTCTTCGGTATTGTCCACCCTCCCTGGCCCTTTTCTCCCTTCCCCCGGAGTGTATTTAGTTCTAATCACCATCTATTCCCTCCTTCCTGCGTATCCCTTCAGTTACTTTTACTTTTAGATGTCTCTCTGGCCCCTTCCATTTTTATTGACCTCGCCCTTCGCTGTATCTTTAGGGTCCCAACCATTGTTCAGTCCACATACCTATCTACCTCGTCTGTCGCTCAGCTGACTCCACCTTCTCTCCCCACCTGCCTTCTCTTTCCTTCTTCCTTACCAGTGAGGAGTTCTTATTACATATTGCCAACCCAACTTATGGAAACCCAAGTGAGTAATTGTAAAATCTCAGCAGCGCTTGGGGGTGGGGGTGGTGGCGTACAGAACAGTTCCCTAAGTCCTTAGAGAAACAAAGAAGATTTTAGAGTAGGTAGAAGAAATGCCATTAGCACAGCAGCAGTTTAAAAAATTGTTCTCCAACTTTCTGAGCTACACAGTCTGTTTTTATAAAATACAAGTAACAGTAACCATGCCACGGAGTTGCAGGGAACAAAAACGAAATTGTGACTATGACCTGCTTGGGAGAATCTAGGTAGAGGATGGAAATATGGTAGATGCTGGTGGATCTTGTTCCTGCCACAAGGATTTCTGCTGCACTCTGATTATATCACCCATTAGCAGCTGTGAGGCCTGGGCACGTGGCCCCTGCCCACCTCTCTGGCCATACCTCCACTGTCCTCCCATTTACCAATGTTCAGTGACCCTAGCCTGCTTTCTATTTTCCTGAGGCTCCAAGCTCTTTACCACCTCCTAAGTGTTTACTGAGTCCTCGGGTTTTTTGCTGCCTCCCACCTGGCTGGCTCCTCCTCCCTCAAGTCTCAGCCTGAATATCCCTACTGGAGAGGCCTTCTTGAACCCCAGCCTAAGACAGACACCTACTGTAATCTTTTACCTAGTATCCTGTACTTCATAGCCCTTATTTTGTATGTTCCTGAAAGTGCCTTGTGAGCTCTAAACTGTGTATGAAATAGAGGAATAGCAATAGCAGTTTTAGAGAAGCAGTAAGCAATATGGTTAAGCAGCCTCTGGACCCAGATTGCCTGGGCTTAAACCTTAATTCTGTTCTTTTTTTAAGATTTTATTTATTTATTTTGAGAGAGAGTGAGAGAGCGAGCGAGCATGATTGGGGGGCAGAGGGGTCCTGGGATTGAGCCCCATCTGCTCAACGGGGGGAGCCTGCTTCTCCCTCTCCCCCTGCCTGCTGTTCTGCCTACTTATGATTCCTCTCTCTTTCTCTGTCAAGTAAATAAATAAAATCTTTTTTTTTAATGACCATTATTTTATATTAATGCCCAGTAATGCCGATTGACAGATATAAAAACGATGTGAGTGCCATTGCCTGATTGCTTGGTTTAGAATCCTGGTGCTGCTCCTTCCTGGATGCATTACCTCTCTGGGCCCCTTTGTATCCTCATCTGTAAGATGGAGATGCTGATGATAATAATGACCACATCACAGGGTTATAAGTCATTATAGCTCTAGGTATTTAAA
>CM052888.1:37551457-37638249 GCA_028534135.1 Potos flavus
AGTTGTGATGATTTAAAAAGATTATGCACATAAGGTCTTTATCAGCCCAGGATCTGACAGAATAGTTACTGCAGAGGAAGTGTTGGTTCCTGTTTCAGAATATATCATTTAATAATGTTCAGTGCCCTAGAATTCTCAGCGTAGATTCCTGGAGAGGGAGGAGAGACTCTTCTGTTCAGAGGGAGTCTTATTTATGTGTGGGCTCTTCCGTTGGGAATGGAATCATCCCTGGACCCTAGCACTTCCTTTAGTTTGGGCACATTTCCCTCTTTCTCCCCAGCTGTGTGGTGGTGATTTTGAATCCCAAGGAGAACAAGCAGCAGCACATTTTCAACACTGCCAGGTAGGCTGGGCTCTGGGCATTGGGTTGGCGGGGGACCGGGGTCCTGGCACCTACCGACTTCCCCACATTGCTTGGAAGCTCATGGGTGGGTGACTAACTCATTCACTCACCCATCAGTTCAGCTACATTCTGCTGCCTTGTGCTGGGTAGTGTTCCAGGTGCTGAGGACAGTGAGAATCTCGGCTCTTGTAGAGCTGACAGCTCAGTGGGGGAGATGACTAAACCAGTGGGCAAATTACTAGCCAACTCTGACCATTGCTGTAGAGGAAAGAACGAGGATGTATTAGGGCAGGTGTGCAGACAGAGAACGGTGGGGGAGAGGGGAACCATATCAGAGGGCCCAGGATAGGCCTCCCGGAAGCTGAGACCTGAGGAAAATAAGGGGGTGACCCCTGTGAAAGTATGGGGAGGGTATTCTAGGTAGAGGGAGCAGTAAGCACAAAGGCCCGGCAGTGGTTAAGAATCTTGGGGTTTTTTGAGGAGCAGCCGGGGAGTCCTGTGCCTGAAATGAAGAAGTGAGTGAGGGGGAGATGAGGCGGAGACAGAAGCCACTTCTGGGTATTGGCAATTTTTTAACTCTATATTGAAATAATTTTAATCTTTAAAGAACAGTAGAAAGAATGCCTGTATACCTTTCACTGATTTTTCCCAAATGTTAACCTTTTACCACATTTGCTTTATCATTCTTGGTCTGTATACTTGGTAATTTTCTTTTCGGAACCATTTGAGAGTGAGCTGCTGACACGATGCCCCTGTACCGCTGACTGTTTCAGTGGGTATTTCAGTGGGTATTTCCGGGGAGGGGGGAGCGTTTTCCTTCAAAACCATAGTACGATCAGCAAAGGCAGGAAATTGAAATTGGTACATCACTACCATCTAAGCCTCTTTCAAGTTTTACCCTTTATCCCAAGAATGTTCTTTTCTTTTTTTTTTTTTTTATCCCAAGAATGTTCTTTATAGCAAAAGGATTCTGTCCAGTATCACACGTTGCGTTTAGTTGTCTCTTCAGGCTTCTTCAGTCTGAAGCAGTTTTTTCATCTATTCTTGACTTTGACGACCTTGACACTTGAGGATTACAGGCCAGGTATTTTGTAGAATGCCCCAGCCTTTGGGCTTGTCTGTTGTTTCCTCACAGAGGTTCTGTATCAGAAGGAATGCTGCTTTCTCCTCTGCATTCTAGCAGGAGGCTAGATATTGATCTCTCCTATGACTGGTGGTGTTTGCTTGGGCCCTTGGGGAAGGTTCTATCTGCCAGGCTGTCCCCCTGTGAAGCCTCTTTCCCTCTGGTGATTAGTGAGTATCTCGTGGGGAGCTTCTCTGAAACTGCAGATATTACCCTGTTCCTCACCAGGCTTTCATTCACTAGTCTTAGCGTGGCTTTGACATTTTTCAAAGGCTCTGCAGGGAATTCTGACGTGTGGCCAGGGCTCTGCCCTGTCGGGTTAGGTGACGTGGGGAGGACTCCCCTGTGTTGAGGTCTCCTCATCTTCAAACTGGCTGAGAGGCCTGATTTCACAGAGTGCGCTTGAGGAATGAGGGCCGTGATGCCCATACAGCATTTTGCAGAGAGCTGGGCACGGGTTCAAGGCAGGCGACAGGTCAGGAGTGGCTGCAGACAACAGAACCCCACAGCAAGCATGGCTTCAAACACACGGACATACCTTTGTTGCATGAATGAAGTGTGGAGGTGGGCACCCAGGTGGCTGGTGTCTCTGCAAGTGTCAGGAACCCCATCTGCCTGCCCGTCAGTTCCACCGTGCCCACCGTGAGGCTTCTGTTCTTGAGGTTGTCCCGTGGTCCTAGATGGAGTTCTGGCTGTCATGTCCTTGATTGAGAAGGGGAGTGACTGGGGATAAGGGCAAAGAGTTCCCTTTGAGAAGGTTTTCGGGAAATGGCACGCAGCATTTCAGCTTACTCCTCGTTGGCCAGAAGAAATTGTGTAGCTGTGTCTGTGTAGCTGCAAGAGAGGTGAGGAGATGCACTCGCGCTGGGGACGCTGCCATCCTAATTAACACTCGGATTCTGCCTGTGAGGCAGGAGGGGCGAGTGGCCATCGGATGGGCAGCTTGCCTTGTCTGCGGCTGTGGGAGCGATGAGAAGCCACCAGAGTTGAGGGGATGATGATAAATGTTCTGTGAGATTGTCAAAACTCAGCATTTACTTAAATATTTGCACACCAAGTAACTCACGTGAGGGAGACAATTACTAGACTATTAAGGAACCCAGATAGAAGAGGGAGAGGGGAAGAAAACAACAATATGGTCCGGGAACCATGAAACTTGCTGCCCCAAAAATGTGTAAACTAGTCTGGTCATTCAGTCCTTGTGCAGCCCAGAGAGAAACATGCTGATTGCTCATGGGTTTTCCAGAACGTCTTGCATGATTAACAGTGGAGCACATGCTGTAGGCTGTCTCCGTCTGCTGCCAGGATCCTCCCTTCAGCACCACCCCAGAGTTAGGCCGGATTGGTGCCATTTCCTGCACCTGAATTTCTTGGGATTACGGGGGGGTGGGGTCTTAGGGAGCCCCACTGCTCCTGAGGGAGAGGAAAGGAAGGTCCCTATCCAGTGACCACCCTATCTGGGTTTGGGGCCTTTGCTCTTACCCCCATTTCCCTGTGCCACTGACCCCCTTCTGGCAGCAGAGAATGCAAGGGACGCACGGTGTGCTGTGCTGGGCGCACAGGCAGCACTGGCTCCGTGGGAGCTGCTGGCACCCACCTCTCCTGGCCTCTTTCAAGGCTTGGAAGCGGAGAGTGGGCAGAGTTCCGTGAGCACAGCCAGACAGGGGTCTGGCTGCCTACCCGCCTTGGAACCAGTGACCAGCCCCTTTCCTTACCCCCAGGAAGTCTCTGAGTGCTCTGGCCTTCTCCCCTGATGGGAAGTACATAGTGACGGGGGAGGTGAGTTGTGATGGTGATTGAGTGGGTGGCGAGGGATCTTGGGGCCATTACTTCTACCCCCCAGTAGGCCTGGGTCATCCCTAGAACAGCTTTTACCCAGGCCAGAAAGCCCCGTGGCAGATGGGGGAGGCGGCTTTTGGACACATCCTGGTGCAATGCCAGTTTCAGCCCTAATAGCCCTTCTAGCCCCCTGACTGGTGCAGAACCTATCGGCAGTCACGACCCCACCTTCCCCAGAACGGGCACAGGCCTGCTGTGCGCATCTGGGACGTGGATGAGAAGAGTCAGGTGGCAGAGATGCTGGGCCACAAGTACGGCGTGGCCTGTGTGGCCTTCTCCCCCAATATGAAGCACATTGTGTCCATGGGCTACCAGCACGACATGGTACTCAACGTCTGGGACTGGAAGGTGAGATGAATGGTGGGTGTGTGGGCAGGCAGCCAGCTGCCAGAGCACCCTGAGGCTTAGGCACTCAGTGAACTAAATGAGATAATTTGGTGAAGTGTTCATTTATCCAGAAAATATTTATTGAGCACCTATTGTGTGCTGATCCCTGTACTAGACACTGTGAGGCATATGACAAGCTCTCAACTAGTGGAATTACATAATTATTTCATATCGACCAGCTGTGACCTTGAGCAAGTGACTTGACTTCTCTCTTTCCTCATCTGTAAGATGGATATGCTAGCATCTACCTCATTGAGTTGTGAGAATTCAGTGAGCTGATATGCGCTAGAAGGCTGGACTTTGGAACAGCTAGGGGAGGATTTGGAGGTGGCAGATGTGGGTACCAAATCCTGGCTCTGTTCATTACCTGCTGTGTGACCTTAAGCACATGAAGCCACCTCTCTGAGCCTGGCAGAGGTGGGGAAAAGCCCCTTCCACATAGGACTCTCGAGGGGATTTCATGCTGTGAAGGCTCAGCCACGTGTGAGCTGTAGAGCTTGGACTCTTGGGGAGAGCTCTGGAGCTTACACATGGAAACCTTTTCAAGCCTCAAGTCTCGTCTGTCACTGGAGGGCCCAAAGAAAACTGACTTGGAGCAGGAGAGGGTGAGGAGATGCAGGGCAAAGGCACAAATGGTCCAATGGATGGGTGCTGGCATGAACTTGTCTGCACTGATTTTTCCAGAAAGACATTGTGGTGGCTTCCAACAAGGTATCGTGCAGGGTCATCGCCCTCTCCTTCTCGGAGGACAGCAGCTATTTTGTCACTGTAGGGAACCGGCATGTGAGGTTCTGGTTCTTGGAAGTCTCCACAGAAGCAAAGGTAGGTTTCTGCCCTTGCCCCCTTAGCCAGGCCCGGGAAGTAACCATTAGGGGTGGTATGGACTCCTATTTCCACCTGAGATTTGAAGCCGATGGCCTCAAAGGTTGTCTGGCCTCTGGTTCAACTTCTGCTTCTGTGCCTGCTCTCTAGGTGCTAACCGTCAGGCCCTGCTGGGAAATCTGCCCACCCACCGACCCTGGGGCCAGACCTTTTTCCTGGGCTGCTGCCTCCCAGCCCCTCTGCCTGGAAGTGTGTGTTCTGTTTTTCTCTTCCCTTCTCCATTTGGAGGAATGTCTTCGAGTCCTTCTGTTTAGCTATGTGTCATAGTCTCTGGGTAGGAGAGTCCCACTGCCACCTTGCTGGGATCTAGGCCGTGTGGACAGTGTCTTCCTGTGCCCTGCTGTGCCTCCAGGTGACGGGCACAGTGCCCCTCGTGGGGCGCTCAGGCATCCTGGGTGAGCTGCACAACAACATCTTCTGTGGCGTGGCTTGCGGCCGGGGCCAGATGGCAGGCAGTACCTTCTGTGTGTCCTACTCGGGCCTCCTTTGCCAGTTCAACGAGAAGAGGGTGCTGGAGAAGTGGATCAACCTGAAGGTACCCCACCCTCCCTCCCTGCTGTCAGTGGGGAAAACACTTCCCAGGACAGATGTCTCCAGGGACGCTCAGTAATATCCCTGCCTGGTAGTTGATCCCGCTAGCTCTGGGTTTGACTCCTCAGAGGTTCTGCTTGTGAGCCTCTGGGTGAGCGACTCTCCCTCTCCGAGCCTCAGTTTCCTCATCTGTAAAATGGAAATCCTGCTGCCCACCTCACGGAGTTGATCAGGGAGTCCCATGAGGTAATATATAGGAGGCACGCAGCATGATGCCTGGTACCCTGTGATGGGCTCAAGGTTACGATTGCTCTCTCATCACTGTTTGATCCAGTTCCCAGTTTTCTTCTTCACTGAGTACTCTTGGCTGGTGGGAGGACTGCATCTTTTTTTTTTTTTAACCTAAGGTATTATTGATTTCGTTCTTCAGTCAAAAAAGGGCTATATTAAAAATACATAACATTTTAAATTAAAGGATGATATAGCTATAAATTGCAGGACCACTTTTCTTCAGGTTCTGAGGGTTTGAATCCAAACCGTTTTCCTGTTCTGAGACTGGAATGGCTATCAGCGGGAGCATCATGGTTTTCCCTCCTTTTCCCACGCCTGCTCTTGGCTCCCCTCCAGAGCTCACTTTTAGGGCTAACGGCACAGTGTTGGGCCTCTGGAAGAGTTCGGAGTTTCTTCTGTTTTTCCTAGTTGGTTAAACATCATTTGTTTTTTTCTTGTTTGAATCCTCTTTCTAGAACTTCATCAGCTTAAGCAAGTCCAGAGCTTTTGACAGATGGATGCTTAGCCCCTGAGCAATTGTCTTAAATGACTTATAAATAAGTCCCTCTCGATTTGGAAAAGCTCCTCTAATCTGCATCCAGAGGTCTGGCACTTGCTGCCCCTTCCATCTGTGTATCCTGGTAGGATAGATCAGGAGCGTTTCCTGTATACAGTCACATTTTTCCGTGTTGCTCTGAAGTCTAATCTCTATGAAGTTGTTTTTAAACAATAGGGAATAAACCGTAAGCCTCCGATTCCACCCTGGAGCTGCAGATTACCTCTCCGAAGTCCCAGGCTGCTGCACAGATGATCGCCCACACACGGCTGACCTCCTCTGTAGACACCAATGACAGTTCTGTCGCAGTTTGTGCCTCTGCCTGCCTGCTGGCACGTTTAGCCGTAGCGACTGCTAAATCCTGATTCCAAAAATTTAAAATTTGCTGAAATGGGCTTCTTAGGCCCAGGGAACTCTAAGGCTTCTCTGGAGGCTGACATCTGCTCTGTTAGTCCCTACGTCTCTGCACTGGGCCACATGGAGCACCACGTCCACTTGGGTCCCCTTTGCCCCCACAGGTCTCCTTATCTTCCTGCCTATGTGTCAGCCAGGAGCTCATCTTCTGTGGCTGCACAGATGGGATCGTCCGCATCTTCCAGGCCCACAGCCTGCAATACCTCGCCAACCTGCCCAAACCACACTACCTGGGGGTGGACGTGGCCCAGGGCCTGGAGCCCAGGTACTGCCGGCAGAGGGTGGGAGAGGGGTCCACCCGGAGTCTGTCTGCTGGCAGCCATTCGTGCTTCCAGCTTCGCGAACCCAGCCGGCCAGCCTTGGGCTGGAGGGATAGAGCCAGAACGAGGCAGCAAAATCTCTGCCATCATGAAGTCTGCGGTCTAGTGAAGGAGCTTGATGCTAAACAATTATACAGACAAGGTCATTTCAGAGAGTCATAAGTGCTTCGGTGGGATAAACCAGGAACTCAGGAAGGAAAGTGCCTGGAGGTGGGGCTGTGTTGACTGGGAGCCAGAGGAAGTCTCTCTGGTGAGGAGGAGCCAGCTATGTGGGGAGGTGGGTCTGAATAGCAAGTGTAAAGACCGGAAGGGCAAAAGGCTCTGGGCTTGGCACGTGGCAGGAACAGCCAGGGGCTGTATGGCCAGAGCCTAGTGTGCCAAGGGAGGATGTTAGAGGAGACAAGTCTGAATGTTGCTGGAGGCTGGCGGGGGAGCTTATAGTCCCTTCTGAGGTCAGTGGGCAGCCGCCAAAGATTTCAGGCATTGGAGTTAGTTATATGGTCTGCCTTAAGCATTAGATCCCTCTGGCTGCCGTGTTGAGAGCGGATAGAAGGGCTGAGCTGTGGTGTATCTTCCCCTTTGTTGTCAGGCTTTTGTGGGGAGGAGCTACCTAACCAGGGGGTGCTGGGTGCCTGAAGCTACCTCTTTGTAGACTGCCGGACACTACCTCCTGAATACCTTTTCCAAGTGACCCACGGTTTTATGTCGCAGTGGCCAGGCCGCCCAGCTCTGCCACCTTTGCTGTGTGTGCGTTAGTTTCCTCATCTGTGAAATATAGTACCGACCTCTCGTGGAGACTGTGGGAATTCAGTGTAACTAAAGCCTCAGATTGGCCCATAGTAAAAGCTCAGTAAACTAGCCTTTACAGGGAGGCCCCAGGCCAGGCGACAGCTCCCCAGCCCCACTGGCATAGGGATATTTGGTCATGTGTTGGAGGGGCTAATGAGAGAGAACTAAGGGACGTGCCCATTATCCTTCCATGCTCAGAGAGAGGTGAGTGAGAGAGGGTGGGTGAAATGAGGGGAGGTGAAAATTCGGATGGGGCCAGGCAGAAGCGTCCAGTTTACAACCTCTATACTAGAAGCAAAAGCAAAGGAAGAGGGAGGGAGGCGAGAGAAGTAGAGTTGGAGTGGGAGATGAACCACCCTAATTATCATAAGAGATGGCATTGCCAGGCAAGAGGCAGCTCGGAGCGTCACCAGCAGCAGCTGTCACTACTCACACTGACATTGATGGTGACTGATGACCCATGTGGTCTTGTTAGCTTCCTCTTCCGCAGGAAGGCAGAAGCAGTCTACCCGGATACGGTGGCACTGACCTTCGACCCCATCCATCAGTGGCTGTCTTGCGTGTATAAGGACCATAGCATCTACATCTGGGATGTCAGAGACATCAACAAAGTAGGCAAGATGTGGTCGGAGCTCTTCCACAGCTCCTACGTCTGGAACGTGGAGGTGAGCGCCTCTTTTCTGACCTCTGCCCCTGCTCAGCTCCCATCCAGGGCTCAGATGGGGAAAGCTTCTGCAGTTCGGGGAACCCATTCAGCCCTTCCTTCACAATATACTCATGGCCCCCAGCTTGGTACCAGATGCTGTTCGAGGTGCTGGGGACACAGCTGGGAAGGAAACAACAGTCCTGCCCTGCTGGAGCTCACATTTGGGCAGGAGAGTAAACTCACACACGTTATCAGAAACAGCCAAGCGGCACTACTTCTCCAAAGACAAAACAGTGTAGGGAAAAGGGACCAAGGGTGCTATTCTAGAGAGGAGACTGACCGGGGAAGGCCTCTCTGAGGACGTGACATTCAAGCAGAGATCCGCAGGAGGCGAGGGACAGAGGCAGGCAGCCACAGGGGAGAAGGACGGCAGGAGCGTGTGGACCTCGGAGAGCGCCCTGTGGAGGGCCATTTGTGTAACTTAGCGCTTTTTCAAGTGCTGAAATTTTCTGAGAGTGAGTCTTTGGGGTGTTTTCATTCTCTAAAGCTGTTCTAAGTTTTCCTTGCAAATAAGACAACTGGTGGGGAAATAATTGTATTCTGCCTCCCCCTGCCCCTGAAAATTTCTTACTGCTAGGAGCATTTGTCCTGGAGAAGTTATGTTTTCAGTGGCCCAAGTCAGAATTGGGAGCAATAACTTGATCCTTTTGAATAAGCATCATTCAGCCCTTTGCCTGCAACTGCTTGAATCTCATCTGCCTTCGTGGATCTGACGTTTCTGCTGACAGCACTTTTCTCACTTAACAAGAATGGTTTTTAAAGAACTTTAAAATTATATATACATATATTCTCCTTGGAAAAAAAAGGTGAAATATTCCAAAGCTAAAGTCTATTTCGATCACCTCTCCACCTCCCAATCCCTCATCTTTGTTATTAGTTTATTATGTGTTCTTTCTGTTCGTTTCCCTTGCATCTGCCTGTTATTTATATATATGTGTCTCCTCAACAAAAATATCTGTGGGTGCATCTTTTTATCAGTTCTGGGAAGAACAGCCGTTACTGATTTAAAAATTGCCTCTACCCCATTCTTTCTTTTTTTCTGCAACTCCTAATGTCCTCTCTATCCTTCATTATTTGTTTAAAATAACACAGATCTAGAAATCCACACGAAGGAAATGTACAATTTATTGATTATTGTTAGCAGCTGTTGATGCTCAATGCCTAGATCCATTTATTCCTTGGGGGTTGCAATATGGTGATATTCTAATTCTATCATTTCTTTTTATTAGTTGGACTACTTATATGAAGAAACACTTCCCCTCATCTACCATTTGGTCACCCAGTGGTACACTTCATATAGGAAAGGCAGGATAAATGCTTGATTCTTTCTCTTTATTTACCAGTTTTCAAGATAATGAATTGGTTCTCTGTTCTCTAAAGGTAACTAGTTGTTTTTATTTAATATCATTATATACTCATATATGTAAATATATTGGATATATTTTAATCCATTGCAATTATTAACATTATGAAGCTATGAAGCTCAAAGTGTCCCATCTTTGACCAGTGGGGAGCCTCTTCAAGTTCCTGAGTCCTTTGGACATGACCCCAGCAGTCTTTCTTTGGGAGCTACCTTGCTATTTGAGATGACAAGATGTTCCAGCCTCATCTTGTACATTTCCTATCCCAGACCTAGAATCAACCATTTCTTAAAGAAGCCCTGAGTTTTGTTTTCAGTTTGACTTGGTATTTCAAATTCACAGTCTTGAGTGCTGGGGATGTTCATAGGTATTGGATTGATGCTTCCAGAATGCTAAAGACATGGGAATGATGAAATTAGAATATCCCCGTTAATCATTTACGTATTTCCACATTATAGGTACAACACTCTAAGAATGACAATTACTCAATTTTGAAAAGAGTTAAAACATTTTTTTTGCATATGTTCTCTCCATTCTCCCCCAACTTTTTAAAATATACTACATCTATGTGATCTGATCATGTAGCTGTTATATACCATATTCTCTCCCTCATGACCCCATTTATTTGGGGGGGGGTGTAAGTGTACATATGTATTATGGTAAAATACACATAGCATAAAATTTGCCACTTAAACCATTTAATTTTTTTTTGAGAGAGAGAGAAAGTGTGTGCACGCATGCGCAGGTTGAGGGAAAGGGGCAGAGGGAGAGGGAGAGAGAGAATCTTAAGCAGACTCCAAGCTCAGTGCAGAGCCCGACTCAGGGCTTGATCTCACAACCCTGAGATTATCTGAGCCAAAATCAAGAGTTAGACGCTTAACTGACTGAGGCACCCAGGTGCCCCTAAATCATGTTAAAATGTACAGTTCAGTGGCAGTTAGTACATTCATAATGTTGTACAACCATCCCTACTATCTAGTTCTGGAACATTTTCATCACCCCAAAAGGAAACTCTGTACCCATTAAACAATCACTCCCTATTCCCACTCTCCCAGGCCTAATCTGCTTTCTATCGCTATGGATTTGCCTGTTCTGAATATTTCATACAAATGAAAGAATATTTGAACTTTGTGTGGTAACATGTTTCAGTGTTTCATTCCTTTTTAAGGTTGAATAATATTCCGTTGTGTGGATATACCACATTTTGTTCATCTGTTCATCACTTGATGGACATTTGTGTTGTTTCCACCTTTTGGCTATTATGAATAGTGCTACTCTGGACATTTATGTACAAGCTTTGTTTATCTGTTTTCAGTTCTTTGGGGTCTATACCCATGAGCAGAACCGTTGGGTCATAATGGTAATTCTGTTTAGCGTGTTGAGGAACAACTAAACTTTTCCATGGCTGCACCATTTTACATTCCTCTTTTATTTTATTTTATTTATTTTATTTTTAAAGATTTTATTTATTTATTTGACAGAGAGAGATCACAAGTAGGCAGAGAGGCAGGCAGAGAGAGAGGGGGAAGCAGGCTCCCCGCCGAGCAGAGAGCCCGATGCGGGGCTCGATCCCAGGACCCTGAGATCATGACCTGAGCCGAAGGCAGAGGCTTTAACCCACTGAGCCACCCAGGCGCCCCCCCCCTTTTTTTTATTCCTCTTTTTTTTTAAAGCAATTTCTGCACCCCATGTGGGGCTCGAACTCACAACTCTGAGATCAAGAATCACAAACTTCCAACTGAGCCAGCCAGGCACCCCTCACCATTTTACATTCCCAGCAGTGATGTATGAGGATTCCAATTTCTCTGCATTCTTACCAACATTAGTTTTTGTTTTTTGCTTTTGAATTATAGTCATCTTAGTGTTTATGAAGTGGTACTATGTTGTGGTTTTGACTTGCATTTCCCTAATGGCTAATGATGTTGTTGAGCATCTTTTCATGTACCAGTTGTTAATTTGTATATCTTTGGAGAAATAGATTTTCAAATTTTTTGCCCATTTTTCACTTGGTTTGTTTGTCTTTTTACTGTTGAATTGTAAGAATTCTTCATATATTCTGGATACTAGACCCTCATTAGATATATTCTTTGCAGATATTTTCTCTCATTCTTTGTTATTGTTTCACTTTTTTTTATGGTATCCTTTGATGTACAAAGATTTTTAATTTTGATGAAGTCTGATTTATCTGTTCTTTTCTTTTGTTGCTTGTATCTTTGGTGTCATAGCTAACAAACCATTGCCAAATCCACAATCATGAAGATTTATTTTTAAGACTTTTAAGAGTTTTATTGTTTTAGGGGTACCTGGGTGGCTCAGTTGGTTAAGTGTGTCCAACTCTTGATCTCAGCACAAGTCTTGATCTCAGGGTCATGAGTTCAGGCCTTGTGTTGGGCTCTACACTGGCTGTGGAGCCTACTTAAAAAAAATGTTTTATTGTTTTAGCTCTTTCATTTAGATCTTTGATCTCTTTTGAGTTAATTTTTGTATATATTTGAAACAGGGATCCAACATCATTATTTTGCATGTGGATATATTATTCAAGCACCATTTATTGAACAAACTATTCTTTCCCCATTGGATAATCTTGGCACACTTGTTGAAAAGCAATTGACCATAGATGTATGAGTTTAATTTTGTATTCTCAATTATATTCCATTGATGTAGGTCTATCTTTATTCCAGGAGCACATTTTTTTGATAACTGTAGCTTTGTAGTGAGTTTTGAAATGAGGAAGTATGTTTCCAACCTCTTTGTTCTTCTTTATCAATATTCATTTGACTATTTGGGGTCCCTTACAATTCCATGTGAATTTTATGATCATCTTTTCCATTTCTGGGTGGGGGGAAAGACTTTATCTCCCTTGTAATCTTTATTTTCTTCTTCCTGCCAGCTTTTGGTTTAGTTGCTCTTGTTTTTCTAGTTCTTTAGATGAGACTTTATTGATTTGAGATTTTTTTAAGATTTACTTTTTTTATCTTGAGAGAGGTGTGTGTGTGTGGGGGGGAGGTGGCGGGCAGAGGGAGAGAGAATCCCAAGAAGACTGTGCTGATTGCAGAGCTCACTGTGGGGCCCTATCCCATGACCCCGAGATCACAACCTGAGCCAGATCCAAGAATTGGACGCTTAACTGACTGAGCCACCCAAGCACCCCTGAGATCTTTCCTTTTTTAAGATTATTTTTTAAATTTATTTGAGAGAGAGAGAGAGCATGAGCAGGGGGAGGAGCACAGGGAGAAGCAGACTCCCTGCTGACCAGGGAGCCTGACTTGGGGCTCTATCCCAGCACCCTGGGATCATGACCTGAGTCAAAGGTAGACACTTAACCAACTGAGCCACCCAGGCACTCCAGTCTTCTTTCTTAATGTAGGCATTTATAGCTATAAATTTTCCTCGGAGCATCGCTTTTCCTGCATCCCATAATTTTGGTATATTGTGTTTTCATTTTCATTTGTCTCGGAGTATTTTCTAATTTCTCTTTGATTTCTTCTTTGACCCATTGATTGTGTAAGAGTATGGTTTAATATTCATGTATTTGTTAATTCTCCAAATTTCCTTGTTATTTGTAATTTCATTCCAGTTGTAGTTGGAGAAGATTGTATGATAATGGTCTTTTAAAATGTATTGACTTGTTTTGAAAGGCAGCTATGCTCACCACTATACCACCAACGCTATTGACTTGTTTTGTTACCTAATGTGTGGTCTATTCTGGAGAATGCTCCATGTTCACTTGAGAAGAATGTGGATTTTGCTGTTATTGGGTGGAATATTCTTTATTTACCTGTTAGTCTGTTTGGTTTATAGTGTTTTTCCAGGCCTCTGTTTCCTTATTGATAATCTCTTTAGATCTGTCTTTTATTGAAAATGGAATGTTGAAGTCTCCAACTGCTACAAAATTGTGTATTTCCAATTTTATTAGTTTTTGCTTTGTGTATTTTGGTTCTTTGTTGTTATGTGTGTATGTTTGTATTTGTTATATATTCTTTTTTTTAAATATTTTATTTAGGGGCGCCTGGGTGGCTCAGTGGGTTAAGCCTCTACCTTCAGCTCAGGTCATGATCTCGGGGTCCTGGGATTGAGCCCCGCGTTGGGCGCTCTGCTCAGCGGGGAGCCTGCTTCCCCCTCTCTCTCTGCCTGCCTGTCTGCCTACTTGTGATCTCTTTCTCTCTGTCAAATAAATAAATAAAATCTTTAAAAAAAAATAAATAAAGATTTTATTTATTTATTTGACAGAGAGAGAGAGAGAGAGAGAGAGAGCGCACAAGCAGAGGGGAGGGGCAGAGGCAGAGGGAGAAGCAGATTCCCTGCTGAGCAGGGAGCCCGATGTGGGACTCGATGCCAGGACCCTAGGATCATGACCTGAGCCAAAGGAAGATACTTAACCAACTGAGCCCCCAGGTGCCCTTTGTTATATATTCTTGATGATTGACCACTTTATCAATATATAATCTCCTTCTTTGTCACTTGTAACAGTTTTTGATTTAAAGTATTTTGTCTGATAGTACCGTATACATACAATGTGCTCTTCTAGTTGCTATTTGTATGGAATATCTTTTTCTATACCTTCGCTTTCACTCTGTATGTGTCCGGATATAAAGTAGCCTCTAATGGACAACAGACAGTGGATCTTTTTTTTTTTTTTTTTTTAAGATTTTATTTATTTATTTGTTTAGAGAGAGGGCGCAAGTAGGGGGAGAGGGTGAGGGAGACAGAGAATCTCAAGCAGACTCCATGCCAAGTACAGAGCCTGCTGCAGGGCTCGATCTCATAACCCTGATAATCTATTTACATTTAAAGTAATTACTCGTAGGATTTACTTTTGCCATTTTACTATTGGCTTCCTATACATTGTATGTCTTTTATGTTACCTAATTCTTCTTTCACTACTTTCTTCTGTGTTTATTTGGATTTTTTTTTGGTAGTGTTCCATTTTTATTTCCTTCTCATTTCCTCTTCTGTATATTTTAAAGTTGTTTTTTGGGGGCTCAGTTGGTTAAGTGGCTGCCTTTGGCTTGGGTCATGATCTCAGGGTCCTGGGATCGAGCCCTGTGTCAGGCTCCTTGCTCAGTGTGGAGTCTACTTCTCCCTGTGCCCCTTTGCCCCTCCTCTCAAATAAATAAATAAAATCTTTTTTTAAAAAAATTAAGTTTTCTTACTGGAGGATTACAAGTGACATCTTAAATATATAACAAACTGGTTTGAAGTACTACCAATTTAACTTCAGTAGTATACAATTATATATATGTATATAGTATATGTATATAGTATACAAAATTATGTAACTTTATCTCTGTTCTATGTTATTATCGCACATTATATCTTTATACTTTGTATACCCATTAACTTTGATTTATAATTGTTTTATGCTTTTGTCTACTAAATCATATAGGAAAAGAAAGATGAGCTACAAACCAAAATATACACTAATACTGGCTTTTATATATGCTCATATAGTTACCTTTACCAGTGTTCATTATTTCTTCATATGACTTTGAGTTATTGTTTCATATCCTTTCACTTAAGCGTGAAAGATTCCCTTTGGCATGTTTTGTAGGGCGGGTCTACTAGCAACAATTTCCTTCATCATTTGTTAATCTGTGTCATCTTAATCTCTCCTTCATTTTTGAAGGATAGTTTTGCTGATTATAGAATTCTTGGTAAACAAGTTTTTCTCTGCGGTACTTTAAATATGTTGTCCCACTGCCTTCTGGTTTCTATGATTTCTAATGAGACACCAACTGTTAATTTCATTGAAGATCCTTTGTATGGAGCAAGTCATCTATCTCTTGTTGCTTTCTAGATTTTCTCTGGCTTTGGCTTTCAGTAATTTGTGGTGTGTCTTGACGTGGATCTTTTTTAGTTTGTTTATCCGGCTCGGAGTTTTTATTTTTAGGTTCATTCTTTTGCTCATTAAATTTGCTGTTGAACCCTACTGAATTTTTCTTTTCGTTATTATATTTTTTAGCTCTAGATTTCTATTTGGTTCCTTTTTGTGATTTCTTTCTCTTTATTGATAGTCCCTATTTGGTGAGTTTCTGCTGGTTTCCTTAAGTGCTTTGTCCACAATTTCCTTGATCTCTTTGAGTATATTTAAAACAGTTAATTTAAGTTCTTTGTTTAGTAAGTCCACTCTGGGCTTCCTCACGCACAGTTTCTGTTAATTTCTGTTTTTCTATGAATGGACTGTACTTTCTTTTCTTATCTAATAGTTTTTTTGTTGCAAACTGGGTATTTTGACTATATAATGTGATAACTCTGGAAATCAAATTCTCCCCCTCCCTGCAAGGGTTTGTTGTGTGGGTTGTAATTGTTTAGTGATTTTTCTGAACTACTTTTGTGAAGATTGTATTCTTTTTCATGGATGGTCACTGAAGTCTCTATTCCATTATCTGAGTGGTCAGCAAATGATTTGACAGCAATTTCCTTAAATGTCAAAATTCAGCAGCTTCTTTCTTTTCTAAGTTCCCCCTCGTTATTGAAAGTTAGATTCCAGGGGCGCCTGGGTGGCTCAGTCGTTAAGCGTCTGCCTTCAGCTCAGGTCCTGATCCCAGGCCCCTGGGATTGAGCCCCGCATCGGGCTCTCTGCTTGGTGGGAAGCCTGCTTCTCCCTCTCCCACTCCTCCTGCTCGTGTTCCCTCTCTCGCTGTCTCTCTCTGTCAGATAAATAAATAAAATCTTTTTTTTTTTTTTAAAGAAAGTTAGATTCCAGAGTTCTGAAAAGGTTGATTCTCATAAAGTTTTTTTCCAGCTTAAGGTTGCTTTGGTGTGAGGATAGCTTTTTGGAGTTCCCTACTGTGCCATTTTCAGCGATGTCATTTTACCCGCATTTATTCTTTGTTCTACAAGTAACTGCATACTTATATATAGACATCTGTTGACATCTCTAGTTGTTTTTGTTGTTCAGAGCTGTTCTTCAGAAGATTTGACAGGAACAGTTCATGGGACAATGTTTACTGAGTTTTTGCATTTGGTGAGCTTACATTTGCCCTTCATACTTGAATGTCATCCCCGCTGGATAGAAAATGCTTGACTCACATTTTCTTTCTGTGTCTGCATTAAATATGTTGTTTCATTTTCTTATGGTTATTGAAATGTCTGATGGCTTTTCTTTTAAGTCACTTGCTGTGTTTGCCTAGAAGCCTAAAGGATTTCTTTTCTTTTACTTTTAAGTCTGGTAATCTTACTCTAGAGTGTGTCTTGGTATTGATTTTTATAAGTAGACATATTGCTGCAGTATACATTTTAGTATTTTTTTCTGTTCCCTTGATTTGGTTTTCTTCAGGAATTTCTATTGTCTGTATGTTGGATCTTATTTGCCTAGCTTCAATATTGTCACTTTTTCTCAAATCCTTTTAGTTTCTTTCATTATTTCTCTTTGATTTTTAATAATTTCCCCCTTTTATCTATTTCTTCATGCCTTACCTTTTGTGTTTATTCACTTTTGGATTCCTTCTCATTTGGCTTTTATTTCTGAAATGATTTCTTCATTTATTTCTAACTCTTAGAATTCTGTCATCTTATTTCTGAGTTTTCTAATTGTGATTTAGGTTGCTTTTCATAGCTCATCATTTTCTTTATGTCTTTTAGCTTATTTTGAAATAGGAAGTTACAGTTTTGATTTGTTTTGTGGAAATATGTTTCTGGTGTGCTTTCTTTTCCTTTTATTTTATTTTATTTTTTTTAAAGATTTTACTTATTTATTTGAGAGAGAGAGAGATAACAAGCAGGCAGAGAGGCAGGCAGAGGGAGGGGGAAGCAGGCTCCCCACTGAGCGGAGAGACCCATGTAGGGCTCGATCCCAGGACCCCGAGATCATGACCTGAGCCAAAGGCAGAGGCTTTAACCCAGTGGGCCACACAGGCGCCCCTCGCTTGGTTATTCTTTATAGCTTATGGTTGCGTACTCATACTTTTACTTTTGTCAAAGTTATTCTATTTCTTTAAACATGTTAAACATAGGTATTTTATATTCTGTCTGACAATGCCAGTGTCTGAAGCTGGACTATTGTTTCAGCTACTTCTTGCTCAATGTACCTTGTTTCCTTTGGCGCTTAGTGATTTTTGACTGAGATGAACCATTTGCCTTGGAAATTTATGTTTGGGGATGTTTCAAGACCTAAGCTGAAGACGGTGCATGGACAATATATAGTAGCATTTAGTGTCCTTTTTTTCTTGTTTATTTATTTATTTATTTTTTTAAAGATTTTATTTATTTATTTGACATAGAGAGAGAGATCACAAGTAAGCAGAGAGGCAGGCAGAGAGAGAGAGGGAAGCAGGCTCCCTGCCGAGCAGAGAGCCCGATGCAGGGCTCGATCCCAGGACCCTGAGATCATGACCTGAGCCGAAGGCAGAGGCTTTAACCCACTGAGCCACCCAGGCGCCCCTCTTGTTTATTTTTAACATAGAAGACATTACATTATGTTTATTTATCTGCAACATAATTTTTTTTCAGCAAAATGCAATAGAATAGGGGCACCTGGGTGGCTCAGTCGTTAAGCGTCTGCCTTCAGCTCAGGTCATGATCCCGGGGTCGTGGGATCGAGCCCCGCATCGGGCTCCCTGCTCTGTGGGAAGCCTGCTTCTCCCTCTCCCACTCCCTCTGCTTGTGTTCCCTCTCTAGCTGTCTCTCTCTCTGTCAAATAAATAAAATCTTAAAAAAAAAAAAATGCAATAGAATATCACAATGCTGCCATTGGAATGTAATGAATTGCCCTTTGCCTTATTCTCTGGGAACCGTAGGTGTATCCTGAGTTTGAAGACCAGAGAGCTTGTCTGCCATCAGGATCTTTTCTTACTTGTTCCTCAGACAACACCATCCGCTTTTGGAACATGGATAGCAGCCCTGACTCTCACTGGCAGAAAAATATCTTCAGTAACGTGAGTGGCTTAATTGTGAACCATATTTTAGGAAGAACAGAGACGTACTTTAATATAGGATACAGGGGGACGAGAGAGTCTTGTGGACCTTGGTATTAAGCTTCACTGGCAGCAGGAGCCACGAAGCACTCTGTGTCTTCCTCTCTCTTGTTTCTCTCTCTCTCCTTCTTTTTCTTTCTGAGGTAGCATGGTCTGTCCTCCCTGCCTCTCTCTGCGGGTCAGCTCCTGCTCTCCGGGTATGTGTCAGCACAGCCACTCCGGGCAACCTGACGTGTTCAAAAGAAATTGTTCCCCAGGTCCTGAGTCAGAGCTCCCTGGAAGAGCACCTGATGGACCAAACCAGGGCGGGGGTTCCCCTGTCCAGCTCACCGCCGCACTGTGAAGCCTTGGGTGAGGGTGCGGGCAGGGCCCAAAGGGAGCCATGATGGCAGGCTAGGGAGAAAACACTTGGCTGAAGAAATGGTTGCTATTGCTAGGTCAGTGAGGGAGCTTCTCTAAGGAGCTAAGATGTGACTCATGCGTTCATTTAATGCGCAGATGCTTATTATTAAGATCTCTGCTAGGTGCTGTGCTGCCTACTGGAGACACATCAATGCCTAAGACAGACCCTCCTCCTGCTCTCGTGGCTCCCACACTCTAGTAGGGAGAGGCAGACAGTGAACCAATAACTGTACAAATTACGATATAATCATTTTAAAGATTTTATTTATTTATTTGGGAGAGACAGAGAACAGGGAAGGGAGAAGCAGAGGGAGAAACTGACTCCCTGCTGAGCAGGGAGCCCGACACGGGGCTCAGTCCCAGGACCCCGGGATCATGACCTGAGCTGAAGGCAGATGCTTAACCGACTGAACCACCCAGGCGCCCCATAAATAATCTTTTTTTTTTTTTTTTTTAAGATTTATTTATTTATTTGAGAGAGGGAAAGAGTGGGGAGAGGGGCTGAGTGTGGAGCCTATTGCAGGGCTCAATCTCACAACCCTGAGATCATGACCTGAGCTGAAATCAAGAGTCAGACTCAACCAGCTGAGCCACCCAGGTGCCCCCATGATAGAGTCATAAGCATGATAAGCACCATGAAAGAAAATTGCGAACTGCTAGTAGAATATATAACAGTGTCATCTGATTTTATCTGTGGTGTCGAGCAGCTTCCTAGAGGACGAGACAACTGAGCTGAGGTATGGAGGATTGGAATGAGTAAAGAGGGGAGGGGAGAGTGTCTTATGCCAAGGGAATAGCCTGTGCAAAGGCCCTGAGGTAGGAAAGAGTTCAGCGAGTTGGAAAACCTGAGTGGTCAGTGTGGCTGGAACAGAAAAGGCCCTTAATGCAGAGTGTGTATAGCAGGTGCCCCTTTACCCCCCACACCTACCCAACCCAGTACTACCATCTTCTCTTCCACGCCTGTGGTATACATGTTATATTTGGCTGCATACAATAGAAAATCCAAAATAAGAGGTGAAAGTTTGGTTTTCTGACTCATAAAAATGGTCTGGAGGTAACCAGTCCAAGCTGCAGGAGCCCCTTGGAGACCCAAGAGCCTTCAGCTCTACACTCTGCCCTTTTGGAGTAGCCCTTGTCCTTGTCATGCAGTATGGCTGCTGGAGCTCCAGGTAGCAGGACAAAGAAAAAGGGAGCAGAAGGGTTCTCACTTGTTTTTCATCTCCTTGACCAGAATTTATTCACAGAGCCTCATCTAGCTGCAAGGGAGGCTGGGAAACAGTTATTCTGAGTAGGGAAGGTTAAATTTGGAATTCTGTTACTAACGGACAACGGGAGATGGGCCATTGGGAGACAGAATCACAGAGGTGCTTCAGACCTTCTCAGAGCACTGACCTCAGGCCTCTCCTTCCTGCAGACCCTGCTGAAGGTAGTGTACGTAGAGAATGACATCCAGCACCTGCAGGACATGTCCCACTTCCCCGACCGGGGGAGTGAGAACGGGACACCTATGGACGTGAAGGCTGGCGTGCGAGTCATGCAGGTCAGTCCTGATGGCCAGCACTTGGCTTCAGGCGACCGAAGTGGAAATCTGAGGCAAGTGAGCCCTGGTGGGCGACTAGCGTACGCTTCCCAGCTCAGGCTTGGGTCCTGAGGGTGAAGGGAAGGAGCCCTGGCCTCGGCACCTCCGCTTCCCCACTGGGAATGAGGGACTGTGAATGGCATTCTGGAAACCAGCCATCCCTGAGACTCTAAGCTGAGAAGCATCTTCCAGAAGGCTGAGATAGGGTAGCTCCCAGGACCTCAGCAGCTGGGGCTTGCGAACAGTGCCTACATGGTAGACAGGCAAGCTTGCGTTCTAGGGTAGGGTGACATTTTTACCAGCCGTGTGACACCAGTGCTGAACAGAGACGTTGCCAGCTGGAGCATGGGGGGTGCTGGTGGCACTGGGAGGGGGCCGGGAGGATGGGACATTTGAGGGCTCTGGCTGTTTACCCACACTATGGATGTTTTTTGAAGAGCAAAGTGCAGGGTTTTTTCATGAAATTCTATGGTTTTTAAATGCTGGCAACTGTTTTGACACCAGTCACTGTGTGAGGCAAACTGATGTGTCCGTGGGCTGCGCACATTGACAGTGCTCGGCCGCGCGTGGGGAAAACAGTAACGAGCTAACTCGGGTGCAGCATGCTTCCCTGGCTGGCCACTGGCCTGCCGCTGTGCGCTCCAACCGACTGAGCCCTTTCCCCCACCCTCTGATGTGAGTGCTGGTATTAGCTCCACTTCCAGAGGGGTTAACTGAGGCAGGAGAGGCCAGTGGCTAAGCTAAGATTACAGAGGAAGAGTGGAGGACCTGGGATGACTGTCTCTTGTATCATCCTAGATAGCCTGTTGGTTGGTTGATTTCATCTGGAGAGAGCGTTTCCGGAAAGTTTAGATTTGAGCCTTTAAGAATGGGAGATTGGAATCAAGTATTCCTCACCCATAGGTACTAGCCTTGAGTGTTGACCTCTGACCCCTGGCCCCGCCCCCACTCAGGATTGTCCTAGACCTGACGCATGGAGCCATAAGGGGCAGGGTGCCCACTTAGGGGGCCCAGGCTTGGCCCTGCCGCCTTTAAGATAGCGGGTTTCTAGACGAGAATGGTTGGGCATCTCGACTAGGCCAGGGCAGGGACCTGGGCATCTCTAGACTAGTCGGCTGGAGCTGCGACCTTTCCGAGCAGTGGCGGAGCACCTGGAGCTGAGGGCTGGGGGCTCCGGACAGGGTACAGTGGACAATGTGTGTCTCCCAGGATCCACGAGCTGCACTTCATGGACGAGCTGGTCAAGGTGGAGGCCCACGATGCCGAGGTGCTGTGCCTGGAGTACTCCAAGCCCGAGACCGGTAAACCTCTGCGGGGCGGCAGGGGGAAGGTGGGGGAGCAGCCCCCCCGGCAGGGCCACAGAGACGGCTAGTTGATGTCTGGTGGGGCTGGGAGTGACAGTAAGCGGCCCTGCGACCGAGGCGGCTGGGACTCCAGGATGTGAGGCTCTGGCAGCCAGGACTGGGCTGGACCTGCTTGCCCTGGTTGCCGGTGTCCTGAGCAGCGCTTGGGTTAAAGCGGTGAATGTTGAATGAGAGACCATATGGCTAGATCAGCAGTTACAGATCACATTATATATCAAATAACATGAAACATATGATTTTGAAAAAGTTGGATGCCTACAGAAAAATTGCAAGAGTATTAGAATAAATACCCATATTCTCTTCACCCAGATTCCTCAGGTTTTTTTTTTCTTCTAAATTCTATCTGACTCTATATGACGGTGTGCATGACTTTATCTGCTTCCCCATCTCCATTTCTGTCTCCATGTTTGTACATATGCTCACATTAGTGAAATACTAGCATAATCATTTCTTTTGCTGACTTGTTAGTAAGTTGAAGGTTTGACCTTTCCCCCCTTGGTGGGTCCGTGAGGACATCCATTTACACGACCATATGCACCTATCAAATGTGGACGTTTCACTCTATCCTGTACTGTCCTTTCTTTTGTGGTCCTTGTTCCCATGTTGCCGGCTGTCCCAATATTGTCCTCTATAGCACCTTTGTTTTTCCAGTCTGGGTTCACACTTGAGTTTTCATAGCTCTTTTATCACCTTTTTTCTGGAACATTTCCACAGCCTTAATTTGTCTTTAGGACTTGGCTTTCTGCGGACTATAGACCAGTCATTTTGTAGAATTTCCTTCCATTTGAGTTTGTCCGTTTTCCTCATGATTTTTCATTCTGCTGATACGTTTTTGGCAGGAACAGAACTTAGGTGGATTCATGTCCTAATAGGTTAGCAATCTTTCCCATGCTCTTTCTTCCTTCGTTTCCCTGCACCCTCTGTCCCACCAATTTTTCTTGAGGTCTCTCTTCATTCAGTACATCCTTCCTGAGCTCCCCTCTGCCTCAGGTCATATGTTTGCCCTCAGACATGCCAGGCGACCAGGGTAAGCGCTGTCTGAGGCGGCGCCTGGCAGGAGGAAGTATGGCAGCGGGCCGTCAGTAGGACCAGGTCGAGACCCCTATAGCCAGAGTGCACGGAGGGAGAGCACAGTGTTCTGGGGAGACTGAGAAGTTGGCAGGGCTTCACACGGCATGCCCAAGAGTTGGACTTGGCAGGAAGGAGTGCTGGGCTCTACGAGGACGTCTGCTGTGGGCACAGGTGGCAGAGCATCCGTGGGTACCTCAAGATTCACCCCCCTGACCTGGTGGCACAGGGTGTAAGATGCCAGGGAAACACGACAGAGAGCTGAGGGAATGGCCCCTTTCTGGGTTTGGGGCAAGTTGGCTGCAGGTATAGAACCGAAGCCCCCTTCCTCAAGGCCTGGAAAGCCAGTCACGCTGCTGTCTGGGAACCCACGGCTACCCTGTCCACTCACAGGGCTGACCTTGCTGGCCTCGGCTAGTCGGGACCGACTGATCCACGTGCTGAACGTGGAGAAGAACTACAACCTGGAGCAGACCCTGGACGACCACTCCTCCTCCATCACAGCCATCAAGTTTGCTGGTGAGCCCCCTCCTTCCTGCCTCCTCCGCCTTGTTTGGTGCGCTCCTTTGGCTCCCAAGTAACAGCGAAACTCCCCTTAGTTTAAACAGAAAAGGGAAAAGCAAGTTCTGGATTCAGGTCCAGCTGGATCCAAAGGTTGATTTTGTTGGTTTGTTTGATTGATTTTGTTTTTTTCTCCTTATCAAGACTCGGTCTGTCAGCTGCGCCTTTCTGTGGTGGGTGGCATCTTGGTTATCACTGTGCCACTGGAAGGAGGTTTTCCCTCTTTCTGTCAATTTTGGCAGAAATCGGGTGCTGACTTCCCCTGTGCTGGCTTGAGGCACCTGCCCTTTTCAGAACAGTTATCGGTGCCAGAGCTTTGGGGTGTTTTCTTGGGGCAGGTCTGACTCATGTGCCCCAGCCCCACCTGCCTCTGCCCCTGATCCATGAGGACTGGAATGAGGTGAATGTTGTTGCCCAAAGGAAAGCAGGATGCCAACCCTGTGAGAAGGCAGCATGGACACTGGTGACCTTGGCAGGAAAATATGGGACTGTGAAAATTGCTGGAGGCTAATTCTGTGCTGGCAAGGATCCTTGCCCTGCAGTTAGCCCCTTCCTTACCCCACTCACAGAGTCACACAGCCAAGAGGTGCAGGCTTAGGATCTTGCCTAAGGCTGTCCTGCAAAGCCCATACTCAACTAGAAAATCAAAGGGATTTCCTCTAGACTCAAAAGATTCAGCATGGAGGCCCTTGGCCCTAAAGGATTCCAAGGGGAGGGGAGGCAGGTCCTGTAGGGTTTAACTGATCAGAACCCAAGAGCATATTCAAAACTATATTCCAGAAGAATCTGTTCATGGAGAGAATATATCCATGTACTCATTCTAAGTTATTGACTATGAAGAATTTTTTTACATGCACTCTTGTGACTGAGAAGGTATTAATGACCCTTGGCCCTCCCCACTTCCTGCCCTACCTCTCTGTAGCTAAGACAAGTGAACAATGGACAAAAGTTAACAGTGTTTGATGTGTCTTGTTGAAGACAGCCAGAGCTGATCAGCTAAAACTTCTCAGACATCTTTAAAAACCTGTTCATTCCATGGGATAGAGTTAGTTAGAATAAATCCATAAGCCTAACAGTTTGGCCACCAGTGACCTCAGCTTTCATGAATGGATCCAAGAGCAGTGATGACGGTCCAAGGGTTGGCCCAGGAATTGGTCCTTAAGGCCACCACCCGCAGGGTGTGGGTTTTCATCAGAGCCCCCAGCCAGTCTGACAAGACGTAAATCCTAAATCAGCTCCTGAGTGCCCCGTTCTGGCTGGGCTTTGCTCAAAACATGGGCAATTTTAGCATAAACTGGGCTCCCGCCAGTCAAAACCTAACAGCAGCTGCCTTGCTAAAGAAGGATTCAGCCTTTAACAGTTTTATCTGAAACATAGCCAAACAAATGAATACAATACGTGTAGTTTACAGAATAATACAACGAACTTCCCGTCAAGGTTCATAATCAGTGGGTACGAACTAGAACAGACACACGTATTGTTTGTAACCAGTGACCGTTCTGATCGCTGTGTTCCCACAGTGCTGAGTGCTTGGGCTCCCCAACCCACGTTAAGAAGCAGAACATTTCCCATAACTTGCAGGCCTCTCTGGGGCCCTCCCAGGTCACGCTCGCTCCCCCACGCAGGCCTCATTCCCTTCTGGGGGCCAGTGACTCCTGCCCAAGTAACAGCTTGCGTGTCAGGCCCTTGCCTGCTCAGATGTCCTGCCATGAAGCAGCAGGTCTGAGGTCCCAGGGCTTTATAGTTATTTATTCTCAGTGTTTTACATCTGTTCTGTCCTTACATCCTTACCACGACTCTGAGGTATTTGTGCTGTTAGTGTTCTAAGTCTATAAAGAGAGAAGAAGAGAGGCAAGAATATGTAGAGTGCTTACCAGGGGGCAGCCACAGGCTTCCCAAAACTCCATGGGGCGGGGGCTGTCATAGGCCCATTGTACAGACAGGAAACTGAGGCATGGGGAGAAAGCCAGGGCTCAGAGCAGTGTTTCCCCAGAAAATGCCTAAGTCTAATCCTGGCCCTGTCCCCGACTCTCTGCGTGCCGTGGGGCAGGACTGTCTGGCTCTCAGCCCCAGGTTCACTCCTGGACAGTGGAGTGGCCGGTGAGCAGTCAGGAGGGGAGGCCCCTGTGGCACAGGCCCTGGCCCGAGGTGCTCAGGATGGCCTGGACCTCCCAACAGTTGGCCTGTCTCCACTTGCCCCCGGCTCTGGTCCCACCTCCCCTCGGTGGCCCAAATCACCTTTCCAAATCCCAGATCAGACATGGTGCCCCTTCTGCGTCCCTGGCCTGTTTCCCTATCTGCCCTTGCTCTGCAGAGGCCTGCCAAGCCACTGCTCTGTCTGTCCCACCTCGTACACACAGCTCACATCTTAGAATCCCACCTGCACCCAGCGCCCACTCACCTCCTCCAGGAACCCCTCCCTGACCTGCAGCAGAGTTCCCCTGCAGTGAGTTCCCTCGCTAGGATCCCTGGCCCCAGTCAGGCTCGGCAGTGGCCCAGCCTTGCCTAATGCACCCCCTCCTCCTCCAGGCAATAGAGACATCCAGATGATCAGCTGTGGGGCCGACAAGAGTATATACTTCCGCAGTGCCCAGCGGGTAGCGTGGGTTGGCCTCCTTGGGGGCTGGGGTGGGCAGCTTGTTGGGGGCGTCCTCTGAAGGCCCCGCCTGCCCTGCCAGACCTCGGATGGACTACACTTTGTCCGCACCCACCACGTGGCAGAGAAGACCACTTTGTATGACATGGACATTGACATCACCCAGAAGTACGTGGCCGTGGCTTGCCAGGACCGCAATGTGAGGTGAGGAGCTGCCCTGGGCTCTCAGTCGGCCTGGCCTGGTTTCTGAGTAGGGCCTGGAGGAGACCTAATTGGGTCTGTCTGTTTTCTTCGCCCTGCTCATCTGGTCCCTCTGGAGCTGGGTTGGGTGGAGTGACCCAGCGGGTTTTTCTTAGGAGCTGGGCTCACCCAGCCCTAGCCTCCGGGTCAGCAAGGGTGCTCTTCTGGCTCTCCAGAAACCTGTGTGGGATGATGCAGAGGTGCTGATGTGGCTCATCAGTTCATTCACTCCCCTACATTTCCTGAGCACCCAAGCTAGAGGGGCAGTGCAGGAGACACGGCAATGAGCAGGGCAGCCGCGGGCCCTCCCTTCACAGAACTCACAGTCCAAGGGAGGCGAGATGGACACCTCGCTAGACGGCGACGGCGTGGAGCGGTCAGGGCTGGGAGAGCCCAGGGGACTTGGGGTTCCGGCGAGACACCCGATCCTACCTGGGGATCAAGCAGGGCTTGGTGGAAGAACTGAGACTCTGAACTGAGACTGGGAAGGATGTGGAGGAATGAGCCAGGGGAGGGGAGAGCTTGTGCAGAGAGGTTCTCCGCCTCTTTCATGTGCTCATTCAAGGCGAGGGCCGGGCACTCTGCTTGCCCTGTAGCGGGGAACACAGACGTTAACAGACACTAACTCCATGGATTCCCCAGTACATAACCTCCGTGACCTCGGCCTGAGCTGGCATCTCATTCTCTGAGGTGGGGTCTCAGTCCAGGCATCAGACGGGCCATGAGAGGGGGAAGGGGCTTCCAGGGGCGAGGAAGACGGTCGGTAAGGCTGGACCCGGAATGCAAGAGGGGGCAGGTGGGCAGGGCCACGTTGGCCACGTTGTGCCCCCACCTCCCCAGAGTCTACAACACCGTGAATGGGAAGCAGAAGAAGTGCTACAAGGGCTCCCAGGGTGACGAAGGGTCCCTGCTGAAGGTGAGTAGCTGGGGCCCCCGTGTGGAAAGCGCACACATCCCCCCTGTCCGTCTGCCACCCTGATGGGCCACCTGAGACCCGTGGCCTCCTGAGCACCTGCTCAAAGGGTCACAAGCTGGGTGCTTGGGAGCTGGGGGTGTCACCGACTATTTTACCTTTATTTACTGAGCCCTTTCCCAAACCGGGACATTTAAGTGGTTTCTGTTTTGTGTGGCCACGGTGTGGTGAGAACAATCCAAGAGGCCTGGACTCCTTTACCAGGCTTGCCCCCTGCTATGTCATCAGGACAAGGTTGAGGGACCTTCGCAGAGCCTCCGGAGGAGGGGAGTTGTTATGAGTTCAGGCTTTAAGGTCAGACTCTTGCAGCTCTGCCTCGGGCTACAACCGTGGGCCAGTGTCATGTCCTCTGGAGCCTGTTTCATCACCGTAAAATGCAGATAGAAAGAACCTCCGTCTTCGGGTTGTTCTCTGGGAGAAATCAGTCTGCACGTGTACAGTGCTTGGCCCAGGGCCTGGTTGGTCATTTTTTCACCTGTGAAATGGGAGCAGGAGTTCTGTCCTAACTGGGGAGGCCGTGAGGTTTGACCCGGCCTCACCACGGGGGAGAAGCAGGCAGCCCTGCTGTCATGGGGGTCCTCTTCTTCCCAGGTCCACGTGGACCCCTCAGGCACCTTCCTGGCCACCAGCTGCTCCGACAAAAGCATCTCAGTGATTGACTTTTACTCGGGCGAGTGCGTTGCCAAGATGTTTGGTCACTCAGGTGGGTGTGCCTCCCTACGTGGGACATGTTCCCACGCGCCCCCACACAGCCTTCTGACTCAGAAGGGCAGCACAGCTTGTCTGCTCTGCTTTCAGAAATCGTTACCGGCATGAAGTTCACCTACGACTGTCGTCACTTGATCACAGTATCCGGAGACAGGTGGGAAAGGCCTGGAGGCCGCCCCTGGCCGGCCTTGCTCTGGGAGTGAGCAAGCCCAATACTGTGGGGAGCGCAGGGGCTCAGACAGCGGGAACGCCACGCTGCCGGACTGCCCTGCCCGTGCAGAGAACTCTGCACGAGGGCTCCAGCTTACTGCCCTCTCCTTTGATGGCACGGACCTTGGTGTCACACCCAGCCCGGCGTTCAAATCCCAGATTTGCCACTTACTTGGCACCTTGAGCAGGTCACTTCCCATCTCTAAGCCTCAGTTTGCTCCTCTGTAAAAGAGAGATGACCCCAACACGTCCTGGACAATTAATACAGTGAGAATCAAATGGGGTGGCATATAAAGTCCTTAGCGTGTGGTTGGTGCCCAAAGAAGTCCCTTTTGTCGCTCCCTTTGGTTTATTACAGTCCTTCCCCAGCCCCCTTCCTTGGGTCTTGAGGACTTCAGAACAGGTGCTGGTTTGCTGGGAGGCTTTGAACCCCGCCCAGGGTGTAGCCCCCACGTGGCCTGGAGCCCCTGCCCCGCCCCAAGCGGAAGGGGGTTGTTTTCTGGGAGGGGCCAGGGAATGGGATCTTGGCTGTGCTAACCCGGGGGCTCCAGGGTCTCATGACTTCCGTGTCTCCCGTTCCTCCCCGTTCCGCATCTCTCTCTGGCCTCTGCAGCTGCGTGTTCATCTGGCATCTGGGCCCGGAGATCACTAACTGCATGAAGCAGCACTTGCTGGAGATCGACCACCGGGAGCAGCAGCAGCAGCAGCAGCACGTGAAGGACGGAAAGTGGAGCAGCCAGCCCAGGTCCTGGGGGAAGGAGCTCCAGCGGACTGTGGGGCCCAGGGGAGGCCCCCAACCCAGTGTGCAGTGAGGAGGGAAGGCTCCGGTGGAGGGTCCTTATTCTTCAAAATTTTTATGCTGCAAGACCAGTTTTATTTGGAGTGCAGTCGAATTCTAATTTTTGGTTAGGGATTTTAGTTTGGAGGTCTCAGTCGAGTGGGAGATTTGGGGGGTTTATCCTCTCTCCTGCCTCTGGAGCTGGCCTTGCCTTTCTCTGCCTTGAGGCTTTGCCATTGCCTGCCCACAGGGACCAGGCCTGATCATGAGCCTTCCGTCCTGCGTAGTATTGGAGGTCTTGCCAATCTAGGTACCAAGGGCATGGGCAGCTCCTCTTGGCTCCTTGAGGCTTCCACCTTCCCCCAGGTGCCCTCCAGTGCCTACCTTGTGTCAGGCGTGTTTTAGGCTCCTGTACTCCAAAGGAGATAAAACCTTATTGCCACCCCCCCACACACACACACTTCCCAGAACGAAGTACAGCAGCTTAGTACTCAAGCCCCTACTATCTGCTCTCTGTTCCATGCTTATGGCCCTTGGAGAGTTTGTCTTCTGTTTGAGCACAGTCTTTGTAATAGCTCATTTATTACGGTGATATTTCCAGCGGGGTAGGAAGGGAGATCTCCCAGCACCATCCTGACCAGAAGTCAGTAATATGTGCATATGGAAGCTAGCACAGGGCCCAGCCCTACCCTAGACAGATCCCTGTGCCTCTCATCACTACCCCATTTACCTATTTCTTTCCTTGCCGTTCTCATTTCTGGCCTTAGGCAGGAGACCTATACATCTGTGCCCAGTGGGATTTGCTCCTTAAGCCCTGGAGAGCAGACAGAGGATGAGCTGGAGGAAGAGTGTGAACTGGAAGAGTTGCTGAAGACACCATCCAAAGAGAGCTTGGACCCAGGTTGGGAAAGGGGTCCATCCGAAGGGGCCCTATTTTGGACTCTCGGTGTAGGGATCGTTGCTGGGTTTCACCCACCACTTGGAAATGAAGCTCAATAATCATTTCAGTCAGGACTCCCTCAGTGTAATAGCACCCAGACTCTCACTGGCTTCAGCTGGAAAGAGAGTTAATTGGTTCATAAACCTGAAAATCGGAGTATTGGTTTCAGGCAATAGCTGGATCCCTGTAGTCAGGTGATGTTAAAGGAATATATTTTTCTCCATCTTTTGGCTCTGATTTTCTCCATGTTGGCTTTGCTCTCAGGCAGACTCTCCCTTTCCTGGTGGCAAAGAGTCCCCCCAGCAGCTCTAGGTGATAAAACTCTAGAGAAGAGAGCATCTCTTTCCCAGTAGCTCAAGCAAAATCCTGGGGTCGTGACTCATGTTTCCGGTGTGAGTCACGGTGCCCATTTCTGAGCCAGTAGCTGTGATTGGCCAGGCCTCGGTCTTGTGGTCATCCCCAAAGGGGGTGGCTTGACCCAGCTCCACTGGAGCCACCTGACCAAAGAGGGTGGACAGGGGTGCAGGGGATGTCCCGGGGAGAAACAAGGTGCTGTTAACCAGAAGACAACACGTTCTGTTGTTCAGGCAAAAGGGAGAACAGAGCTCAATGACTTGATAGCAGGCCAGGCTTTCTCTAAATTTCTGCCCTTCTGCACGTTGCCTTGGCTTAGGCCCTCATGGCTGCAAGATGGCTGCTGGTTGCATAGGACAGTCCCTCTTCCAACCTCCTTTGGAGAGGAAACTCGCCCAGAAGCTCCCGGCAGGCTTCTCTCAGGTCCCATTGGCCATGGTTGCTCCAACTAAGAGAGGCTGGGGGCTTTCGGTGTGGGGCGGGGGCCTCTGCCAACAGGAGCTGACTAGATAGGCAACAGTAATGTAAGAACTCAGCCTTGGAAAAAAATCAGAGTGAGAAAATTTTCTTTGTTGCCACCGTCACACCCAATCCCACGTTCTCTCTGGGGTGGCCACTTCTATCAGTTTCTTATGAATCCTTACAGGCCTTTTCCTGAACGTTAACATGCATATGTCATCAGAACATGTCATATTTATGTACGTAAATTGTATTCTACTGCAGACATCATTCGGTAGCTTTTTCTTCTCAGAAGTATCTTATCAGGGGGCCTGGGTGGCTCAGTCCAACTCCTGGTTTCGGCTCAGGTTGTGATCTCAGGTTTGTGAGATCCACCCCTGCCTCAGGCTCTGCGCTTAGTGTGGAGTCTGCTTGCGATTCTTTTCCTCTTCCTCTCCCTCCCCTTCCGGTCCTCTTCACGCTTGCACTCTCTCCCTCAAATAAATAAATAAAATCTTTTTTAAAAAAGAGAAGAAATATCAACCTCTCTCAAATAAATAAAATCTTTTTAAAAAAACAGGAAGAAATATTCACCTGTTGGTGGATACAAAACAGAGGACTCCCTCTATTTTTTTTTTAAGATTTTATTTTTATTTAGAGAGAGAATGAGTGCGAGTAGAGGGAGGGGCAGAGGGAGAGGGAGAGAGAATCTCAAGCAGACGCCACGCTGAGCGGGGAGTCTGGCACAGGACGGGATCTCAGCACCCTGAGATCATGACCTGAGCCTGAGCCAAAATCGAGTCAGATGCTTAACTGACTGAGCCACCTAAGTGCCCCACAGGCCTCCCTCTTTTAACCAGCAGCATAGTAGGATATTTTAAGGTATTTGGCTCTGGAAGGACATTTAGGGTTTTCTAACTGTGCACCTTTGTGATAAGGTCTTGCTGACTGCTCCTAGGCTTCCCCGGGCACATGTGAGAGAGTTTCTCCAGGACAGAGGGGAGGGCTGGCATTTAGTACACTTTTTATTTCAAAAGAGACCCCCAAGGGCCCCCACATCCAGTTACTGCCCCACCTAGCAGTTTAAGCCCTCCACTCTCCCACGCTTTTGCCAACACTTGATAATATGAAGCATTTTAGTTTTGGTCCATTGTGTAAATTTGCATTTTCCTGACAATTAGTAAGGTTGAGCATCTTTTGGCCTTTCTGTCTGTTCCTTATATTGTCTCTTTGGAGAATTGCTGATTTATGTATGTTGCCCGTTTGTCTGTTGGGTTGTTTATTCTCTCTTCATGGATTCCATGTGTCTCTCCAGATCCTCGGTGTCTGCTGACCAATGGCAAACTGCCACTCTGGGCAAAGCGGCTGGTGAGTCTGCCCGGAGACTGGGATGCCTACGGCTGGCAAAGTAGGGGTGCTCTCCTTCATGCTCTTCTTTCTTCTGGGAGCCCATTTCCCTCTCTGTGTCTCTTCTTTCCCTGGAGAAGCTCATCATCCTTCCAGTCTCAGTTTAGACAGCCCTTCATTCACGTAACACATATAGGGAGCACCTACCCTGGGCCAGGCTTGTTCTGACCCTTCCATACAGTGGGGAGCAAGGCAGGCCTTCACAGGCTCATTTTTCTAGTGTGGAACATGGACAGTATCCACATCAAACAGTAAGTTGTATAGTATTTAGGGAGCTGATAAGTGCTGTGGAGGAGAAAAATTGGGAAGGAAAATAACAAGCGTTGGGGAAAGGGGACAACAATTTTAGGATGAACAGAAAAGGCCTCACTGGGAAGGTGATATTTGAACAGAGTTGAAGCAAGGGATAAATGCAGTTCCTGGGAAAGAATGTTCCAGGAAGAGAGAACAGTATGCAAGACAAAGGCCATGAGGGAGGATCGTGCCTATTAGCATGTTCAAAGAGGTACAGGGAGACCCAGCTGCCTGGGTTGAGGGTGAATGAGGGGCAGGGTTGGGGGGAGAGGCGCTCAGAGAGGGGACGGGGGCCAGATGGTGTGACACTGTATAGGCTGTGGTGCGTTCCCTAAACACTCCTCATTGTCCTCCCCACTTATTTTTACTCCTGGCACCAAGCGAGATGGAGGCAAGGGAGGGCTCTGAGCTGAGGAAGGTCACGGTGTAGCATCAAGTGTGAACATGAGGGGCAAGCGGGGGGCCTGGGAGGAGACTGTTGGGATCATCCAGGCAGGAGAGGTGGGATGCTGGGTAGATTTTGAAGGTGGAACCAAATGACTAGATGTGAGAGAAAGAAGATGATGTTAGGATTGAATGACTGATTGTTACTTAGGGGAGGGGCAAACTAGGAGCCAGTGGGTTAGAAGCTGGTGCAGAATCCTACACCTGAGGTTGGATGATTTATTTCAGTAACAGTGTCCTCAGATCAGACCCTAACTGTCAGCTCCTCAGGGAAATCCTCCCTGGTGTCCCCTCCCCTGCAGACCAGGTCTCTGAAGACCCCAAGCTTCCCCTTATCCATGAATGCTACAGGTGGGATGATGTTCAACAAATATGCACAGCACACTTACTCTGTACAGCTCTGTTCTAAGTATTTTACATGTATTATCTCATTTAATCCCCATTGAGATGTAGGAGCTTTTCATATCCCTATTTCACACATGGAGAAACTGAGGCCCAGAGAGGTTAAGTAACTTGTCCAGGGTCACAAAGCTAGGAATTCAAGGACATGGGCTGCTCCAGAGCCGAGATCTCAAGCACCCACCCTCCACTGTCTCTCAAGCCACAGTCTTACTTGGAGGCAGTGCTGGGCAGGACCAGGGTTGGAGAAGTGGCTGTATCTTGGATATGTTTGGATGGCAGAGCTGAATTTGCTGAAGAAATGCAATGTGGGGTCTGAGGGACAGTATAAGAATGAAGGATGACCTCAAGGTTTGGGCCCTGAGCAGCAGGCGAGAATAACTAAGGCTTTAGGAGGAGCCGATCTGGGGGGAAGATCAGGAGTTGCTTTCAACACATTCGCTTTGGAATATCACTAAGGATCCATATAGATGTAGAGTAGTTGCACATGCGCTTCTGAAATACAACAGATTCGGGCTGGAGAGGTTTCTCTGGAGGCTGTTGCTGAGTGGTGTTTAAAGCCGAGAGACTGGATGGAGTCCATGCAGAGTCCCTGCTCCCATCGGAGCTGGTGAGCTCTTGGCTAGCTGTCTGACCATCCCCTGTCACCCTCAGCTAGGGGACGACGACGTGGCAGATGGCTCGGCCTTCCATGCCAAGCGCAGCTACCAGCCACATGGCCGCTGGGCGGAGCGGGCTGACCAGGAGCCCCTCAAGACCATCCTGGATGCCCGGGACCTGGATTGCTACTTCACCCCGATGAAGCCCGAGAGCCTGGAGGACTCGATTCTGGATAGAGTGGAGCCCCAGAGCCTGGCGGCCCTGCTGAGTGAGGTACGGACCGCCCAGCCCGGCCCACAGTCCCCGCACTGTGACTGCCCTCCCAGGACTTGGGACCTCGGCAGTCTCATTTTGAAAATCAGGCTGAGTGTCTCACTGTAGGGGTGCAGGATAATTACATGACATGGTGGAGGGCAGGAGGGTGAGGCCCTGCGCCTGGTGCAAGTGAGACTTCCCAGGAGGCTGGGAGGTGGGTCCCTCGGTGGCTGGCTGGGGGTACAGGGGAGGGGGAGGGACATTTGAGCAGGTAGAGCCCCAACCCTTCTTTGCTGTGTGACGACTTGCCGCAAGGCTTGCTTCTCTAGGCTTCTGCTTTCAGAAAAGAAATGGTTATTAAAAAAAGATAACCCCAGGAAAAAAAAAAGATTTCTAAAACACGGTCATAAAAAGAAAGCCCTCAGAGGGCTTTGATAGGAATCCAGCACCAAGAATAGGGCCTGGGCCCTCAGCAGTGCTGAGGCAACTTTAGCTCTTGTTCTGTTATTTTCCAAACAAAATTATTTTTTATTCTATTGTATAAACTATCTTTTTTACTGTGAAATACACACATACGCTTGTGTGTACCAATCATAGGTATACAGCTTGAAGAGCTATTACCTCTGTATGCACCTATGTATCCCCCACCCAAGCCAAAATAGCGAGTATTTCCTACCTCCTGGAAGCCCCCCTTGTGCCCCTCCTAATCCGTACCCCCACCTGAGGTAACCAGCCTTCTGACCTCTCGCCGAGGATTCGTTTATCTGTTCTCGAACATCATACGAATCTACTCTTGGAGGGTTGGAGCCTTAGCCGTAAGGGCCCATGGTCCTGATGGAGGAGTGCATTATGAGCTCGGGACGAGCACGTCACTTGGCCGAGGCCCTGGCTCACAGTGAGGGCCCAGCACGTCTTTCCTGTTACTGTGGGTGTTGGCGGCGCAGCTGGCGGCTTGCAGAGGGCCCTGGCTGCCTGGCCGCCTCCGATGGCTGTGCCCTCTTCACCCCGCAGTCGGAGAGTCCCCAGGAGGTTGGCTGTGGGCATCCCTCCTTCCTGCCCCTACAGAGGGAGTCCTCCGAGGACCGCGAGCTCATCATTTACTCCCTGGAGGCGGAGGTGACGGTCACAGGGGCAGGCAGGTGGGTGTCCTCTGCACCAAGGGAAGCCTTAAGGCGTTGGAAGAATTGCTCTCTGCTCTCCCCGTGGGCCTGCGGGAGTGGGGCGGGGTGGTGAGGCCAGGTGGCACGGGAGCCTGTTTCTCTGGTTCCAGGTGAAGGTGCAGGGAGCCCTTGCAGGGGGGAGGCAAGGCGAGGCAGGGCGAGGCAGGAGCAGGGCACACATGTCTAGGGGCTCAGGGTGCGGGCCAGCTGCTTACTACCTAGCATGTTCTCATTCCCTCGCCCCACCTTCCCTGGCACTGCAGTGAGGACGGCACGAAGGACATCGAAGGGGAGCCCAGAGACCAGCAAGGTGACTCCTACCTCAGAGTCTCCTCCACCGGCCCGAAGGATCAGAGTCCACCTGAGGGTGAGTGGGGGCACGCAGAGTCCAGCCAGGCCCCTTTCTGGATATTAATGGGGACCCTGACTCAAGTCTTCCTGAAGCTCAGGGTCAGTCTATCACGTAGGCAGACATGGTCCCTGCTGTTATCTCAGGGTTCTTGAGCCCAGCCACTTCCTCGAAGTGTAAACTTGCTGGTCCATAAAAATGGAGAGCGGGTGTCATTACCCGCCTTCTCCAGGTTGGAAAACTGAAGCCCCGGGAACCTGAGCCACTTACTTGACTCCCCCAGTGAGGGTCTGGCTTTGGGCTCCTGACTCCCACTCTGCCCCTCCAGACTCGGGGGAGTCAGAGGCCGACTTGGAGTGCAGCTTCACCGCCATCCATTCCCCCCCTCCACGGCCGGCCCCGGACCCTCAGTTTGACATGATGATGCCCCCCACGCCGGGTGAGCAGGGCCCAGGTATGGGGAAGACGCTGCATGGGACTCGCTAGGGGATGGTCGTGCTAGATAATCACTTTCCCCACGTCAGCCCCGCACTTGGTGCCCACGAAGCCTCCATTTCCTCGCCTGGGAGGCGGAGCCATCAGCCTCGCCTCGGTCTAGTGGCAACAGGGTGTGTGATGGGCGAGTCCGGTTTTCACCATTGTTAAATGTCTGGCATCTTTGTCTGGGCATCTGCTGTGACTCACAGTGTTGACTATTCTCTCCTCGCCCCCTTCGCCTCCCCTTCACCTGCCCCCAGGATGCCCAGGTACTGCAGAAGAGTCATCCCAGCCCGAGGTGCCAGGCATAGCCAACGGCTCCCTGCCCCAGACCCCTGAGCAGGAGAAGTTCCTCCGCCACCACTTCGAGACGCTGACTGACGCTCACCCCGAGGGTAGGGCCCTGCTGGGGCAGGCCACCCAGTGCTGGGCACGGCGTGGGTGTCTCGGGTAGGGCTTCCCTGCAGAGCTGGCAAGGGTAGTAGGAGGGCTTTGCATTTTCTCTTAAGGACTGAGCCGCGCAGGCTCTTCTCCCTGCTGTGTTTGCTCCCCAGGCGCATGTGTGGTCTATTGATGGTGTTTCTGGGGATCCACCTGCTGGTCTGCGGGCCTTCCTGGGCCCAGGACTGGGTGGCTGGAGGGATTCCGAGGGCTCCCTGGGCATCTTCTCCTAGAGCTCTTCCATGGATCCCTGAGAGACTTGGAGGCCTCGGAGACCGAGGACTTCTTCAATCCCCGGCTGAGCATTTCAGCCCAGTTCCTCTCACGCCTCCAGAAGACATCCAGGTAAGAACCAGTGAACCCTCACCCCACCCCATCTCTCTCTATCCCCCAGGGTGGGGCTGCGTCCCCTCATGGACCCTCAGGACAGCCATGACTGCCTGGTTTCCTTCCCACAGGTTGGCACACAGCATCCCTCCCCGGCTGCCCCTGCATCTAGTTAAGTCTCCAGAGGTCAAGTGCACGGAGCTTGGGGGCAGCCAGTCCAGAGCAGAGCCTCTGAGAGCAGGCACTGGCTACACCTCCCCAGGCAGGCCCAATGTGAGTACTGGGACTGCCTCCCTCAGGACTTGGGGCTGAGAGCCAGGAGGCCTTGTCCTCACCTCATGGCTGTGCGTGCAGGTCCTCGCTGGGAAAAAGGCTGAGGAGCCCCTTGAGACCCTGGAGGCCTGGCGCCCACTGAGTGAGTGCCCCCCTCGGCAGACAAATGACCCTGGATGCCCATCAGAACCATGGGGCAGCGGGGATGGGCAGGGTCCCCTCAGGCCCCGAAGCCACCTGGGGAGGGCCCTCGTCCATCAGCTCTGTGGCTCGGCTGTGAGAGTGAGCCAGCTGCTTCTTTTACAGCCCCCTGCCTCCCAGGCCTGGCGCCCTGTGTCCCCTCCTCCTCAGCGCTGCCCACTGACGGGAAGCCTTCGACGCCCACAGCCCTGGAGTGGCCAGGCCTGGCTCAGGGTGTCCACGGCCCCTCCACCCACCCCTACATGGAGGCCACTGCCAGCTCCCGTGCCAAGATGCCACGCAGCATCTCCCTCGAGGACAGCGAGGGCCCTGTGCTGGCTGAGCTGGCCAGGCCCCTCCATAGGCCCTCCTCCATGGGGGAGCTGGCGTCCCTGGGCCAGGAGCTCCAGGCCATCCCCACCATGGCGGCACCCACTTCTAACAGCGAGGGCCGAGAACCTGCCTCATCCTCCTGGGGCAACCACGAGGCCCGGGCCAGCCTGAGGCTGACCCTGTCAAGCATCTGTGACAGGCTCTTGCTGCCCCCTCCCCCACTGGAACCTGCGGCCACCCAGTCCAATGTCACCATCACAACAGCCACCTTCCCAGTCCCCAGCCCCATGGACGCAAGCTCCCTGAAGGTCCACAATTCCACCTTCCTCCCAAGGCTCCTGGTCCCTGGGCCCCTCAACGCCCCTGCCCACCCCAACAGTACACCACTTCCAGAGGGCAGGCCTGGGGTCCCTGGCAGCGTCACCTCCTTCCTGGAGCCCACCCCTGGTAAGTACCATTCTTGGGGCAAGGGATTGTCCCCCAGGCTCATCCCATGTACAGCTGGCTTAGCTCCAAAGGTGGGCACTTGACCCGGTCACAGGGGTTGCTCCATTCATTCATTCATTCGTTGGTTCATTTAGATATTTAGTGAGCACTTCATATGTGTTGGACTTTGTTATAGACCCTGGGCACATGGGGCATGGTGGTCAACAAGACTACGAAGAATGGACACCTTCACTGGGGAGATGGCCAGACTAAATGGAAAGCCAAGTGTTAAGAGTATCCCGAAGGAGTATGTGCTAAGGACAGAAATAAGAGAAAGGGTTTCGGGAGTGAGAAGGGGGGTCAGTGGTTACAATTTTAAGCAGGATAATGAGAAAAGGCTTCAAGGAGTAGGGGGCATTTGAGCAGAGTGGGAAGGAAGTGAGCGTTAGGGGACTGAGGGAAGCCTTCCAGGTAGAGGGACAGCCGTTGGGACCAGCCCAGCCATCCGGCGTCTCTTAGACCAGCTAAAAAGTGGAGGTGTCTTTCTCATTCCCTCCCCTCTAGCCCCAGATGCCCTCAGTCTGGTCCAGGGTAGCCCTGGACACTGGGAGGAGCCTGGGGTGCCGGCCAGAGTCCTGCCCCCAGCTCCCCTTGAACTGAGCAGTGTGAGCACCGTCGTGCACAGACTGCAGACTGCCTTCCAAGAAGCCCTGGACCTTTACCACCTGGTGAGCGCAGCCCCGGGGCCGGGGGCCAGGGCTGGGTGGGTCCCCAGGGCTGCCAGGGCTGGGTGGCCCCTGACAAGGTCGGTGTCCCTTGCAGATGGTCTCCAGTGACCCCATGAGCACTGACCAGCAGCGGCAGGCACGGACCGAGCTGGCCTCCACCTTTCTTTGGATCCATAACCAGTTAGAGGCCAACGACTGGCTGGTTGGGACTGACGTGGCCCGGGCCCAGGCCCAGCCCAGCCCGGGTGCCCCCTCCCCAACTACACTGTGCCCCCTGGCCAGCCCAGATTTGCATGCGCTGCTGGAACACTACTCGGAGCTGCTGGTGCAGGCTGTGCGGAGGAAGGCACGGGGGGACTGAGGGCCAGCAGCCCCCTCTGCTTCGGAAGAACTAGGTGTCTTAAGCAAATAAACCGACAGCTTAGAGGAATGGTTCCTGGTGCCTGCCGAGTGCCTGCACAGAGCCCCCTCAGGTGGATGCGGGGAAGGAGGGTGGGGCGGACAGCACTGTTGTGTCGGGCCGGCCCGGGGAACGTGGGTGGATGAACTTTGGAAGGGATGAAATTTGTATGCAGCAGGTGTTGGCCACCTAACACTGTACCCTCACCTGCTCTTCCTCTTCCTGTCTCACCGGGGGGGACATCAGCCCCAGTGCCCTGCCTTGTTCCAGGACTCTGTCAATGGGAACAACATTCCCAAGAAATTTGGGAACTGCAATAATGACGATCCCAACACCTGGGTCCCATGTTGTCCATCCCCACTGAGCTATTATGGAGTCAGTTGGGGTCCTTGCCCAGTGGGGCCCAGCTAGTCCCCAAGGTGGGGCCAGCCCTTCCTCCCTGTCCCCTTACTGGTGCCCAAGAACCCACTGGAGCCACTGCCATTACCATGTGCCAGACCCTGGCTCCCAGGACACACACTGCCACCCCACTGGTTCGTGGTCCTGAGGCCAAGCCCAGGTTGGATCCTATGAGGTCCAGGCTTTTGTCCCCACCTGCAGCAGGGGAAATTGAGGAGAGACCAGCAAGCTCACTGACTGGATAATCGGGCAGCGTGCCCAGACCATCCGGCAGCTGGGACAAGTAATTCTCTCCCCAGCAGGAGGACTCTATCCAGATTCATCCCATGAGCTCCCAGCTGTGGTACCAGCTTCCCCAGGCAGCAGGCATCTAGCCATGTGGCATGTCTGCCAAGAAGGCCATTCTTGTGACCACAAAAGCCCCCACTGTCCCAATTCTCTATAAAAAGGAAGCCGGCAAGGGAGGGCCCTTTCCTGAAGCACAGCCCCACTGTGCGGCTTGCTGCGGCTTCAAGCACCACTTGCCTGAGTCCCTCTCTGCCCCATCGGGTGGTCACAGCCCACCAGAAACAAGCTCAGAGAGATCCAGCCTTGCCCCAGATTCCACAGAGCTGGGACTCAAACCTAGGCTTGCCAGACCCTTCAGCATACGGCCATGGCCCTCAGCTGTCTCCGGAAACACATCACAACCAATCGTGTCGTTCAAAAAATCCTGCCGGGTACCTGGCTGTCGTACATGCCGGGGGTAGGGGGAGGAACAAGACAAGCAAAGCATCTGCCCTCATGGCATTAGCCTTCTAGAGAGCAAAACAGAGACTAAAACAATACCTGTGGAACTGTAGGTAAGCTGAGGGAGTTCACTGTGCTGGCTGGATGAGCCAGGGCAAGGCCTTTGTGGGGTGACGTTTGAGCTGAGGCTTGAGAGAAGGCACAGATGTGGACATCTTGGGAAGGTATCGGCACACAGAACAGCCAGTGCAAACACCCCACTGTGGGGGATCAAATATATGGAAGGAATGGAGTGAGGAGATGGGAGGAAGAATGGGGCTCAAGGGGCAGGGCCTTTTTGCTTCATGACATTTAAATCCAAGAAATATTCACAACACAATTTTACCCCCTAAATAAGATGACTGATCTTGGTATTTGAGGAGATACCCAGTATTGCTTATTTCTCAGAGTCCCTGCCCCTACCCACAGGTGACATACCCCTGGGGACCCACTCTCCTTGTCCCTGCCTTGCCTGACCACAGTCACCTAAGATCTCTGCGGCAAGGCTTGGCATCCAGGCCCCTGAGCACCCAGAGGACCATCTTGAGCCTTTCCCTCGTGGACTGTAGCCTTCCTCCCACCCTGTATCATAATTAAGCCTTCAGCGCCCAAGTAGCAAACCGCTGGCTTAGGGGGCCCACGCTGCAGGGACGTGTGTTGCTCTTGATTATGCTCCTGCTCCGCTACCCTCTGAGGCTGAGTTCCACCCTCCCGCTTAGGCCCTCAGAGCTGCCACATGGCTGCCATTCCAGCACTCAGCAGCTCGCCCTCACCCAGCCTGGAGCAAAGGCCTGAAGGAGGGCAGCCGCCAGGGTAGTCAGAAGGGTGCTAAGCCTTCCTAGATGCTTCCCCTTTCAGAGCATTTGCAGGCAAGAAGAATGGAGATTGCTTTGATTCACTTGGACCGACCATCTCTCCTGGCCTGGCCGTATCACTGTTGCAACAAAATTGGGTTCTCAGCATGAGAGGAGGGTAGGCTGGTAGAGAGGACCCCGTGTATCTGCCTTGGTCATTCTGTGCTGTCACTGGCGTGTCTCCCCCATGGGCTAAGTTGTGTTTTTAGTGCTGAGCTAGGCCTGGCCCATAGCTGGAGCTCAGGAAGTCACTGACTGGATAAATGAGAGGAAGTAACTGCACAGAGAATATTCAAAATCCTTAACCACCGGTTAAGAGGTCAATGACCAATCGAGAACATAGACTCACGTGAATGTAGGGGTGGGGTTCTGGGAGCCCCTGGCTGTGTCAAGTGACCCCCTTTGGCTCCTGGACTGTGGGAGAGTGAGGAAACGGTGTCCTGGGCAGTCACTAGGAGTTGGACTATTAACACACCAATATCTTAATACCTGCTACACCTGAACAGTGTTTCTGGCCGAACGTCAGCTCTGAGCATCTGAAAATCAGAGAGGTAGAGCTTCCTGTTGGGAGATGCATAGGCTATATCCACCCCCCTTGTCCTTCCCTCCTGCACCCTGCTGTCCCTCCACCCTCTGGAGCAAGCAATCACAGCCAACTCCTCAGCCCCGCTTCCTCAGACAGCTGCTGTGATTTGAATAACCAAGCAGGCTGTTGGATGTCCGGCTGGTGACTGATTTGCCTGGCAAACAGACCCCCAAGTCCTTGGCCCTGCTGCTACCGAGAAGACAGCCTCCTGGCAGTCTCTCTTTTCTCCCCCCACTTCCAGGAGCTGTCTCGGTTCCCATCTTGCCCTTGCTTGCAGTTCTCGTGGGTCCTAGCGCTTGGCCGCCCCTGGTGGCTGGAGAGTGCCCTCAGGAACCTAGTGTAGAAGGGGGAGGAATGGCGGGTCAGAGATAACTGGAGCCAGCTGTCAGCTCCCTGGGCTGGTCACAGAATTTGCATGGAGAGAATAAGGCTCCTGCACGGCTCCCCCGCCCTCCTTCCCTCCCTTCTCTAGTCATCCTGGGGCTGAGGTGTGACTGCAGGTGGAAGAGGCAGTCTTCTGCGTGGGGCCATCTCACCATTCCTGGAGGTGATGCCCCGTGCCTTCCTGGTCAGGAGTCGGCGTCCACAGCCGCCCAACTGGGGCCACCTGCCTGATCAGCTCCGGGGAGATGCCTATGTCCCAGGTGGGCCCCTCACTGGGCCTGGAGGTGAGGGGTAGGTGAGACACAAAGCATCACCAGCTGGCTTCTCTCCTCAGACTGCAGCAACCAGCAGGGCCCACCAGCACACCAATCTTCTGGCCTCGGGGACTCTTGGGTAGCGGTGAGTGTGCAGCTGGACCACAAGACCCTGCTCAGTTTCACCCCTGCCCGCCCTCAGCCTCGACAGAACCTCACTGCCCCTTACTTCCTGAGCCCATTGCACGTGCCCCTCCAGCCTCAGGACCTTTCCACCTATTGTTCTCTCCGCCGGGAATGCCTTTCCTGTCTTAGTAGAGCTCCCTGATAGGCTTCATCCCAGGCCCCATTTCCCTAGGGTGGGCAGTCACAGTTCCTACCCCAAGATCCCTCTGTCCAGTGGGGCAGAACAAGATTCAAGCCAAGTGGATGGTGATCTGCTTTACATCAAATCAGAAAAGGTGACAGGAGCAGGATGGGGGAAGATGGGGGGGTTCTCAGAAGGGATGTTGAGCTGTGCTTGCCCCGGAGGAAGGAAAGTACTAGCTGGAATATAAATGAGACTGGGATTATTTCAGTATTTGCTGAAAGCCAGGAAGTGTTCTAGGCCATGGATATTTACCAGGAAGAAGACAAAATTTCCATCCTTCCTGGAGCTTTTAATCCGGTGGGGGCTACAGGGATAGACAATGTGGCTACGTTGGAAGATGTGCCATGGAGAAATAGAAAGCAAGGTCAAGGCAATGCAGAAGGGTCAGGGAAGACCTTTGCACAATGAATAGCAGCCTCTGGCCTTCCCAGACCTCCTGGGTTCCCGGTTCTAGGTATTGCTCCAGCCAGGGGGTCTAACTCCCATGTCCCTCCCACAGCCCATGCAGGGCAGTCTGGCCTCCACTCCCAGGGGCCCGGGGACCCTTGGCTGCCCGCTCTGCCCCAAGGCCTTTCCCCTGCAGCGCATGCTGACACGGCACCTCAAGTGCCACAGCCCTGCGCGCCGCCACGTGTGCCGCTGTTGTGGCAAGGGCTTTCACGATGCCTTCGACCTCAAGCGCCACATGAGGACACACACCGGTGAGGAGGGGCAGGGGCAGGGGCAGGGGCAGGGCGGCTGGGCCCCAGAAGGATCTGGAATGAAATGGGAAAGAGGTGCCCAGGCTGTGGAGTTTCCATTGTTTGTGTTTATGGGACACAGGCAGAGTGTGGACAACTTGGAGCAGGAATGCGGGAATGCTCCTGGAGGGCAAGGGGGAGAGGCTTTGGTTTGGAGGCCATTGCCCTGTCTGTTCTCTCCTCCTCTGCCCTTCTGCACAGGGATCCGGCCATTCCGCTGTGGAGCTTGTGGGAAAGCATTTACACAGCGCTGCTCCCTTGAAGCTCATCTTGCCAAGGTGCACGGGCAGCCAGCCAGCTACGCTTATCGTGAGCGCCGTGAGAAGCTGCATGTGTGTGAGGACTGTGGCTTCACCTGCTCCAGGCCGGATGCGTACCTGCAGCACCGCGCCCTACATCGTGCTGCTTGACAATGTGCATCCCACACAACCCACGAGAGGCAAATAAACACAGGAAATGCACACACAGAACGCGGTATTTATTACACTTGGGAGAGGATAGTTCACTCGGTCCAGCGGTGGCCACAGTGTGGGGCCGTGCACACGTAGTACAAGCGCATGGCGTCCTGACAGAAAGGGCGCTCGGTTAGGAAGGGTCTGCTCCCCAGGGAAGGGTACAACACTGGAACCTCCATCCAGCAGAGCCGCACCCCAAGATAATAGGCAAAGGGACCTTCCCCACTGGTAAGGGTCCCCCCCAATATTTGTATCCTTGCCCCCGGGGAGGACCAACCCTGGGACCCACAGAAAGCCTTCCTCCGTCCGGCCACTCACCTCGGCCCTGGCACTATGTGACTGGAAGAACACCGCCTCCTTGTGGCCACACCTGGGAGAACAGACAGCCATTCAGCCAACCATACCCCTCCCTCCTCCCTTCATCCAGTGAGGACGAGCCACTCTCCATCCCCAATACCAACAGCGCGCTCACTTTTGGCACGGGTGGTCCTCGGTCCGCGGCAACGTGGGGTCCTGGGACACGTCAGCGATGATCTGGGTCAGTTCGCTGAGGGAATAGAAAGATGAATAACTATCCCCAGACCAAGCCTCCCAACCCAACAACCCCGTCCCCCGGCACTAGTGCCGCCACTCACTCCACTTCGTGCGTGATCTTGTTGACATAGATGCAGCTGTTGTCGGCTTCCTGCTGGTAATCACAATTCCGGCACTACGAGAGGGCGAGTGTGGCGGGAAGGGGGTCATGTAGAGATCCGAGAAGGGACTGGAAGGGAAGGCTGGGTCTTCCATGGAGGGAATGACTAGAGCATGGAGTCTCGTTGGGATAATGGGGTATATTGAGAATCACTTCGGGGATGGGCAAGACAAGAGAGTACGGTTCACTGGGGGGATAGGAGGCGAGACCAAAAGGCGTAGTAGGCGTGAAAGGAGTAACGGTCACGTGGAGTAGGTTGGGGCCACACTGGGAACAGGTGGCCGTTGTGGGAAGCCCCGGGCGCTCCGCAGGCTCGTGCTCACCGCGTAGAGCAGAATGCGGTTCTCCTTGTCCTCCTTGGGGTAAAGCATGTTGTTACTGTGGGGAGGGGGAAGTCAGAGGTCAGTCCTGGGGCCAATACTTGCGTCCCCTACACACTCGCAGGCCCAGCCTCACCATTCCTGGCAGAATCGAATACCCACGAAACCCGGCTCGTAGGTCCCGTCTGGTTCCATAGCTACGCACTGCCCGCCAAGCACGCCTTCCGCACTTGCTCCGCCGCGCGACCGGTCGCGGGAAGGGTCAAGTCTAGTGGCTTCGCCAAAGGCAGGGCGGAGCTACGCACTTGTACTGTCTCCCAGTGGCTTTGTGCTCGGCTCTCTGCGCCGAGGTTCGCTTAATAACTTGCTTCGATTTTTTGATATCCCGCGGTAATTATTTCCAACTTCTGAGCCTCGCTTCCCCTCGTTTGTCGAATAGCATGGTACGAGAGCCAGCAATATGATGCTTTACGTAATATGCAAGGCGCAGAGCATAAACGAAGCCATTGCTTTTGGCTGGCTGAAGGGCAGTGCACATGCGCGGACGAGGGTGCTCTCGCCAGTCCTTCCTGTGGGCTTCAGCCTTCGCCTGCCCGGGCCGTTTCCCGGGCGGCTATTGGAAGAACTGTACACGATGGAAGACCTCTCAGGATTGGCTGGGCCTACCCAAGAATACGGAGAGCCCTCTTCCTGGCGTGGAAAAGAGACGGCGGCGATTGGCGGACCCTGCTTGCGGGAGAGCATGGATTGGCCAGGTCGGGAGCAGGGGGAGGGGCTGATATCCCAGAAGCGGCGGCGGCGGCGGCGGCTGCGGAGCCGGTGTGAGGCGACTGAGCGGGCTGCGGACCCCGGCACGGCGCGGCGAGATGGAGGTGACGGGCTTGTCGGCGCCCACAGTGACCGTTTTCATCAGCAGCTCTCTCAACAGCTTCCGCTCTGAAAAGCGGTACAGTCGCAGCCTCACCATCGCTGAGTTCAAGGTGTGGCCGTGGGGGCGGGGTCCGGAGGGCGGGGCGTAGGGTTTGAGGGGGCGGGGCAAGTAAGAAATGGAGGGGCTTCCCGAACGCAGGGAGGGGCCAGGGATCAACCGAGGTTGGGGGGACTGGGCCCCGGCGGGGTGGGGCCAGAGGGAACCTGAGGTTCCAGAAATTGGGGGCGAAGCAAGGGAAAATCAGAGGTTGCATGGGGCGTGGCCAGGGAGAACCAGGTGGATCCTAAATGGTGGGTTTCTTGGAAGAGCAAGGATGGAATGATGGATGGTACAAGAGGCGGAACTTAGGGGCGCCTGGCTGGCGCTGCAGGTAGAGCTGGAGATTCTTGATCTCGGTTCGTGAGTTCGAACCTGCGTTGGGCGTATGGTTTAAAAAATATAAATATAAATTTGCAAGTACATACCTTAAAAAAAAAGGGTGGAGCCTCAAGGCAGAAGGTGGGGCCGCTGACAGCCTTCCACCGACTGCTCCCCTCGCAGTGTAAACTAGAACTGGTGGTGGGCAGTCCTGCTTCTTGCATGGAACTGGAGCTGTATGGACCTGACGAGAAGTTCTACAGCAAGCTGGATCAGGAGGATGCACTGCTGGGCTCGTACCCGGTAGACGACGGCTGCCGCATCCACGTGAGACCTCCCCTCCATTCATTTATTTATTGAACAAATACTTGCTGTACTTTGCTCTGTGTGATAACCAAAATAGGCCCTCCTCTCATGAAGCTCCCAGTCTAGCATGGAGAGAGACAGAGCCATCACTGGACAGTGACAGCCAGAGTAGTCTGAACCGGGCTGGGAACTGGGGGTCCCCAGAGAGGTACTTGACTCCTCCTGGCAGTATCAGAAGGCGCTTCCTGAGGGGCAGGATGCCTGAGCTGAGACCTGAGGATGAGGAAAGGGCAACTTAGGATAAGGGATGGGAGGGGCATGCCAGGTGGAGAGAACAGGGTACAGAGGCATATTGTGAGGTGGGTCAGGGTGAGTGATGAGACTGGATGCATTGGGAGAAGTTGGAACACAGAGGACCTCTGCATGCATCAACTCATGTCATCCTCTCTGTCCTCCCCTTACTCCTCAGGCAACCCAGCATCCCAGGTGACCTCCACCTCAGGGCCTTTGCAAGTGCTATATACCCTGAGTCTGCATGGTTCTTTTTTGCATGGCTTCACATGGCTCACTTCTCCCTTCCTCTCACACCTGGAGGGTGTGAAGCCTTCCCTGACCTCAGTATAAAACTTAAATCTCCTCTTTTTTCCACTTTACTTGGTTTTTGTCCTTAGCTCCGAGCACCCTGTGACATACTGTGCATTTCCCCCAGCACCTGGAATAATGCCTAGTACAGGGAAGGTGCTCAGTGAATCATTGTTGGATACTGAGCTGAATCCGTAAAATAAGACTTGGAAGATGGTGTGATTAACCCCATCTTGCAAAAGACAAAACTTAGCTTCAGGCTGGAATTTACTTTCCTAAGGAGGAACTATAGTTAGAATTTTCACCTCAGTCTGCATGATTCTGGAAGGCAGTGTGCTCAGAGAACTGGTTCTTTTTTACTTCTTAAGTGTTCATTGAGCATCCGTGTTATGCCAGGGGTATAGCTGTGAGCCAAGTCTGAAGAGGTGTCTGTTTTAGTTCTGTCCAGTGTGTGAGGTAGATGTTAGCTAAATAGGAAACATCAGAGGAAAAAATAGGAAAACGGAAAAAATATGAAACGTCAGAGACACGAGGGCCATATTGGAAGAGATCACAGAGCTGGGAGAGCCAATACTGGGGGAATCTGACCTATCAGTGAGGTCCAGGAGGACTTCCTGGAAGAGGTGATGCCTGAGCAGAGACCTGGAGAATAGGAAGAGTTAACGAGGAAGGGAAAACAGTACTCCAGGAAAAGGGTACAGCATGTGCAAACACTGAGGTGGAAGGGAGCACAGTTAAGTACAGGGACTGAAGAGTGGCCTTTCCTCTGGCAGAGGGAAGTGAGAGTCACGGGAGGGCTCTGAACCAGGGGAGTCCTGGTCTGACTCAGGTGTTCACAGGCTCCCTTTGACTGTGTGTGGGGAGCAGACTGCAGAGGACGGGGGAGTAGGGAGACCAGGGAGGGGGCTGCTTCCATAGTCCAGATGGCACGATGGGGCCTGGATCATAGTGGGAGCGGGTCAGGATAGTGCTGAGCCCACAGGACTGAGACTTTGGGCTGACCCGGGCAGCCTCAGCCTCCAGATGCTGGTGGGTCAGGCACAGGTCATGGCATCCTCAAAGAGGAGGTTTCCACACATGGATTCAGGTGTAGACAGGCTTCTAACTTCTGAGGTCATTTGAGGAAGGTTTCCTGGAGACGGAACCGCTGGGGAATCTTTGTTTTAAATTATTTTTCTGTTTATAAATATTACCTATATTTGAAGTGCCTGACTGGCTCAGTCGGTAGAACGTGTGACTCTTGATTTCAGGGTCGTGAGTTCAGGCCCCATGTTAGGCACAGAGATTACTTAACAATTTTTTTAAGTATATATATATATATATATATATATATATAGTATATTACCTATATTTGTTGCTTAAAATAATAGCCACCTCAAATTTACAAGATCGTTAACACAGAAAGTAGAAATTCTTAGTGTCCCGGGCGAGAGAAAAGGGCCGTTTCTGTTTCACTGTATTAGCCCCATGGCTCAGGCCAGACACCTTAGAGTCTCTGCTCACCCCTCTCTTTCCCTCACACCTGTATCCAGTCTGTCAGCAAACCCTGTGGACTCTACCTCCAGAATCTGTCTGCAGTCTACACTCTTCTCCCCCACTGTGCCTGCCCTGGCCCAGCCTCCATCCTGTCACTGCTGGACCCCACAGCAGCCCTTCCCGGGGGGGCGTCCCTGCAGTCTGCTCCCCACCTGCAGCCAGAAGGAGCCAGTGAGGCCCTGAGTCAGGTCAGGGCGCTCCTGGCTCATAGCCTCCCTGGCTGCATCTCAGTCTGGGTAAAAGCCAAAGTCCGCAGTGATCTGTTGTGCCTCCTACCCTCCCCTGGCTCCACTCCAGCCGCGACGGCGTCCCTGCTGTTCCTGAAAAGGGCTAAGCACGTTTCTGCACCCGACACTTGGTGCCTTTTGTTCCTTCTCAGCCCTTAGGCCTTGGCTCAGACATCCCCTCCTTTCAGAAACCTTCTCTGACCCCCCTCTCATGCTCCTAAGCCTCTTTGTGGTATTTATCTACGTAGAACCTTGTCATCATCCGATGTTTAATAGACGCTTGTGTTTGTTGAGGGTCGGGCTCCCAGCAGAATGAGCTCCTCCCCAGCACCCAGCACAGACCCCAACTGGGGGCCAAGAGCGTAGCAACGATGAGTAAATACTGGAGGTGGGACAGGAAGAGATGCTTCCGGGTCTGGAGGTTGGGGCCAGGTTAGGCGGGACCCAAAGGCCCAGAGAGGGCAGATGTGCTGCCCAAAAGTCTCATGAGCAAGACCTAAGCTCTGCCCTTCAGTTCCAGGGACTTGGGGACCATCAGTGGTGATGGGGGGATTGTCTGGAGGGTAGATCCCACCTCTGAGGGCTTGGATGGGGTTGAAGAAGGGGAGATGACCAGTGTGGCCACCTGTTCTCATCCCGTTTGCTAGGCTCAGGAGAGGAGAGAAGGCCTGGGTAAAGGTGAGGCTAGAGGACTGTGGTCTTTCCTAGATGGAGAGACTTAAATCCAGGGAATGCTGCAACGTGCAGCCCCCTGCCTCCAGCATCCCAAGCCTCCCAGGCCAGGCCCTGCTCCCCAATGACCTCCCTCCCTCGCTACAGGTCATTGACCACAGTGGTGCCCGCCTTGGGGAGTACGAGGATGTGTCCAAGGTGGAGAAATACCAGATCTCACAAGAAGCCTATGACCAGAGGCAAGGTACAGGCACAGAGGGATGGATGGGGGCATCTGGGGGCCAGCAGGGGTCTGTGCGGGTAGACAGAGGTCGGGGGCAGACAGGGACACCGTGGGGAGGTCTGTGGTGTGGGCAGTGGGGACAGACAGACATGGCACGTGGAGGGCATGGGATGAGGTTCGTGTGTGGACAGATAAGGCTTGGAGGGGCACAGGGGGTGGGGTGTGAATGGGGGCTGGATGTGAGTGTGGGCTAGCAGATGGGGGCATGAGAGGGAAGTCTGGGGTGGGGGGGGTCCCACATGGAGTAGTTAAAACGGATCAGAATGTGTAGTGGGTAAGACGAGGAGAGGCTGGATGGAGGGAATACGATGCTGAAGGGACATGGGAAGATGGGGTAATGGGGAGACTGGAGGTAGGCACCTTCCTTTTAGTTTCTGGATTGTGGGGCGGCCCCAGGGGTCCTGGGGAGAAGCCGGGGCTATAGTGGGAGACTCTGGGCTTGGGCGGCAGCCCTCCGACCCCAGAAGAGTTTCTCTTTGAATGTCAGCCCCGTGTGGCTGGAAGGTGATCTCATTAGACCAGAGGCCACACGCCGGAAACCATGTCTAAGCCTTGTCCCCCACCCCACCTTCAGACTCAGTCCGCTCCTTCCTGAAGCGCAGCAAGCTAGGCCGGTACAACGAAGAGGAACGGGCACAGCAAGAGGCCGAGGCCACCCAGCGCCTGAACGAGGAGAAGACCCAGGCCAGCGCCATCCCTGTGGGCAGCCGCTGTGAGGTGCGGGCGCCCGGGCAGCCCCCTCGCCGGGGCACCGTCATGTATGTAGGTACGTGCCCCACGGAGGCCTTCTGCTCAGCCCTCAGGTGGGCAGCATTGGCGACCCAGCCCTCAGGGGGATCCCAGTCCGGCAGGGGAGACAGACCCGGTGATGACAGTGACCGCGCAGAGTGTTCATGGCAGGGCAGCAGGACACAGAGGCAGGACAGAGTGCTTGTGTTGGAGGAGGCCGGAGGGGTCAGTTCTGAGGTGAAAGCACAGGGCGCGCTGTCAGAGCCAAGATGGGGAAGGCACAGGCCCTAGGTGATAAGGGCGGGGAGGAGGGGAGCTTGGGGGGGCTGTGTGAGCGGAGAGGCGGCACCAGACCTGTCCTGGAGAGTGATCCCAGAGGCTTCCTAGGGGAAGGAAGGGGTGCTCCAGCCAGAGGGCAAGGGGAGTGCAAAGGCCCGAGCAAGAACAGGCTGGACCTGTCTGAGGCAGGAAAGGAAGTCAGCTCTTGGGAGGAAATGAGGGGAGAGGTAAGAGGTGAGGTCAGGGTAGGAGTGAGGCCAGACCATGCAGAGCCTTGAAAACAGTGGAGAGCAGTTTTGTTTTGTTTTCTTTTTTTAAGATTTTATTTACTTTATTAGAGAGCGCAAGCGAGCATGAGCGGGGAAGGGGCAGAGGGAGAAGCAGACTTCCCGCTGAGCAGGGGCTTGATCTCAGGACCCTGGGATCATGACCTGAGCTGAAGGCAGCCACTTAGCCGACTGAGCCACCCAGGCACCCCGGCTTTGTTTGTTTTTTTAATAACAGCTTTATTGAGATATAATTCATATACCATAAAACTTAAAGCATACAGTTCCTTGGTTTTAAGTATGTTCACAGAATTATGCAGCCATCACTACAGTCAATTTTAGAACATTTTCATCTCCCCAGAAAGAAACTCCGTAAGCATTAGTAGCCACTCCCCATTTCTGCAACCTCGACTACCCCAGTCCCGGGCAGCCACTAGTCAGTGTCGTCTCTGTAGATCTGCCTGTTCTGGACATTTCATATAAACGCAGTCCTGTAAGACATGGTCTTTTGTGACTGGCTTGTTTCACTGAGTTCTTAAGGTTCATCCATGTTGTGATACGTGTCAGTGCTTTGTTTCTCTTTATAACCGACTCATGCCGGGTTGATTGGATACACCACATTTTACATATTCTTTCCTCAGTTGATGGATATTTGGGTCCTTTCCATGTCTTGTCTATTATGAATAATACTGCTGTGGACATTCTTGTATAAGTTTTTGTGTAGACACGGATTTTCATTTCTCTGCACGTGGGAGTGGCATTGCTGGGTCACATGGTCACTCTGTGTAACCTTTTGAGGAGCTACACCATGTCATCGTGGCACCAGCCATGTATGAGGGCCCCAGCTTCCCCACATCCTCGCCAACACACTTACTATCTGTCTTTTTAATTATAGCCATTTTAGTGGGTATGACCTGGGACAGCACTGTGGGTTTGATTTGCATTCCTTTGATGGCCAATGAAATTGACCATCCTTGTAGGAGCCATTTGTATGTCTTACTTAGAGAACTGTCTGTTCAGATCCTTCCCCCATTTTTTTAACTGGGTTGTTTAGTTTTTGTTGTTGAGTTGTGTGTTAGTTTCGGGGGCCACCGTAACCAGGGAACCACACATTGGATGGCTTAAGTGACAGAAAAAGGTGTTTCTCTCAGTTCTGGAGGCTGGCAGTCCCAAGATTAAGGCCGTGGTAGGTTTGGTTTCTTCTGAGGCCTCTCTCCTTGGCTTGAGATGGCTACCTTCTTGCGGGGGCCTCACATGGTCTTTCCTCTGTGTGCGGGCACATCCCTGGTCTGTGTGTGTGTCCAGATTTCTTTCTCTTACAAAGACACCAATCGGATTAGATTATATCCCACCAATGGCTTCATTTTTAACCTAATCACCTTTTTGAAGGCCCTGTCTCCAAATACAGTCACATTCTTAAGTACTGAGGGTTAGGACATCACTGTGTGAATTTTAGCAGGCGCGGTGCAGTCCATAAGTTGTAAAAATTCTTTATATATTCTAGATACAATTCCCTTATCAAATATATGATTTGCAAATATTTTCTCCCATTCTTTTTTTTTTCTCCCATTCTATAGGGTGGTTGTCTCTTTTTACTTTCTTGATAATGTCCTTTGAAGCAGAACATTTTTAAATTTTTATGAAATCCAATTTTTTGTTGTTGTTGCCTACGCTTTGAGTATTATAACTAAGAAACCAGTGCCTAATATAAGGGTTTAGTCCTGTATTTTCTTCTAAGAGTTTTATAGCGTTATGTTTTACGCATGGGTCTTAGACCCGTTTTGAGTCAGTTTGTGTGTGTGACATGAGTTAGGAGTCCCAACTTTCTTCTCTTGCGTGTGGATATCTAGTTGTTGCAGAACTGTTTGTTGAAAAGACTATTCTTTCCTCATTGAATAGTCTCAGCACCCTTGTCAAGAAATCATTTGATCATAAGCAGTATGGATTTTATGCTGAGTGGGATGGGCAGCCTTTGAGGAATTTGGGGCAAGGTAGCGGTGCTACTTACTTTAAATTTTTACAAAGACTTCTCTGACCAGGGTGTTGAATAAATAGGGGATCCAGGTTAGGAACAGTGAGACCAGTGAAGGGGGCTACCATATTAGTCTGGCAGGAGATGGAGGTGGCCCTGGGTGGTAGCAAGGAGAGGTTTTTGCCAGGATAGGCTTTATACTCGGTGGGGGTGAATCTGGGGTGAGCTGCATCCAGAGGTTTCACTGGGCTTTCCTCCCTGGGCAGGACTCACAGATTTCAAGCCTGGCTACTGGATTGGCGTCCGCTATGATGAGCCACTGGGGAAAAACGATGGCAGGTAATAAGTGATCCCATTCGGGCAACTGTGTGTGTGTCTGTGCCCGTGTCTGTGCGTGCATATGTGTGCTTATACGTGTAAGGGCATGCGGGTGAGCATCTGGGGTGGGAGCCATGTCGGGGCCCTTTTTGACCACCGCCTCCCCCATCGTGCCCTGCAGTGTGAATGGGAAACGCTACTTCGAATGCCAAGCCAAGTATGGCGCCTTCGTCAAGCCATCGGTTGTGACAGTGGGAGACTTTCCCGAGGAAGACTATGGTTTGGATGAGATGTGACACCCAAGGAAAGGCATCCCCCTGTTCCAACTAACTCGCCTACTTGTTACCCCTCCCTGTGTGTGCCCATGGCCCTCTTCCCTGAGCCCATTTTTATTTTATTCACCTTGCCATTGACTTTTGAGACTCATGCATTAAATCTGCTGGAAACCTGAGAGGTGTTGGAGGACTTGATGATTATAGGAAGGGTGGGGGGTGGCTGGGTAGGTGAAGGTGAAATAGGAGGTTGAGTAAAGAAGAAGTTGGGCAGGATGAGGCTTTATTCCTTAGCTGATAGCTGGGGGCCCATGAGACTGTTCTTTGTCTTTTATTAGTTACTGTAATGTTTTGCTGCTATAACAAAGGGGACCAAAATAATAGTGGCTTAAACAAGGTAGTTTATTTCTCATGTAGTCTCATGTAATCACCGAGAGCTGGTATGGTGATTCCTCTGTGTCAGAGGCCAGTCTCCATGCATATATCTTGCTGCTCTCCCTTCACCTTCTCATAATTTCCACATCATCAGCTCCAGGCACCAGGGAGAGGGGAAGGGCAAGGAAACCTCTTACCTTTAAGGAATATGTGCAACTCAAAACTTGTTTCTATTTCATGGGCCAGAATTTTGTCTCGTGGCCACTTGTAGTTGCAAAGTAGACTGGGAAATGTAGTTTTTATTCTGGGCAGCCATGTTCCTAGCCAAATATCAGAAGTTCCTATATTACAGAAGCTGGGGAGAAGGGATATTGGGGGTCAATGAGCAGTTCCACCACAGTTCCTGTGGGTGGAGACCTTACCTGGTTCGCTTAATAATACTTTTAAAAAGAAAGAAATCAAAAGACTAGCAGGAGCATGAAGCTCCTCATAGCGTTGTTGAGCTGGGCAAACTACATTGTGCCCTCAGGTATGTGACTCCTTCCCATGCAGTCCCTGCATTCGGGAGAACTTGGGTCACACTGTGCATGAGTCTGCATGTGCAGAAGCCCCTCATTAGCTCCTCGAAGTTTTTCCTGGGGTGACTCAGATTCTCACACACAGGGAACACTAAGAGTCACATCAGACACCCACCAGGGACAGATAACGCACCTGTACATACACACGCATCATTGAAATTGTCGACATACAAAAGCAAAAACAAAAAACTGGTCACTTTAGAAAAAGATCCCAAGGCTTAGGCTCCTCCTGTGTCAGGGAGTTGTCAGAGTGAGGAGCCTTAGAGGGGATGTCCCCCAGCTTCTCAACCAGCACCTACCAATTTAAGTTCAGCCAGAGTCCATGAACCCTGATTTCATAAGTTCTCAGGTCACTGCAGATGGAAGACAGTAAATATCCAACACTCCACAGTTTTTGAGCGCCCCCAGTGTACGTCAGGCCTCGTACTGGGGACACGTTCATGAAGTGGACATAGTCCTTGCTTGGGATGTAAAGGCAGACAAACAGATTCTCTGTTGTTGTTGTTGTTTTTTTTTTTTACTGTGACAATTATGAATAAGGTGGCTGGCAGTGGGGGAAGGAGAACAAATCACTAAATCTGCCAGTGGTGCTGGTATGAGAGAAAGAATGGGGATAGAGAGGTGAATAGGAATCACCTGAACAAAAAGGGACAGGGCTTTGTAGGCCTGAAATAATCCCTTTGGTGATTCATGCCCATCAGGAACTTGATCCCTGTGCTAAACACAAACTTAGGCTGAATGCAACCTTTGTCTTGGAGCTGAGCTAAATCAGTAACTGAACATGCTTAATGGCTTGCTGGAGTTGATTCATGTACGAATTACAAACTTGAGATTATTCAGTAGGTTAAGAGAGTTGGTATAACCTTACTGAGGAAAAGCACAGACTCAGAAGCCAGGCAGCCTGGGTTCAAACCCCAGCTCTGTCATGCAGCCCCTGGGGGACTGAACAAGTATTCCTTCTCTCTGGGTTTCAGCTTCATTCCTATAAACTGGGGGCGATGACAGCACTTCCCCCAAACGACTGTGTTGTGAGCATTAAATGATCTAATACATAGTAAGCGCTTAAATCAGCTCCAGGCACATAGGTAAATGCCTTACTCAGTAAAGACTAGCAGTAGGTATAATAACGACTACATACAGCCAACATTAGTAATGCTGGCTTTATTTAATTCTCACAGCGGGACCTGCCCCTAATTTTTTCACCTTAATTTCTTACCTCACCCCCACCTTTGCACATCTGGGGTCAGCCTCCCCGGAGGAGATTCCCAGAGTTTCCCAGGTTGACGCGAGTTTCCTAAGCCCCTGCAACCTCTGGCGTCCCAGACGCGTGCAATAACCACCAGCTGCCACGTGGGGGCAGCAGCGCACTGCTAAGCTAACCGCGCGCATTGCCTCATGAAGCGCAGAGTCTCGCCGGCGTTGGGCGGTGGCTCCAGCGTGGCACGCGAACTGCATTTCCCAGAAAACCATGAGACAACCTCTGCCTCATTTTGCTCAACGGGAGGTCGCGGGGAACTGTGGGGTGAAGGGATTTGGGCTCCTCCGCGGAGGGCGGTGTTGCGCAGGCGTGGACCGCTGCCGGGCCCGTCAGAGTTTAATCAGAGGGTGGGAACCGACGTCTGGGGAGGGGAGGGCGCCAGAGCTTACTTTCTGGCCTTTTGGAAGAACCCAGATGAGGTCACTTTGTGGCCTTCAGCTGGCTGGGCCGCCTTCCCTCCTTTGTGCTTTCCTGCGTCTCCACCGGTCATTTACGTTCTAGGCTTGTCGTCGGCAATCAAGCCGGGTGAAGGCGCTCACATCTTAAATGAAAAAATATCCCCTTTTTCCTCTTTTAAACAGTTAAAAAAATTTTTTTCCCTAACATATTAAGAGAATTTTAAATTAGAATAGTTAAGTCTTTCCCAAGTACCCATCACCCAGCTTCTGTAGTTGTCAAACATATGGCCAATCCTGTTTTATTTATTCTGCTTCCTCTTCTCCTCTTCCATTATTTTAAAGAAAATCTCGGGCAGTATATCATCTCATTTGGAAATGTTTCTGTCAATGTTTCCTATCTCTAAAAGGAGTTTCAATCACATCTAAAAAAAATGCAATAATTCTTTAATACCTAATAAAGATCAGTATTCAGAAGTCCCCAGTTTCACAAATGTCTCTTTTTTTAAGATTTTATTCATTTATTTATTTATTTATTAAAGATTTTATTTTATTTATTTGACAGAGAGACACAGCGAGAGAGGGAACACAAGGAGAGGGAGTGGGAGAGGCAGAAGTAGGCTTCCCTCCAAGCAGGGAGCCAGATGTGGGTCTCTATCCCAGGACCCTGAGCTCAGGGCCTAAGCTGCAGGCAGACGCTTATCGACTGAGCCACTCAGGTGCTCCTCATTTATTTATTTTGAGAGAGAGCAGGAGCAGGGTGCAGAGGCAGAGGGTCGGAGAGAATCCCAAGCAGACTCCACATGGAGCTGGACTTGGGGCTGGATCTCATGACCTAAGCTGAAATCAAGAGTTGGTCGCTTAACAAACTGAGCCACCCAGGCGCCCCTCATAAATGTCTTTTTCCTGTTAGTTTGTTCAAATCACAATCCAGATCATGAGGGAAACAAAGGTAAGAGAAATGTAGCTTAAGTCTCCTTACAGCTTGCAGCCCACTGATAACCTGAAACACGTAGAGTGTGACCTTCCTCAAGAAACTCATGGCTGCCTTGGTGCCTTAATGTTAATGTTTTATTAAAGACTAAAGATAACCTATCTTAATAGCAGCTAGCCCCTCAAGGCCCTGAAAGCCTTGCTTCCAAATTCCTTAGAGACCTATGCTATCCCTAACCCCCACTAATTAAAAAGTATATAATCAGGACCCCTGGTGGCTCAGTTGGTTAAGCATCTGCCTTCGGCTGGGGTCATGATCCCAGGGTCCTGAGATTGAGTTCCCCATCAGTCCCCCTGCTCAGTGGGGAGCCTGCTTCTCCCTCTGCCTCTGCTGCTCCCCCTGCTTGTGCTTGTCTCTTCTCTTTGTCAAATAAATAAATAAAATCTTTAAAAAAAAATAAATAAAAAGTATATAATCAGACAATCCCAGTGCAACTCTTTCTGTCCACGGGTCCTTTCCCTATGCTGTAATAAAATCATCTTTTTGCACCAAAAACATCTCAAGAATTCTTTCTTAGCCACTTGGTCACAAACCCAAAAACTTCCAAATTTCATCACAGACAGAGTTCACACACTGTATTTGATAGATATCTAAGTCTTTTATTCTACCACATTTCTCCTCCCTCCCAAGCTTCCTGTGGGATTTCTTACAGTCTGATTTGGCTGGTTGTACCTCTTGGTATCCTTTATTACATTCTTCTATTCCTGTATATTCTAGAAACTGGTAGATTCAAAAACTGGGTCAGTTGCAGGTTCAATTTTCAGGTAAATATACTTTATGGGTGGTGTTTGAGTTCCTCCATAAGGAGGTACCTATGTGCCTCTTGAGTTTGTAACCCCTGTTGTGCTGGTTTTAAAATATGTCCCAAGTTAGGGCCACCTGGGTGGCTCAGTCAGTTAAGTGTCTGACTTCGGCTTGGGTTATGGTCTCGGGGTCCTAGAACTGAGCCCCGCCTGGACCCCCGTGTTGGGCTCTGCGCTCGGTGAGAAGTCTGCTTCTCCCTCTCCCTCTCCCCCTGCCCCTGCTTGTGCTCTCTCTCTCAAATAAATCTTAAAAAAAAAAAAAGAAATCCACATTCTTTGACACTTCTCTTTTTAACAGCCCTTCCCTTGAGTGTGGTGGGCTGGACTTACAGCCTCGCTTCTAAGCAGTAGAGCACGGCAGAAGTAACGGTGTTGACTTCGAAGACCAGGTCATAAAAGGCACTGTGTGAGGATCCCTTGCTTGGGGAGAAGCCGGCTGCCCATATCGTGGTGACACTCAAGCAGCCCTATAGGGAAGTTCGTGTGGTGAGAAACTGAGGTCTGCGAAGAGTCTGCAAGGAACTGAGGCCCCCTGCCAGCAGCCCTGGGAGTGGGCAAGCTCGGAAGCGGATCCGCCCCCCTAGCCAAGTCGCGAGATAAACACAGTGCTAACCAACCACCCGACTGCATCCCCATGAGAGCTCCTGAGCCAGACCACCCGGTGATGCCACTCCTGAATTCCTGACCCCCCCAAAACGAGATAATAAATGTTTTAAGCTGTTCAATTTTGGGGGTGCCTGGCTGACTCGGAATTGCATGCAGCTCTTGATCTCGGGGTCGGGAGTCTGAGCCCCATGTTGGGTGTAGAGATTACTTAAATAAATGAGTGAACTTTAAGCTGTTAAATTTTGGTTTTAATTTGTTAGCAGCAGCAGGCACTTAATGTACCTGTGTTCCAGTACCTATTGCTGGATTAGGTATGATCGAAACCTTGGCAACTTAAATCAGATATTTTGTTTTTCCCGCATTTTTGTAGATCAGGAATTTAGGAAAGGTTTAGCTTGTGGGATCTCTCACATGTTTGAGTCAGAAGTTGGCTGGGACTAGAGTCATCTCAAGGCTTGACTAGGCTCGTTGTCCAAAGTGACTCAGCAACTTGGCTGACAGTGACATTGGCTATTGGCGGGGAACTCAGCTAAAACCAGAGAACTTCTACATGGCCTTCCAGCATTGCAGTCTCACGGTAGCAGGGTTTGTTTGATTATTTATTTATTTATTTATTTATTTATTTATTTAAGATTTTATTTATTTGACAGAAAGAGAAAAGAGAGAGCACATTCAGGAGAAGGGGGAGTGGGAAAGGGAGAAACAGGCTCTCCATTGAGCAAGGAGCCCAATGCGGGGCTCGCTCCCAGCACCCTGGGATCATGACCCGAGCCGAAGGCAGATACTTAACCGACTGAGCCACCCAGGCACCTCAGAGCTGAATATTTTATATGTCCAAAAAGGGCATAGGCAAAATTGAAGTAAATTTAGAGAAGTATATTTGCAACAAAAACGAAAGACAATTGGTTAACACCCTCAATGAATGAAGATATTAACAAAATAATGTGAAATTAATATGAAAAAACCAACAAATAAAAATGCGCATAGAATATAAAAAAACAATTTGTAGAAGAAATATCAATGGCCAAAAAAACCATGAAAGCCACATCCACCCAAGAATGTTACTTAAAATACTGGGACACCTTCTTTTGTCTGTCAAATCAGCAAAGATCTTAGACTATGGAAGGCTGAGGACAGTTCAGGGCAATGAGCGACTCCATTTACCATGGTTGGAATGTGAATGGCAATGACTTTCTGGATAATGACTGTGTGTAGCCTGAGTCCAAAAGCCTGAAAATATGCCCATCTATTGATCCATCACTGACACTTCTAGGAATGTAGCCCCTGGAAATAATCAGGGAAGTGGGTAAATCTGAAAGGATTTTCATAGCACCATTTTTTTTTTTTTTTTTTTTTATAAAAGAAGGAAGGAAAGGAGGACGGAAGGGTGGGCCAAATGCCCAAGCAGAATTTAACAACATTTCAGGAAATATTAAGAATACTCAAAGATTAGGGGCGCCTGGGTGGCTCAGTGGGTTAAGGCCTCTGCCTTTGGCTCAGGTCATGATCTCAGGATCCTGGGATTGAGCCCCGCATCAGGCTCTCTGCTCGGCAGGGAGCCTGCTTCCCCCTCTCTCTCTGCCTGCCTCTCTGCCTACTTGTGATCTCTCTTTCTCTGTCAAATAAATGAATAAAATCTTAAAAAAAAAAAAAAGAATACTCAAAGATTAAAGGGTTTCTTGATAAAAGAAATGTGGATTTTACTTGCTTAAACAGAATTAGATGAGCTGCTTTATCATAGGAATTTTTATTAATATGGTAGATTCAATTATAACTGTACAAGAGGGATCTCCTATGCATTATTTTCTGAAAAAAGAGCTGATGTCTAATAGAGAAGTCAGGTCACAGGCGAGCAGTTGAAGGGAATAGAGCTGCTGATTCCAGGTTAATACAAGTTGTTTACAAGTTGATGGGTGGGATGCAAATTGCATATGCAAATCTTATATTATTAGAAATACATAAAATTATTCCCAGGAAACAAATCAAGCAGGAAATATAACTAAATAGAGGTTGTCTTTGAAAAGTGGGTGAATTTTTTCTTTTTTCTCTTGCTATATTTTATACATTTTCTACAACGAGCAGGCATTAGCAAGTATTTTTTTTTTTTAAGATTTTATTTATTTAATTTACAGAGAGAGACACAGCGAGAGAGGGAACACAAGCAGTGGGAGTGGGAGAGGGAGAAGCAGGCTTCCCGCAGAGCAGGAAGCCAGATGCGGGGCTTGATCCCAGGACCCTGGAATCATGCATGACCTGAGCTGAAGAGCAGACGCTCCACGACTGAGCCACCCAGGTGCCCCGCATTAGCAGGGATTTTAAACATTTAAATTGTGAAATATAGCACACCTACAGAAAGAAAAAATAAGGATCATTATAAAGTGAACATCCAGGCATCAGAGTGATCAGGCTGGGATATGGGAGTCCAGAAGGTTGTGGGATGCCAGAAAAGTTACCTGATTTACCTGGAGGTGGAGGCAGGAGGGAATTACTTCATGGAGGGGAGCCATCTGAACCATGGTTTGGAAGGACGACGAAGGTTTGTTGCGCAATCATGAAAGCACATACTCTACTGACAGGTTTTAATTCTGATGAGGAAGTCTGAATTATATAAATAATCCCCCAAAGAATGATGATGATGATGAAGATAATAGCTAAGAATTACTGATCATGTGTCCATGTCTAGCCTTGGGCTGAGTGATGCTGGGGACACAGTGGTCCCTGAGATAGCCCTGCCCACAAGCATAAGGCTCCCAATCCAGTCCAGGAGACAGATGTTATTGATCACTACTGATTTTAATTTGTTATGATGTCTTGGGGAAGAAGTTTCAGTAATCCTAGGAGCCTAGACAGGGCAACCTGGTCTAGTCTGTGATAGGGGAGGTCAAGATAGACTTCTCTGACCAGGTGCAATCAGCAAATCACCTCCAAAGCAAAAAGGGTAGGAGAAATGTTCCTGCAGAGACAGTCTATGCAAGAGCCTGGCAGCAAGGGGGCCTGGGGAAGAGGAGTGGGGAGAGAGTGATGGTTACTTTTTTGTGTCAAGCTGACTGCGATACATTGTTTCTGGATGTGTCTGTGAGGGTGTTTCCAAGCAAGATTATCATGTGAATCTGTAGACTGGCTAGAGCTGACTGTCCTCCCAAATGCAGGAGGTATCATGCAAATCTTTGGGGGTCCGAGTGGAGCAAAGTGGCTGAGGAAGGAATGATTTGAGTTCCGCCCGACTTGGCGCTGGAACACTGGTTTTCTGCACTCAGACTGGGACTTATACCATCGGTTGCCCTGGTTCTTGGACCTCCAGACTTGGACCAGGACTCAAACCACTGGCTTTCCTGGGCCTCCAGCTTGCAGACAGCAGAATGTGGGACTTCTCAGCTTCCATCATGGTGTGCCAATTCCTTACAATAAACCTTTCTTTCACTCTATATATTCTATTGGTTCTGTTTCTCTGGAGAACCCTGACTAATACACTGTTAAAGGGCAGTGGAGGGACACCTGGGTGGCTCAGTCAGTTGAGTGTCTGCCTTCAGCTCAGGTCATGATCCCAGGGTCCTGGGATCGAGCCCTGCATCTGGCTCCCTGCTCAGTGGGGAGCCTACTTCTCCCTCTCCCTCTGCCTGCTGCTCCCCCTGCTTGTCCTCTCTCTCCCTGTCAAATAAATAGAAAATATTTAAAAAAAAAAAAAAAAGGGAAGTGGAGGGGCATTCATCTGGATTAGTCATCACATAATTTGGCATCGACCACGCTGGGGTTTAGACCTAGTTCTGCCGTCCCCTCAGACAAGTGACACCCCCTCTCGGAACCTCCACTCCCTCAGGTTAGTTCCTTTAGCACAGAGTTGTGAGTGGCTTTGCAATACCTTCCTGAAAAGCAGTTGTCCCAGCTTGGTCAGCAAGACCTCAGGAGGCATCAAGCCCAGTTAGTTAGACTATTGTCAGTTTATCAGTTGGTGGCATTGTAACCTGAACATCGTTAAGGCAGCAAATTGAGAGGATTAAAAGTGTGAGCTACAGAACCAGCATTTCTGAGTTCAAATCTTCTTTTTTCTTTTTTTTCAATAAGCTTTACGGGGATACCTGGATGGCTCAGTCTGTTAAGTATCTGCCTTCACCTCAGGTCATGATCCTAGAGTCCTGAGATCGAGCCCAGCCCAGTGTTGTCGCTCCCTACCCAGCAGGGAGTCTGCTTCTCCCTCTCCCTCTGTCCTTCACCCTCCCCCCTCATGTGCTCACTCTCTCTTTCTCTCAAATAAATAAATAAAATATTTTTAAAAGTCTTAAAAAAAAAACCTCAGGGGCGCCTGGGTGGCTCAGTTGGTTAAGTGTCTGCGTTCGCCACAGGTCATGATCCCAGAGTCCTAGGATCGGGCCCTGCATTGGACTTCTTGCTCGGTGGGGAGCCTGCTTCTCCCTCTCCTCCCTGCTCATCCTCTCTTTCTCTCTCAAATAAACAAATATTTTTATTTATTTATTTATTTATTTTTAAATTATTATTATTTTTTTTAAGATTTTATTTATTTATTTGACAGAGACAGAGAGAACACAAGTAGGCAGAGAGGCAGGCAGAGAGAGAGGAGGAAGCAGGCTCCCTGCTGAGCAGAGAGCCCGATGCAGGGTTTGATCCCAGGACCCTGAGATCATGACCTGAGCCGAAGGCAGAGGCTTTAACCCACTGAGCCACCCAGGCGCCCCTAAACAAATATTTTTAAAACATTTAAATAGGCTTTATGCCCAACTTGAGGCTCAAACTCACAACCCCAAGATCAAGAGTTACATTCTCTACCAACTGAGTCAGCCAGGCCCCCTACTGAGTTCAAATCTTGACTCAGGTACTTACCAAGCTGTGTGATCTTGGACAAGTAATCCCACGTCTCTCCTTATTGGCATGATAGTAACAACTTCTACCTGCATTAGTCAGAATAGGCTAGGTTATGCTGCAGTAACAAATGAACCTTAGTAGACTAACTCCTCAAATTTTATTTCTTGCTCATAGAAACAGCCAGATGTCCTCCATGCCACAGCTCAGCCATCCAGCTAGTTTCCTTCATGTGGCACTTTTGTGCTTGCATGGCTCCCAGTGCTGCTTAGGCAGGGGATGAGAGCATAGAGCATCTTGTACTCGCTTTTAAATGCTACATTTAAAAGTGATGCTCTGGGAGTGCCCGGTTGGTTCAGTCAGGTAAGCCTCTTCCTTGGGCTCAGGTCGTGATCTCAGGGTCCTGCTCAGCCTCTCCATTTGCCCTTTCCCCCCCCTCCACCCCCTACCCCTGCTGCTTAGTTTGTTCTCTCTTAAATAAATAAAATCTTTTTTTTTTTTTTTAAGATTTTATTTATTTATTTTTGACACAGAGAGAGAACACAAGCAGGGGGAGTGGGAGAGGAAGAAGTAGCAGGCTTCCCACTGAGCAGAGAGCCCAATGTGGGGCTCGATCCCAGGACGCTGGGATCATGACCTGAGCCAAAGGCAGCTGCTTAACAACTGAGCCACCCAGGCACCCCAATAAATAAAATCTTAAAAAAAAAAAAAAAAAGGACACTCCCACCAGCAACTGGCTGGCTTACTCTGTAGAGCATACAACTCTTGATCTCTGGGTTGTGAGTACAAGCTCCACATTGAGCATAAAGATTACTTTAAAAAAATAAAATAAGGGGCACCCAGCTGGTTCAGTTGGCGTCGCATGCAACTCTTGATCTTGGGGTTGTAAGTTCGAGCCCACAATGGGTGTAGAGATTACTTAAAAATAAAATATTTTTTAAAGTAAATAAATAATAAAATAAAACAAAATTTTAAAAAAAAGTGACACTCCGAACATTTATGTTCACATTTTATTGGCCAAAACAATCACATAACCATGCCTGAGTTCAAAGGAATCTGGAAGATGGTGGGGGACTTTAGTAATGCTTGCTGTACTCTCTCATCAATGGTGCTGAAATTCAATGAGAAAATTCACACAAAACCTTTCATTTGTTCAACAAATATTTACTGAGTACCTAAGATGTGCCAGGCACTGTTCTAGGAAGTGGGTACACAGCAAAAACAAGACAGACAGCAATCCCTTGAGCTTATATTCTAGTGGGGGAGAAAAAGAAGGAACTGGATAAATAAGTAAACTATACACTACGGTAGCAGGTGATAAATGATAAAGGCAGTGTGGGGCGGGGTGGGGAGTGTGAGGGTAAAATGAAAGATCTGAAAGGATCTTCCTGAGACCACTAGATGTGCTGACTTGAGGCACTAAGAGGTGAGGCACTAAGGCATGGCTAGGGAGGGCCTCGGTAATGGGGTAGCAGCCCTCAGGGGCACCAGGAGACGGGGATATTGCTGCACTTTCCAGAGCCTCCTTGTCCAGCAGGGTGTCTTCTCACTTTCTTAAGGGGGAGAAGGTGAGGTCAGACAAGTGACAGGCCAGATTACGAGCTTGGCGACCATGGTGAGGACTTTGACTCTTACAAGGACAGAAGTGCAGCCAGGGAAGGGCCCTGACCTGACTTGGGGTGTCACAGGCTCCCTCTGGCTGCGGGTGGGGAGCAGACTGTGAGGGCAGGCAGGGGAGTAGGGAGCCCAGGGAGGAGCTGCTGTGGTGTGCGGGACCAGGAGGCTGGAGGCTGGGCCAGTGCTGGTGGCATCAACAAGGTTTCCTGACAGGTTGGAATAGGTGTGGAAGAGAGGTCAGGGATGATCCTGGGCTTTCTGGTCTCAGTCGCTGGAAGGACAGAGGTGCCATCAACCTAGACGGGGAAGGGGGGGAGGGAGCAGGTTTGGAAGGAAGTCAGAAGCTCATTTTAGGATGTGTGAAGTTTGAGACACTTCTAAGACCCCCATGAAGAAGGTGAGTAGAATGCAGTTTGTAGGAGCCTGGAGATGTCTGGGTGGAAGAGGGAAATCTGGATATTGACAGCCTAGGGATGGAATTTAAACCACGTATGTGGGGGGAGATCCTCTATGGCATCCTCTATGGATACAGGCCTGAGGCTTGATACTGGCCGGGGTTAGGTCGGGGAGACTGATGTCGGTGACAGTGAGTGGCATGAGATGACAGTGTGTGTTCTGAGAAAGTGTAAGTTACAAGGAAGCAGCTGCAAGCAGCTGCAAGCCCAGTCTCGGGTGGGGGTGGAGACAGGGAGTGCTTCCTAGAAGAGGTGACTCCTGAGCTGACACAAAAGACTGAGTACCTACGTCACCAGGTAAAAAAGTCAGGAGTGTTCCAGGTCGAGGGCACAGCCTACGCAAAGGCCTGGCAGCAAGTGAGCCCTGGAAAGGGCAGACAGCGGAAGCTTTCCAGTGTGGCAGGGAAGGGTGTGGTGAGAAGGGAATTTGGATTAGTCATCACCAAAAGTTTTGGCATCAGCCATGCTCAGGTTCACACCTGGTTCTGCCATCCTCTGTGACCTTAGGCAAGTGACCGGGCCTCCATTTTCTCTCCTGTAAGTTCCTGCCTCATAGGCAAAACTTGCATAGCAACTCTTGGCCTGGCTGCTACTGCAGTTTTGTCTGTTGTGATCTTGTTGTCTAAGCTATTGTTATATTAATTATAGTATTTTTTTTAGGTTCATTGTTTTTTAGTAATCTCTACACCCAATGTGGGGCTCGAACTCATGACCCCAAGATCAAGAGTCTCATACTCTTCCAACCCAGCTAGCCAAGTGCCCCAATATTAATTATATTATTGAAGAGTCAGTGCATTAGGGTAGTGGTTAAGGTTACGGGCTAGGGAGTTTACCCTCAGAGTCAGTTTATTTATTTGTATAAACGAAAATACTGCATACATCCATTCCATAGGACTGTTATAAGGGCATATGAGGTTATATGTAAAGTGCTCAGGAGAGTGCTTGGCAGTTATTTTTATCAGTATTATCTAGGGGCGTGTCAGTCAACCACCTGAAGAATCCAGGTGGGCTGCAGGACAAAACAGCATGGGTATAGGCACACGAAATGATTCCTCTTTACTAAGCGTTTACCACTTAATTCTTAAGGGGAATGGGAACCCTTGTTCTCATTTTACAGATTAATAAATCCTTGCTTAAACAAAAAAAAAACAAAACAAAACAAAACAGTCTTCCTCAGAGCCCAAGGGATCCCGGTTATTAAATGGCAGAGCCAGGATTCAGACTCAAGCTAAGCCAGCCTCCAGGGGAGATTCTAAGGACCAGACCTCCAGAATGTCTGGGAACCAGATTTAACTCCGTCTGAGGAGCCCTGAAATTTGGAGGTTGGAGCCCGAGAGCGAAAGGTCTCCAAAGGAGGTTTCAGTCGCCATTTTTCCTGCCAGCTTCTGCATTCCCCACCCCCGACTCCTCCACCCGATCTCGGGACCATCTAGCCTCAGAAACCAGGTAGTGGCCAGAGGAACTCTTCCTGTGCCCAGGCCCCTCTTTAGAGATGGGAAGAAGGAGGCGACACTTGGCGACCCTGATGCAGGGGAAAAAAAGTGCAGGTGGAGGAGGCACTTTGCAAGCGGCAAAGTTGTTCCCGCGTTTTGACCGCTAACCGGGTTGCTGCAGGGTCCCGAGAAATCTAGTCTAGACTTAGCCCCTGCCCCAAATGCGGGCGCTTGTCCCCAGGCTGTGAGCCAAACAAAATTCGGGGTCTCCAGATGCTTTGTCGCGGCAAGGGTAGGATAGGGGGCCGCGTGCTAGGAGTCCCTTTTCCAGCGGACCGAAAACCGCACCCGTGGCTGCATGGAGGCGAATCCACACTGCAACACAAGGGGGTGATCTCGGGGGCGGAGACTGAACCTCCCTCCCTGGAATCATTCACCTGAGCTGGAGAAGAACCGCGGAAGACCTCAGAGCGCCGGAGTTTGGGCGGGGTCGGAACCCACAGCTCAGGAAACGAGCAGGGCGGAGCCGCGGCGGCCGCATCCCGTTACGTGAGGCGGGCCCGGCGCACGCAGGCGCAGCTTCAATGCCGGCTCTAGGACCGCGCGGATGCTTGGTGGGCCGCCCCGCAGTGCCTAACCCGATCCAGGCAGCCTGAGTCACGGGCCCCGCCCTACGGAGCCGGACGCGGCCAGAGGCCCGGGAGCAGCACGGACGGACGGACCGGAGGACGTGTGAACGAGGCGGTGAGCGCCCGATCTGGATTACCCTAGTACTCCGTAATCCCGGTCCTTGCGGCCCCCTTGTCCCACGAAACCCTAAAGTCCTGGTCTCAGGGGTCCCCCAGACCCATGACCTCAGATTTGAAGCCCCAGTCTGTCCGGCACCCAGTTATTCCGCCCCGGGGACTCTTCCACCCTCTGCCTCAGGATCTAAGATTCGAGCCCATGGATTTGAAAGGTACCCCATAAATTTCTGCCAGTCTTGGGTCCCCAGAACCACGATCCTTAGATCCGTTTTCCCAATTATAATGGGAACCCCGTTATCTTGGGCCCCGGGATGACACCCACAATCTTAGATCCGAACCCACAGAACCAGCGGTGACATTGTAATCCCGCTGCTGTAAGTACCAAAATTCTCAAGCTCCCATCCGGGATTTCCTAAACCCTGCCCCAGAGGCCTCCAGGTGGAGAATCTCTGATCCGCGCTCCTGACCCGCCCAAGACCCCAAAGTCTAGTTCTGGGGCTCGATCTCAGATTCGAGTGCCCAGACGCGTCAAAGATGCCTTACACCAACTTGGGGCCCCCATCTTGAGAACCCTACCAGACCGGGACCCTTACTCTTAATGATGCCTATGCATAGTCTCAGTCTAGGGTCCCTCAAGCTAGACCAAGATCCTTTGGACCCAGAGAGGATTTCAAACCCGACCCTCAGTCCCTTTTCCACCCATCCGAGAACTACCTTCCTCCAGAAGCCCCGACCCCATCCCAAATGGACTCTCACGCCCCAGCCGGAGGATAGGTCCCCGCCCAGAGGCCTCATAGTACTCCCCCAAGTCCGGCTGCCAGAAAGGCGTATTTTTGTGTGGAGGGAACGGGCTCAATGGCGATGCGGTCTTTTGACCCATTTTTTCCCCCCTCAGGAATCTTAATTCGCAGCCATGTTCCTGGTTAACTCGTTCTTGAAGGGAGGCGGCGGCGGGGGAGGCGGAGGCCTGGGCGGGGGCCTGGGGAATGTGATCGGAGGCCTGATCAGCGGAGCCGGAGGAGGCGGAGGCGGCGGCGGCGGCGGCGGCGGAGTTGGCGGCGGCGGTGGCGGAACTGCCATGCGCATCCTGGGGGGGGTCATTAGTGCCATCAGGTAAAGCGGGGCCCGAAGGGGGGAGGGGCCTGGCAGAGGAGCATGTCCCGCCTGCATAGATTGAGGTAACCTGGAGACTGACCGGCAGCCTCAATTAGGCTGGGCCCGGCCTGGGCTGCGGGACCCGCCTCGAGGGGGCGGACCGTAAGGAGGCTGACGGCCGTTTAGGAGGCGTGGCTTGACGTGGGCGGAGTCTGACTGTTGAGGGGACGACCTGATGGGGCGCGGCTTCGGGTTTCGGGAGGTGGAGCTTAATGGGGCTGGGCGCGGCCTGCTTCCTGCTACCCGGGCGACGAACGTTAGGGGGCGGAGCCAATGAGGCTTAGGATCTCTTCATGGGGGCAAGACTTGGCTTATGGGCACGGCGTGGCCGTCGAAGTGGGTCAGTGAGGGGGTGGACCCAGAAGAGACCGAGGCCTAATGGGATAGGGGAAATGATCTTGAAGGGGCTGGGTCTGGCTGGGAACTGTCTGGGTTAAAATGGAAATACGACCTGGTAGAGGTGGAGCAGGTTGTCGTTAGGGGCCTAATTAACCATGGCCACCTTTGAAGGGGTGGGATGTTGGGAAGACACAGGCATTTAGGAAGCCATAGGATGGAGTACGTTCCTAGACAGAAGGGACCTGAGGAGGGTGGAGCCCCAGGAAGCTGGGTCAGAGCTTCTATGAAGCGAGCTGTCGAAGGGGCTGGATCTTTTGAGAAATCTGCCATTGGGCAAGTGTGCCCTGGCAGGAGTGGGGCCTACTGTGGAGACAGGGCTCTGAGTTCCCTGCCAGGTGCAACCAGGGCAGCAAAGGTAGGGACAGGTGAGGACAAGGACAGATAAGTCAAGCAGAAGGAGAGGTAGGGAGGTGGTGGGCTGGGGTTTGGACCGTTGCGTTTCAGGGGCTGGCGCTGTCTTTGGAGGCCCCGCCCACTGGTGCTAACTCCCTTACTTGTCTCCCCTCAGTGAGGCAGCTGCACAGTACAACCCAGAGCCTCCGGTAAGCCACCCTCAATAATCAGAGACCCTGCTTCTCACTCCAAGGCCTTTTTCAGCACCCATCATTGTCCCTTTGTCCCTCTTATTAAATTCCTCTCATTAAGTCTCTCCCTTGCCATGTCCCCAAACTTAGTCATGTTCACTGGACCATCTCTCATTCTTTTGATCACGCAGCCACCTAGCCCACTCTGACTTTCCCACCTAGGGCTGTCCTGGCCAGGGCACCCCTCCGCCACTTGCTCTGAGATCTTCTCCCTCTGCAGCCTCCACGCACCCATTACTCCAACATTGAGGCCAATGAGAGCGAGGAGGTCCGGCAGTTCCGGAGGCTCTTTGCCCAGCTGGCTGGAGATGTAAGTAACCCTGGGCCCCTATCCTTGTCCTGACTCTTCCTTGCCTTCCTGTGGCCTGCCCTTGCCCATACACTCAACAATGGCAACCCCTCAAAAATCCCCACTCTCCCTCGTGACACTCTTCCCTTTTAACCATCCCTGACTTTTCCCCACAGGACATGGAAGTCAGTGCCACAGAACTGATGAACATTCTCAACAAGGTCGTAACCCGACGTGAGTTATTGGGCTCAATAACTGGGTCTGTGGGAGACAGGTTTATAGTCTCAAGTGCTGGGGTAGCTGTGACCTCTGGCCTCTGACTTTCAACCTGTCTCCCACAGACCCTGATCTGAAAACTGATGGCTTTGGCATTGACACATGTCGCAGCATGGTGGCCGTGATGGATGTATCCTTGGGGGGCAATCTGACTGGAGCCCTGGGTGAAGAAGGAATTTTTTGAGAGCATGGTTGGGACAGCCAGGATGTAGCTTGCATACCCACAAACGTGGACGTGCATATATCAGAACACACACTGAGACTTGTGGCAATAAATAGTAACATCAGCTGTGACAGCTGGTACTTCACAGCCATCGTGTTAAACAGGCAGTTTTTTTTTTAAGATTTTATTTATTTGTCAGAGAGAGAGAGCATAAGCAGGGGGCAGGCAGAGGGAGAAGCAGGCAAGGAGCCTGATGTGAGACTCGATCCCAGGACCCTAGGATCATAACCTGTGCCAAAGGCAGATGCTTAACCATCTGAGCCACCCAGGCATCCCATACCGGCAGAATTGTTATAGTCCATTTTGTAGGTGAGGAAACAGACTCAGAGAGAGGCAATCATTTGTCTGAAGGTATATGATAAGAATAAGTGGCAGGATAGGAATTTGGACTCAGGTCTTTTAGGCTTGAGAGCCCAAGCTTATTTTCTTTTTTTTTTTTAAATAAGTACTACACCCAATGTGGGGCTTGAACTCACGACCAGGAGATCAAGAGTTGCATGCTTTACCAACTGAGCCAGCCAGGTGCCCCAAGAACCCAAGCTTATCACTGCTGTAGGCGTGGCCATATACATGCACATATATACAAGGGCACACCGTATAGGTGAAGATACGTGAAGGCATGTTCACAGGAACACACATACATGTTTGCACATGGGCCAATCAACTGATCTTGGATACATGCATGCTCTGCACATAGGGAAAATGTAGACACGTGATCACATACATATGTTGCATGGAGTTCTACAAGCTTGGCTGTGCAACTTAGCAAGGTCATTGAGCCTCTCTGCTTCAGTTTGCTGGTCTATAAAATGAAATGAATGATAAGGGTGAAACTGAATTGGAGCCATACGCGAGAGGTTTAGCACAGTGCTTAGCACAGTAAGTGGTCTGTATGCGTTAGCTGCTACTATGATCCTAGGTAGATTTTCATCTCTGAATTGGTTTCTTCTCTCTCACTGGGGAATAATACTGGTGAGTCTGGTGTCTTAAGGATTCAGTGAGAAAAGTGATGTTCCTGAGAAGCTTAGCACTACCTGGCATGCACTAGGTAACTTGGTAAGTTTTGGCCATCATTATTATTGAGAGTTTATCAAACATTAACCCCTGAGCTGAAGGCTTTATCTCATTCTACTTGTATCACAAACCCAGCAGGAGTGTACTGTCGTCACCTAATTTCTTTAAGAGTTCTAAGATACCCTTGTTTTTCACATGTCCTGACATTCATGAAATTGAATTCTTAATAAGAATTTTATAAATGGGGCGCCTGGGTGGCTCAGTGGGTTAAAGCCTCTGCCTTTGGCTCAGGTCAAGATCCTGGGGTCCTGGAATCGAGCCCCGCATCCGGCTCCCTGCTCAGCGGAGAGCCTGCTTCTCCCTCTCCCACTCCCCCTGCTTGTGTTCCCTCCCTCACTGTGTCCCTCTCTGTCAAATAAATAAAATCTTTTTTTTTTAAAGATTTTATTTATTTATTTGACACAGAGAGAGAGATGACAAGTAGGCAGAGAGGCAGGCAGAGAGAGAGGGGGAAGCAGTCTCCCCGCCGAGCGGAGAGCCTGATGCGGGGCTTGATCCCAGGACCCTGAGATCATGACCTGAGCTGAAGGCAGAGGCTTAACCCACTGAGCCACCCAGGCGCCCCTAAATAAAATCTTTAAAAAAAAATGCTGGAACTTTAAAAAAATTTTATAAATGAGGAGTTATTTACTATTTTCAGGTGAGGAATTTATAATTTAGAGAAGTTCAATATAATTCCCCATGATTATGCTTATTTACTTATTTTTAGTTTTATTTTACTGGAAAATAAAATATTTATTTATTTATGTAGTAATCTCTACGCCCAATGTGGGGCTCAAACTCACGACCCTGAGATCAAGAGTCACATGCTCTTCCAACTGAGCCAGCCAGGAGCCCCCAAAATAAAATCTTTAAAAAAAAGAGAAAGAAATATGAACTAAACTCTGTATGGATAAAAAGAAAAGTCAAACGGTATCCAAGGTGACGTGACGGGTGCGATGGGAGCTGGGGTTTTCGCCCAGGTTCCCCTGCTCAGTCGTGATCACGGTGCGTAGAGTGTGTGCACCTGGGTACAGTCATCACACTATCCTTAACACCCTTCCACCAGAGTGACACCACCGGCAAGTTGGGCTTCCAAGAATTCAAGTACTTATGGAACAACATCAAAAAGTGGCAGGTGCGTGGTGACCTCAAACTCAAAAACCCCTCAAGCCATGAAGATACCACGCCCTGCGATGTTCAGTTGAATCCTTACCTCCCTGTCCCCATAGGCCATCTACAAACAGTTTGACGTTGACCGATCAGGTACCATCTGCAGCAGTGAACTCCCAGGGGCCTTTGAGGCAGCAGGTATGGCTGACAGCGAAATGGTCTGACTGGGGGCGGCATGGGTAACGCAGCCCCCCGGGAGCTGGTCTGAGCCTGAATCCTAGGGGTGGGAGTGGGTCAGGCCTTGTGGCCCCCACACCTGAGAAAGGAAATCATTTCCAGGGTTCCACCTGAATGAACATCTCTACAACATGATCATCCGACGCTACTCGGATGAAGGAGGGAACATGGATTTTGACAACTTCATCAGCTGCCTGGTCAGGCTGGATGCCATGTTCCGTGAGTGACACCCCAGCTGTCTTCCTGGGTGGGGATTTGTTCCACCTTTGGCCACGGTCTCCTCTGAGCCTGACCCTGACCCTGAGGCAAGCAACTCCAGGGACAGCAACAGCCCCAGTTCCTGCCCTCATGTCACTCACAGTCTACTGGAGGAGAAGCAAATCACCAGACAGCGACCACTCAGAATGGTTACAGTTGGGATACGGGAAACTCAGGGCTATGATCGGGCCTGGGAGGAGAAGCTCGGGGCCGAGTGCGTTTATATTTTAGATAAAAGCCCAGTGAGCTCTCTGAACCTACGAGGCACCCTATACAGACTAAAGGGTCAAGAAGGGCTTCCTGGAAAACGACAGGTGTGAACTGAGGGATGAGGAGGAGTGACCCCAGGGAGAGAGCGGGGACAAGTGTTGCTGTGGGAACAGCCTGTGCAAAGGGAAAGAGAAGGTGGTGCTTTTGGTGTTTTTTGTTGAATTCAATTCTGAATGCTGGAGAGGGGTGGGGATGCAGAGACATAGGGCTGGGAGGGGTTAGTAGGGACTGGATTATGAGGGCTCTTATGAACATGAATGCATTGAATCCTTAAGACCACTGAGAAGTGGGAATTATTGTCCCCGTTTTCTGGAGGAGGAACCTAGGGTTCAAGGAAGCAAAACTGCTTGCTCCCAGCCATTCAGCTGGGAAGTTGCAAAGCCAGAATTTGAACTTGGATCTGAGAGAACTGAGGAAAAGGAAGCAGGAGCAATGGGCACAGTCAGGCCATGCAGGGCTGTGAGTGTCGTGTTCAGAGGTGCTCAGACCATTATTGGGGGCAATGGAGAGCCATAGCAGGTTCTAGGCAAAGGAGGGATGGGATCAGGTTTGGCTTTAGAAAGATCTCTCAACCTCCGGAAGAGCCTACGGAGGGCAAAGCATTTAAACCATGGGTAGAGAAAAAGGGACAGGTATGTCAGGGACATGAAGGGAAGGGGGAATGGACAATAAGGGCAGATGATTCCCAAAGTCACTATGAGAAGGCCCAAGAAATGGCCGCTGGATTTACCAGCAAGAGGGCCAATAGGAACTGCAGTAAGTCCAGTGTCCGGGACACCATGTGTGTGGACACCTGAGGGTGGTAACCAAGTTGTTAGTGAGAGAGGGAACAAAGACAGTGTAGAGCCCGGTTTGCCTAGGTTTGGCTTTGGGTGGGGAACATGGAGGCAGGGTTCAGGACAGGAGTGGGGGCTACACCAGACTGGGAGCAGGAAGTGGAGCCTGCAGAGCCTCCTTCCAGTAGCCTGTTTAGGCTGGAACTGGAGGGCTTGGCCCTGAGAGGTCTGTGGGAGGCTGGGGCTTGGGCAGAGGTGGGACACAGGTTAGTATAAAGGAAGCCATTACTGGGGGGGCTCAATCCTGATGTTCCTGGGGCACATCACTTCACTTCTCCGTGCCTTGTTTTAAAATGACACTTACCACAGAATTCGATTACATGAGTTAATAATACCTGGAAAGCACTTTATACAGTACTTGGCACAGAGTAAGAACTCAATAAAGTGCTAGCCATTATTTTATTATTTTTTAAAAGATTTTATTTATTTATTCAAGAGAGAGATAGCGAGAGAGAGAGAGAGAAGGCGGGGAGAGGGAGAAGCAGGCTCCCCGCTGAGCAGGGAGCCCAATGTGGGGCTCGATCCCAGGACTCTGGGATCACAACCTGAGCCAAAGGCAGACGCTTAACCTATTGAGCCACCCAGGTGCCCCTATTTTAATATGTATATATATATATATATATATATTTTTTTTTTTTTAAGATTTTATTTTTAAGTAATTTCTACACCCGACGTGGGGCTCAAACTTATAACCCTGAGCTCAAGAGTCGCATGCTCTACAGACTGAACCAGCCAGGTGGCCCCTGTATATTTTTATCCTAAAAGCCAAATCCCCCAACCCTTTACTTCTCTAGGGGCCTTCAAATCTCTTGACAAGGATGGCACTGGACAAATTCAGGTGAACATCCAGGAGGTAAGAACTCCCGTTCTGGGATGTGGGTGCCCAGCAGGGAACACTCGCCCCTCAGCTCCTTGTACCGACTCAGAGCTTGGGCTCCCTCCCTCCTATTTTGCCAACAGCCCTTGGGGGATAGCAGAGAAAGGTGTCTGCAATTCTTTGGTTCCCCATTCCTCACCCTGCACCTTCCTCTCCCCAGTGGCTGCAGCTGACGATGTATTCCTGAATGGGAACCCCAGACTTGCCCCCTCATCGCCTCGCCATAGGAGTCACCTTGGATTCCTCGGTCTCTCCCAGGGCTGAGCCAGGCTGCAGTCTCATCTTCTGGGGTCCTGCTCACCCACAGGTCTTTTGGTTCCCCCAGCCCTTGGCACTCGGCTTCTCAGTCAACCGCCAGGGCCCGACATGCCCCAACATGCCATGCCCCGAGTTACCCATGGCTCTAACACACCCTGTCCCGAGGGTCACCCCACCCCCGGCACACCCATCCCACACCCACTCCATAACCCCTTCATGCACCTGTGCCAAACCCAACAGTTAACGTTGCTTCCACGCCCCAGGGGCCCTTCTCTGGGTTCCGGGAGGGGCACTCCAGTCCCTACACACTCTGGCACACCTGCTCACAGTCACCACCCTGGCAGCCAAACTCTAGGCTGGAACGGGCCCGGGCGCCCCTGTGCCTTTGTCTGTACTCTGCTCTCAGCCTTCTAGGCCCAGGAGGAAATAAAAGCACCCCGGTTGCTGCTCTCCGAGATCTGCCTCCCGTTCTGAGCGTTGAGGGGTGGCTCTGTCTCCGTCAGGGGCAGAGGGAAGTCTAGGTCCTAGAGGGTGGGGGTGATTTGGTCTGTCTCCATGTCTGTCCCCATGTCTGTCTGCATGTTTCCTAGTCCTTTTTCTCCTACTGGATTCTAGTGGAGCTGCAGTCTCATTCTTGCTGAGATCCCCTCCAGATCCTGTGGAGGCTGAAACTGGGACCCAGAAGCCTGAGCAATCTCTGCTTCTGCTGTAAGAGCCAGGCTCTTGGGAGGTCTCGGTACCACACAACCACCCCCCCTCCCCCCCTCTGTTCCCCAAGGCCATGCTTGCTCCCTCTTACTCCTGAGTGAGTCTGTCCTCACTTGCCTCTGCCTCTGTTAGGTCATGGGACCACGCTCAGTATCTTCCTTCCCACCCTCGAGCCTCTGCAGGGAGAGGGGCTGCCTTCCCAGAATAGAGGTCCGCTCGAATTAAGGACATGATCCCAGATCCCCAGGCCCTGAGAGGCAGCCCAGAGGTACTATTTGGGGTCCCCAGCCCCTCAGGAGGGCTGAGAGGCAGGAACATCATTTGAGTAGCCTTGTAGTAGTAGTAATCCTCTAGCATGAGGGACTCAAGGCTGGGGGGGACACCAACAAACGGAGGCCACGGCTGGGCTGGGTTCCCCAAGAAGCCAGCACATTTATTGATGCTTGTTCAGGTTCTGCAAGCTTCTTGGTCTCACTTCTGGTGAGGGAAGGAGGCCCAGCCAAGGCAGTACAGGCTATAGGCGGTGCCTAGGGAGGGAGTAAGGGGACACAGCGTGAGATCCTAATTGCTTCCCTGGACTGCATCTCTGCTTTTAAGCCCTTCTGCAGGCTCCTCAGTCACCAGTCTGGATCCCAGCTCCAGTTCAGGCTCCACCTCCCTCCCCAAACTGCCCTTGGGTGGAGAATCCCCTAGCCTTGATCCAGACCAGGCTGCCAACTTTCTCCACAATTCCTGCCTGGGCCCCAAAGACCCTCCTGGGACAGAAGCCCAAGCCCTAGGTGCTCCCTCCTTCCCTATATGCTAGCGTGGACTCCTGGACCGTCCCCCAAGCCTGGCCAGCCCAGAGCCCAATCCCCTCCCTATGCCCCTGCCCGGCCACTAGCCCTCTCCCCCAAACCTCGGCTTGGGAACCAGCCCCTTCCTCACTCCAGCTGAGCACCGCCTCCTCCCCCAGCAGCTCAGGCGGTGGCGGCCAGGCACTCACCCCCTAAACAGAGCCCCATGGTCACTCGGTACAGGATGTTGTCGGTTCCCCCGCCCTTCAAGTGCACCGGGAGGTCATTGTCCGCCTGGGTGGTGGAGGTATCGATGAGAAAGGGGCACGGGTTGCTCCGTGGACTGTATCCCGTCTCTCCCCTACTCTGCTCCAGACCGAGCCTGGGGTCTGGGTTCTTCCCCCTCGCCCCGCCCCTGCTCCGCCTACCTGGAAGAGTTTCTGTTTCTCAGCCACTCGGTTCTGGAAGCGGTTCCGAGCAGTTGAGCTGAAAGAGCGAACCAGCGCCTGGGAGACCTGGCGGGGAGGGTGTGGTTGGGTATCGGAGACACCTGAGAGGGTGTCCCCAAAGGGTCGGCTGAGGGAGGTGGGAGGAGGGGACGGGCACTCTGAGGCCCGGACACCGGGACGGCCCTCTCCCTTGCGTGTGTCTCAAGGGCAAGATCCGAACTGCCAGTGCGGGGAAGGGAAGGGGTTCTGTCAAGAAAGGCCCAGAAAAAGGGGACTCGCGCCTAGAGAGTCTGGCTTAGAGGTTTCCCGGTTGTCTGGAGGGTCCTGGAAGAGGAGCAGACCCAGAAGGGACACTTGTTCTGCGGGTCCAAGTCCCGAGATGGTGGTTTTTTGTTTTTTTGGTGGGGAAGGTGTCCTAGATTAACGGGAGGATCCCAAGTCCCGGGAATGACCCACTCCTGGATCCGGGTGCCTACTGGGGTTACCATACTACCTAAGAAGTCCGGGGGAGGGGAAGCGGTGTTAAGTTCCCAGGGCCTACGTCCCGAGGTGTTAAAGAGGCCCTGGATCAAGGGAAGAAGCTCAAACCGGGGCGTTGGCCATGTTAGGGGTCCCCGGCTGTCTCAGAAGCCCTTGGGTTAGGAGGCGGGGGTTGAAGGGCTGTTTAGGAGGGAGTCTGGAGCCCTGAGGGGGGCTCACGTTCCAAGACCCCAGATCCCGGGACGTTTAGCGAGTCTCGTCTTGGGGCGAGGGCTTCCGGGTTGGGTTCCCCGGCCCGGCCCTTGGGGGCCCTCACCCGCAGGGCCCTCATTGTGCGTCCTCCTCTTCGGCCGCAGTCACCTCCCCTCTCGGCCCAAGGACACACAGCGCCCTCCCCTCCCCGGGAACCCCAGGCCACGCCCTCGGCGCGCCGCGTGACCGCCCTGTCGCGGGGTCTGCGGTGGCGGGCGGGGTGTGGGGGAAGCCTGGCAAATCCCGCTGCCGGATTCGGGTTCGTGCAATGGGGGCGCGGAGGGGACGCGCCAGTCCCGCCCCCGCGCCGAAAGGTCCGAAGCATCCGTCTGTTACTCGGGATTTCTGCTGGTGCAAGTGGAAAAGAAAACGGAGCCCGGGAATACATTTTCGGTTTGTTTCTGCGGAGATACCCGTCTGGGGCAATTGCAGTTCCTCTCCCGGGGTCTCTCCGATCTCTCCTTACCGGAGTTGGTATTGGAGAGCGAGTGAGGGAGCAGATAAACAGGTTCCAACTTCTTGTTCTATCTACATAGACTGAGTGAGTGATTGCACCTCTGAGTCTTAGTTACCGTATCAGTAACGTGGGGGCTAAGTCAGGATCTCCCTCCAAGGTGTGTTGAGAGCATTAAATGACCTCATAGAACAGCATAACTGAGCTAATAGTTATAATATTGGTAATAACTTGCAAAATTATTGCCTAACTGAGCTAATAACTACTCCACAGAAACAAGAGCTCTTATTTTTACTGCTTTATAGCAGTAGGCTTGTTAAAAAACAAATTTAACTGAGTAAATGTGCAGATCTGAAAGATTTCATTAAATGATTCATGAATCGGGCAGCATGTTATCTAGCGAATGTTAGGGAGCACCCTGAAGCTACAGAAAAGGAAAGGTTTTGAAAGGGTGGGGGAGGGAGGGAGGAATTAGCAAAGAATGCATTGTTTTAGGCTAGGTCTCCCTCTTAAGGGGGGTGGTTGGGGTTTATGGGATTACCTCCTAGTGTTGACCAGTAAATTCCCCTTAGGTTCTTGGGGATGTGGAAACTGCAGTTAGGTTAGGTATTAAGTCTTGGTTTACTCAAGTGGGGCCTTAGCACAAGTGACTCTATCTTGGGCCTGATTTTTCTTTTTAACAGATTTATATATCATGTGTTTTTATACTTAATTTTCCTTTTACTATGGAAGATTCCAAACAGAAAAGCAGGGAGAAAGGACCCATCACCTGCTTCAATAATGATCACCATTATAGTGTTTTTCATGTATTTGCCCCCATTCAACTCCTTTTTCCCCTTTATTGGAGTATTTTAAAGCAAATTCCAACATCATATTTTATATTTACATATGTATCTCTAACAGATAAGGACTTAAAAAAAGGAAAAACCTGATGATCCACAATTTATAGATTGAATCTTAGATCGGAAAAATCATTTAAGACTTTTTCTATTTGTGGGACAGTGGGTGAATTTTAAAAAAAGTTCTGTGGATTAGACAATAATGTTGTGTCGGTGTTAATTTCCTGATTTTGATGATTGTGCAGTGGTTCTGTAACAGGATGTCCTTGTTTTTAGGAAATACAGGATGAGGTGTTTGGGAGTAAAAGGTATCATATCTGTTACTTATTACCTTACGATGGTTAAGAAATAAATTATTTATCTATATTCATATCTGTTTCATCCTGATGTGCTGCCAGGGTTAAGTACGGTTGCCCTAATGGTTTTGGTCATGACTGTGGCATAGTCTAAAAGGGTTTAACAATCTCTTTTAAAGAGGGCTTTTATGGCAATTAAACTCCCTTAACACTTTCAAACCATGCTTGTAAATTTAATACGTTAGACTTTTCCATTTAAAAGCTACAGCAGGCTAATTTCGCAGATGAATCTTTGCTCAATACTTAATGTAAGTTTTTTTTAAAGATTTTATTAAAAAAATATTTTATTTATTTATTTGAGAGAGAGAGATAGAGAGTGAGAGAGAGAGCATGAGAGGGGAGAAGGTCAGAGGGAGAAGCAGACTCCCTGCGGAGCTGGGAGCCCAATGTGGGACTCGATACTGGGACTCCATCCGGGGACTCCATCCCTGGATTCCGGGATCATGACCTGAGCCAAAGGCAGTCACTTAACCAGCTGAGCCACCGAGGCGCCCCTTAATATAAGTTTTATGACAGAATTTGAGGAGTGATTAATATAGGCTGTGTTATAGATACAATGACTTTTGGGACTGTGGTTCTTCTCATTCTGGGGAAAAGTAAAAGTCCTTCACCCCGAACAGGGATATGTAAAAATAGAGTTTTATTGTTATTTTAAGAGAGCTCAAATGTGTTTAGGAGGGTGTATAGGGAAGCTGAGTAGGCAAAGAGGTAGACTGTCAGTTATCTATTGCATCTCTGCGCCCTTTGCTTGAGTTGTCCTGACCTTGAGCTTCTCTCTCTATCCTTATAGAGCCCAGTTTTAGCAAGAATCCTGCTAAGTCAGTTTAACTAGAATCTCCTGAAACCCTACCTCTGATCATCCTTGGCACCTGACCAAATTCTTCATCCCCTCCCCCAGCCCCCTGCCCCTCACCCCAACCCCCCCGGGCAATATTTGGTCACCCTGACCAGCCTTCAGCAAGAATTCTGTTAGATCTATTGAGCAAAGAATTACCCTACCCTCTGCGTAATTTTCCATCCACTGCCACCACCTGCTTTGGCTCTAAATCCCACTTTTCCTTGTATTCAGAGTCGAGCCCAATCTCTCTTCCCTACTGCAAAAAAACTCCCTTGCAGTAGTCCCTATATTACAATTATCCTGAACGAAGTCTGCCTTGGCATTTTAATAAGAGTCAGAATAATTTTTTCTTTAACAATAGCCAAGTCAGCCTTGATAAGGGGATGTCCATGTTGCTTTGGCCAAAAGCAATGGTACATTAGCCATTTTGACACGAACAGGATTGAAAAATGTTTGTGCATGGAGACTTTCCCCTTTTGCTACTCTTGTGAACTCTGTGACCACCGCCATGTGGGCAAGCCCAGGCTAGCCTGCTGGGTGACAAGAGGCACTGGGCCGGCCACTCCCCGTTGCTCCAGCTGAGACCAAGCCAATCACTAGACATGAGTGAGGGCATCTTAGACCACCCAGCCCCAGCTGAGTTGGATCAGAACTGCCCAGCCAACTCACAAAATCAGGAGAAATAATAGATGCTTATTATTTGAAGTCACTAAATTTGGGGTAGTTTGCTACTGACATAGGGACATGCATTTCCACTTCACCAAACTCCCCACCAATCCCTAATATCTTATACCTATTTCACTTATTCATATTCCTTGCCATGTCCTGGTAGACATTTGAGTTGGCTTCTCATGGGACAGGGCTTGGTGTGGCCAAGTGCTTCCAATTTTCAGCATTGCTTCCTACTGCCCCATTCCTAATTCCTGAGGAGGGATCCTGGGTCTCTCACTTCTTTTCCGCAGCTCCTTCACCCTGGTCTAGGCCACTGGTTCACCGCATCAGTGTCTTTTCTGGTCTCCCTGCATAGATCTGTAGGCACAGAGCTGCCTTCTTCTCACTGTTAAGCAGAGAAAAATAATTTTTCATTGTCTCTTGTCCATGGGTCACCTAGCTGCTCATATAGGACAATTGACCTGGCTTTCATCACATCGCCCTAAGAGTAAGGACTAGGGCAAAGGGAGCTGATGCACTTACTTACTTTGAGGTATTTAATAAGAAATCTGTCTCTAGGGCTGCCTGGGTGGCTCAGTTGGTTAAGCATCCAACTCTTGATTTCAGCTCAGGTCCTGATCTTGCAATTGTGGGATCGAGCCTGGATTCCTTTAAGTCAGTGCCTGAGGTGAAAATAGTGTATAGTTAAAACTTCCCTTGAAAATACCTTAAGGGGGTGCCTGGGTGGCTCAGTGGGTTAAAGCCTCTGCCTTCGGCTCAGGTCAGGATCTTAGGGTCCTGGGATCGAGCCCCACATCTGGCTCCCTGCTCAGCAGGGACCCTGCTTCTCACTCTCCCTCTGCCTGCCACTCCCCCTGCTTGTATGCTCTCTCAATCTCTCTCTGTCAAATAAATAAATAAATAATCTTAAAAAAAAAGAAGAAGAAAAAGAAAATACCTTAAGATGACACCATATTGGAAGGTAAGATACAACCTTTTTTTTTTTTTTCCATCTTTCTTAATGTCAAGCACAGTCCTTCCCCGCCCCCCCCATGTTGAAACAGATTGCGGTGGCTTTGGCTAACCATCCATGTTAAGTTTGGATTTAGGGACCAGGTTGTATGAAAAATACCCTCAATGCACACTTATCCAGGTGAGACATGGGAACTAAGGAAGTAGTGGATTATGCCCATATCTCATACTCACTCGGGAGCATATGCTGTTCACTCCTTGAGTGGAATGGAGGGCAGCGTAATTTTCCTTGTTCGGGTTTTTGTTTTGTTTTGCTTTTTGGTGATCTCTTGGTTTATTGTGAATCCGTATTTGACTCTGCATTTGTTAAACATGGATACGAGATGACTCTCGGCTGCATAGCAACTGTCTGGGCTGCTTCCTGTCTTACCCCACCTCTGCGCTCAGTTTGTCACCCTGGAAAACAGTGTAGCTTTTCTATTTATCCATCTGTTGTTGACCGAGACTCCATTGCGTCTCCAGCATCTGGCACACGGGTGGATTTGATAAATATTTGTTGAAGGAAATGTAACCCAAATGTTCTCTCATTTGCTCACTCCCACACATTGAATAAAGGAGGACCTCAGTGCTTGTCTTACTTCTATCCTCTAGATATTTCTGAGCGCCCTTGTGCCACTCACCCAGGTGTCCCCTGTTTTCTGTAGCCGTAGCATCCGTGTTCAGGGAAGAAAATAGAAATCCATCTAGGGATTGAATATCGGAAAGGTTGGAAAGACTGAAAGAGTGCCCTCTAATCAGGATTACTACCTAATTTGTGGGGACGGTGCAAAATGAAAATGTGGGACTCCTTCATGAAAGAGCAGGAAAAAAGTGCCATTAAGAGTACTAAAACCTAGGGGCACCTGGGTGGCTCAGTGGGTTAAAGCCTCTGCCTTCGGCTCAGGTCATGATCTCAGAGTCCTGGGATCGAGCCCCGCATCGGGCTCTCTGCGCAGCGTGGAGCCTGCTTCCCCCTCTCTCTCTGCCTGCCTCTCTGCCTACTTGTGATCTCTCTCTCTCTGTCAAATAAATAAATAAAATCTTTAAAAAAAAAAAAGAGTACTAAAACATAAAGCTTTTTCCTTTTTTCCGTGATCTCTCTCAACCTGCCATAGTGTTTTGAATTTGCTATTTAATGCTGTGCTCCCTAGGGCAATAGATACTTCTGGGGTGAGCACAGACAGGCATCCGGGGCACCTGTCCTGACCTTCGTGTCTTTCCACAAATGTGCCTAATGATGGCCTGTGTCATTAACTAGACTGCACTGGCTGCCGGCTTCCCCTCTCCCCACCGGCCACTGCACCAACTCCTTGTGTTCTGGCCGGAGTGGAGAAGTCGAATCAGGCATCTGCCCTTCCCATGGGCTTGGTGCATGGGATAATGCAACTTCAGTGCCAAGAAGAGCTAGGGATCAGAGGTGGGCAAAACATTCTTTCCTGCTGGGTTACCTGCTGAATGTGCCATGGCATGGTGATTGAAGGGCGGGGAGCTGGGACCCTGCCCTGCCCTCAGAGGTCATAGACAACAGAGGCATATTGGACCTTGACCCTCTCCATGCCCTAGCACAGGTCCCAGGCCCCAGGGAGGCAGGACAGGCAGCCAAGAGCTTGCATCAGGGAGGGGGCGCCTGAGTTGCTCAGTCCGTTAAGCGTCTGCCTTGGGCTCAGGTCATGATCTTGGAGTCCTGGGATCGAGCCGCCCACATCGGGCTTCCAACACACACCTTGGTTCCAGGCTAGCGGTCTGGTGATGACTGGAAACATCTAAAAGCTGACCTCAGAAAGCGGCTTGCTCTGAAGTGGGCCCTGCAGGGATGAGATTGAGAACACACCTCCCTGTGACACTGACCTGGAGTCAGGAAGCCTGAATCGAGAAGCTGCTGCTGCCATCGCGCAGATCTCTTTGAGAAATGGTTTTGTCAACTTGCAGGACAGAAGAGCTCAAACTCCGGATAAAGAGCCAGCTGGGGATATGAGCTATGCTGTCCTGTATTAGCTAGCTTGAAGGCTTTGTTGTTGTAACAAAAAGGCGACAAAATACTGTGGTTTAAAGACCATGCAACTTCTAGACCAAACAATGTCAATATGTAGACCTTATTTGGACCTTGATATGAACAGTCAAAGAAAAAAGTGTGACATTTTTGAGACCATTGGAAACTTGAACAATGATGGACTTTTTTTTTTTTAATGATGGACTTTTCCCTCAATGTTTAGTCTGAAAACATTTCAAAGATACAGAGAAGATGAAGGCATCTTAGACCTAACACCTAGATTTTATTTTACCATAAACATTTTTGCTATATTTGCTTTATCATGTAACTAGCCATCTATACCTCTATCAATCTATATCTTTTTTGATGTGTTTCAAAGTAAATTGGAGATACCCGTATTCTTCCCCCAGATACTTCCCCCAAATTCCTGAATATTTTCATTATATAAATAATTTGAAATTTTTATATGTGATATGGCTTTGGTGGTGGTTGTGTTTAAAAAAAAAAAGTATATTTTAGAAATACATACTTATGGGAGCCTGGCTGCTCGGTTGGTGGAGCATGCAGCTCTTGGTCTCGGGGTTAAGAGTTCAAGCCCCACGCTGGGTATAGAATTACTTTTAAAAACCAATTTTTAAAAAGATTTTAATTATTTATTTGAGAGAGAGACAAGGAGAGCACGAGCCAGAGGAGTAGAGGGAGAGAGAGAGAGAAGCAGACTCTGCTGATTGGGGAGCTCACCATGGGGCTTGACCCCAGGACCTTGAGATTATGAACTGAGCCAAAGTCAGACGCTTAACCAGCTGAGCCACTCAGGTGTCCCCCCACCAAAATAAAAATCTTAAAACACCCCCCCACATATTTAAATAGTTTTTGGTACGATGTCCAGTGTATTAATTACTGACAATTATCAGATTACCCCAAAATGTAGCAGCTTCAAACAACATTTATTATCTTGCACAGTTTTTGTGGATCAGGAATCTGGGGATGTGGGTGCCTGGGTGGCTCAGTGGGTTAAGCGTCTGACTTTGGCTCAGGTCATGATCTCAGGATCCTGGGATGGAGCCCTGCCTTGAGCTAACCCAGTAAGTGGGGCATCTGCTTGTCCCTCTCTCTGTGCCTCTGCCCTCCCCTCCACTTATGTGCTCTCTAATAAATAAAATCTTAAAAAAAAAAAAAAAAAAAAGGAATCTGGGGATGGTATTCCAGCCACAGTCAACAACTCAGGGCAAAAGTGGGCAGGAACCCACCAGGATTTGCCTGTTGTGGGTGGGGAGGGAGACTGACTCAGACATCCTTCCAGTGTCCAGAACCAAGTTTTGGTGTCACCCTGCTGCCATCTTGTGGCAGGCCTGGAACAATCGCCCCTCCTACCTGGACCTTCCACACTGATCCTGTTCGATTATATTTTAGGGCTTGATTTTCATTTTTATTTTTTAAAGGTTTATTTATTTGAGAGAGAGCATGGGAGGAGGGGCAGAGGGAGAGGGAGAGAGTTCTCAAGCTTACTCCCTGCTGAGTGCAGAGTCCAACGCCAGCCTCCATCCCAGGACTCTGAGATCATGACCCCAGTCGAAATCAAGAGCCCTACACTCAACTGACTGAGCCACCCAGGCACCCCAAGGACTTGATTTTTTTTTTAAGATTTTATTTATTTATTTTGAGAGAGAGAGAGAGAGCGTACAAGCAGGGGAAGGAGCAAAGGGAGAGGAAGAGAATGTCCAGCAGACTCCATGCTCAGCATGGAGTCCAATGTGGGGCTCGATCTCACAACCCTGAGATCATGACCTGAGCTGAAATCAAGAGCCAGAAGCTCAACGGACTGAGCCATCTAGTGCCCCCTACGATGTGATTTTTAAAACTTTTAACTTTCATTTACCCAATTTCTGAATAGATCATAAATTTACATGGTTTAAAATTCATAAGGGTGGGCAAGGGAGACAAAGGCAAAAATGAACTATCAGGACTTTGTCAAGATAAAAAGCTTCTGCACAGCAAAGGAAACAGTTGACAAAACCAAAAGCAAATGTTTTATCAGATAAAGGGCTAGTATCCAAAATCTATAAAGAACTTATCAAACTCAACACCCAAAGAACAAATATCCAGTTAAGAAATGACCAGAAGACATGAACAGACATTTCTCCAAAGAAGATATACAAATGGCTAACAGACACATGAAAAAATGCTCATCATCACTCAGCATCAGGGAAATACAAATCGAAACCACAATGAGATACCACCTCACACCAGTTAGAATGGCTAAAATTAACAAGTCAGGAAACCACAGATGTTGGCGAGGATGATGGTGGGAATGCAAGCTGGTACAGCCACTCTGGAAAACAGTATGGAGGTTTCTCAAAAAGTTAAAAATAGAGCTACTCTACGACTCAG
>CM052888.1:37638749-37672081 GCA_028534135.1 Potos flavus
GTCAGTCAGAGAAAGACAATTATGATATGATTTGACTCATATGTGGAATTTGAGAAATAAAACAGAGCAGCATAGGGGAAGGGAGGGGGAAAAACAGGACAAAATCAGAGAGGGAGACAAATCACAAGAGACTCTTAATCATAAGAAACAAACTGAGGATTGCTGGAGGGAAGGGGGTTGGAGGGATGGCGTAACTGGGTGATGGACATTAAGGAGGGCATGTGATATAAGGAGCACTGGCTGTTACATACAACTGGTGAATCATCGAACTCTACCTCTGAAACAATAATACACTATGTGTTAATTAATTGGATTGAAATAAAATAAAATTAAAAAAAAATTTCATAAGTGTGAATAGGGAGAGAAATTTTATTCCCCTGAAGACACTCCGAGTTCCTCTTCAGGGGAACAATTCCATGTTATTTGTATCTTGTGTATCCTGTCAGGGAAATTTTACATGTATATAAAAAACAAAAGCAAAATGCAGCACCCCCTAAAAACACAACAATAACAACACCTCCAAAATATACTCAGCCTTCTCAGTCATTAAAGAATAATTTATTCCTGAAATCGGCAGATTAATTTAACAATATCGGTCCTGATTTGAACAAACAATATGCATATGTTTTGTGGTTTTTTTTAAGATTTTATTTATTTATTTGACAGAGAGAGAGATCACAAGTAGGCAGAGAGGCAGGCAGAGAGAGAGGGGGAAGCAGGCTCCCCGCCGAGCAGAGAGCCCAATGCGGGGCTCTATCCCAGGACCCCGAGATCACGACCTGAGCCGAAGGCAGAGGCTTTAACCCACTGAGCCACCCAGCCGCCCCATATGCATATGTTTTGAACAAACAAAAAATATAAAAATATATACGACCCGGGGCACCTGGGTGCATATATATATATATGACCCAAGGAGGAAATGTGAACATCAACTGGGTATTTTATTGTTTTAATGAATGAATGTTAATTGTTTAGGTGTAATAGGGAGTTATCGCTTAAAGATGCAATTTTAAGCATTTATGAATGAAATGATAGGATGTCTTGGTTTGATTTGAAACCCAACCTGGGGGAAAAGTGAGTGGGAGTGTAGATGAAGCAAGTTTGCTGAGGATGGGTCATAGAAATGAGGAAGGGGTGTTCATGATTCTCTTTGCTCTGCTTTTGTATATGTTTGAAATTTTCCATGATTAAAAGTTGAAATATATTTCCTGAGCACCTACTGCATGGTTGGGCACTGTTCTAGACACTGGGGATCAGCAGTGAAGAAAACTGAAAAGAACCCCATACAGTCATGTTAGCTTACATTCTGGTGGGATGATAATAGGTAACATTTACTGAGCACTTAGCAAACACTAGACTGTTGTAAACTTGTTGGAGTACATATTGGTACATAAATACCTTCCTCACTCTTTGTATTTCTTTATAAGGTGTATTGTATTCCAGTGCATGGATTTTCCACAATTCATTTAACCAGTTTGCAAAGGTTAAATGGATGGACAGGATTTTATTTTATATTTTATTTTATTTTATTTTATTTCATTTCATTTGTTTGAGAGAGAGAGCATGAGAGAGGGGAGGATTGGAGGGAGAAGCAGATTCCCTGCTGAACAGGGAGCCCAACTCCACGGTGGGGGGTGGGGGGCTCAATCCCAGGACCCTGGGATCATAACCTGAGCCCAAGACAGAAACTTAACCTAGTGAGCCACCCAGGCGCCCCGACAGACAGGATTTTAAACAATATTTGCTATTTTATTTCATTCAACCCACCTTAACATTGTTCTTTTCAATATATTGCAATAATGCTGGTGATTACTTTTGTTTTGCTTGTCATAATTTCCTTTGGAGTCCTTGAATATGTTCCACATGTTGAAACCCATAACTTCCCCCTGTACTTTCAATGCAATCCATTAAGAATGCCAAGAGTAACAGTTAAATGAGCCAATTTTGTTAAATAGCAGCTTTAGAGATTCATACTGAAGTATGAAAGATTCATACTGAAATAGTTAAGAGATTCATACTGAAATGATGTAGCTGGGTTTTATTTCAAAACTGACATGGGGGGACGTGGGTGGGAATACAGATAAAACAAGACTGGTCATTAGCTGATGATTACTGAAGCTGGTACTAAGGGTACATAGTAAGATTCTGTGTGAACAGAAAGTTTCAAAATATATATACATTTTGATCTAGCACTTCCACTTTTAGGAATTTATCTTAAAGAGATAGCACACATATACAAAATAATTTATGTGCAAGGATATTTATTATAGGATTGTTTGAAAGCAAATAATAATGAAAAGAACTAAATCAACAGGATAAATAATGAAACACATATACTATGCAGCTGTTAAGGAGGAATAAGGCAACTATATATGTATCGATATGATCCAATTTCAAGGTGTATGGATAAGCAAAAATAGCAAGTATAGAAATTTGCTACCATTTATGTAAAAAACTTAGAGTGTTAGGTGCATGTCTACACTTAGGCAAACATAAAAATCAGGAAGTATATACAAGAACTTGATACAGTGATACATTACACAGAGTGTGGGAATGGGCATCAATGGTGTGGAGATTGACTTATGTCTGTGTATGAAATCATAACTTCAAAATATTTATCCTGTACATGTGTTTTAACTATGAAACCGCTTAAAAATGACATACGGAATACTACTTTCTAACCCTGTGTAGGCAGTGACATATGTAGAAAATACAGGTGCCTTAGTGAACACTCAGGATGACTGAGAAGATGGATGGCTTTGGGACACAACAGGCCCGCTGCCCCAGACACTGCCTGGATGGAGGGGATGCTTCTTGAGATTCCCCACACTCATTCACAAGCTCTGATCCAGATATCACTGGGGTTGGATCAGGGCTCTTTCCCCCATTATTGTCATCTGGAGTGATATCAAAATTCTGACAGCATAATTAACCCACAACAGGTGAAATTCTAGATATTCCATTTAGAATGAGTTTCTAACTTTGAAGAGACTGGATTCAATTAGCAGGGATTTTGTTTATATTTATTTTCACAAATGATAATCATCTACAATTTGTTTCTTGGGAGCCATCCTTGTCAAATTTTTTTAAATCATTATTTAGCCTTCAAAATAAACCGGCAAGCTTCTCTCAGCTTCTTTTCTTTGAAGGGGCAGACTGACTTTTTATGTCCTTCTACAATCATTGATTTATTCAGGCATTCCATATCTTCATGAACTTTTTTTTGTAAAAATCTATTCTCTTTAAATTTCCAAATACATTAAAATCATGCATAGTAGCTATTTAAAAGGAATATTTATATTCCTTCCTTATTCATAATGCTAATTTTTTTTTTCTAGATCAGGGTTGTTAATTGTCCATCTTCTATTGTTAAATAAATAACCTTCATATTAAGTCTACTGTTATTTTCTATTTTATTATTTTTTGTTTTTAATGATCATTCTTACTGTGATTTGGGTTTATGTGGTTATTTTCCTCTAATTTTTAGAGTTGACCATTGATTCAATGTGCTTAGTAAGTAACTGGCAACGAGTAGGTGCTAGAGATCCACATTTGGAGAACAAAGCCCCTACCTTCAATCCTTCGGTTGACAGGAACACAGCTTTGGCTACACTGAACTGGTTTTGATTTGTAGAATTTTCTGATTACTTTGAAGTTACACTTGAAGGGTGGCTTTAGATTTCTAAATGGGCAGATTTCCTTTGGCTACTCTTCTGTTAATTTCTAACGTTGTGACTTTCCAGCTTTAAATATCATGAAGATCTCATGATAACTATACTTGACTGCTGTTTTCTAGAATGAATTATCATAACAAGTGGTTATGAAGGCTTTTTGATATTTGACACATTCGTAAGGCCCTCCTCTCACAGGAACTCCTTAACACTAATACCGTTATTAATTAACAACGGTAACTAATATTTACTGAACACAGACTTTATATAAAATATCTGATAGTCCTCAGGCAAACTCTATTAGGTAAGTATAATGATCACAGCTTAAAAATAAGTAGACTGAGGAACAGGAAGACTGCATTATTTGTCCAACGCTATACAGTTGGTAACTGGTGGAGCTGAGATAATGTTAGGTAAGATGTACGTCATGGTAAAAGGCACATTTACAAAGTATCTTAATAAGGTCATTTTCTACTAGGAATTCTCAGAAGTTTAACACATTTTGAGTGGTAATAGGAAGGTTTTCTATATTCATATTAATATTTTTTTCAGCATAAGTTTTCTGATGCTTGGTAGGCAGTGAGTGTGAGGCAAAAAGAATTCCCACATTTATTGAATTTTCTTCTGCTATGAGTTATCCGATGTTCCGTAGTGGAAGTGACAAGTGAAGGTTTTCACATTAATTACATTACATACACATTAACTAACACTGAGTCAGGTGTGAACTCCATGTAAAGGCTCCTACACCCCTAACATTCAAGGCTTTCTAACCAGTATGGATTCTGTAGTGTTCGATGAGCTGTGAGCCAAGAATAAAGGCCTGCCCACATTCTCTACATTCATAAGGTTTGATCCCAGGATGAATTCTCTGATGTTCAGTAAGTTGTGAACTACGAATAAAGGCCATTCCACATTCCCTACATTGGTAGGGTTTCTCACAAGTATGAATTCGCTGATGATGAGTCAGTTGTGAAACACGAATAAAGGCTTTCCCACATTCCTTACATTCATAGGGTTTGTCACCTGTATGAATTCTCTGATGTTGAATAAGGTATGAACTACGACTAAATGCCTTCCCACAGTCCTTACATTCATAAGGTCTGTCACCAGTATGAACTCTCTGATGTCGTGTAAGCTGTGCGTGTTGTCTAAAGGCCTTCCCACATTCCTTACATTCGTAGGGTTTCTCCCCAGAATGAATTCTTTGATGTCGAGTAACTTCTGAGCTATGAATAAAGCCCTTCCCACATTCCTTACACTCATAGGGTTTCTCACCGGTATGAATCCTCTGGTGGACAGTAAGCTGTGAGTGCTGTCTAAACGCTTTGCCACATTCTTTACACTGATAGGGTCTAGCACCTGTATGAATTCTCCGATGAACAGTAAGTTGTGAGCCACGAATAAAAGCTTTCCCACAGTCTTTACATACATAGGGTTTCTCACCTGTGTGAGTTCTTTGATGCAGAATAAGTTGTGAATGCTGTCTAAAGGTCTTTCCACATTCTTTACATTCATAGGGTTTGACACCAGTATGAAGTCTTTGATGTAGAATAAGTTCTGAAGTACGGCCAAAGGCTTTCCCACATTCCTTACAGTCATAAGGTTTCTCACCTGTATGAATTCTCTGATGTTGAACAAGGTGTGAGGCACGACTAAAGGCCTTCCCACATTCTTTACATTCAAAGGGTTTTTCACCAGTATGAGTTTTCTGATGCTGAATAAGGTGTGAGCCACGGCTAAATGCTTTCCCGCATTCACTACATTCAATCAGTTTCTCACCAATCTCACTGTTCTGATGTAAAGTGAGGGATGTACGATGCTCAAAAGTGGGCATGTTTTCATATGTGACTTTTACTTGCTTGAAACAGCATTCCTGAGTTACTTGGTGTCTTTCAAACTGGCCTTTGTATTCCCAGTCATCTCCCAAACTGGAGCCATCAAAATCATAGCATTTAAGGCTTTCCATTATCTCCCAGTTGAATGACTCTACTTCAGAAATATCTTTTTGTGGAAATTTCTCACACCTGGACTCCAGCTCTGAAGAAGAAGAAAAAAATAGTTTTATTTTTTTTAGAAAAATAAAAAATTCTCTAGCAGACCAGAGAGACAAAATGAAAATCACCTTAAAAACTGAATGACTTATATAATATATAAGTCTCAAATAATGCTGTGCAATTTCTGAAAAGCACATGAAAGCACAAATATGATGAGAGCTCCTATGGGGCCAGAAGGGAGCAAGGAAAGAAATTAAGCTGAGGTTTCTCAATTTTTATAAAGATTAGAATCATCCAGCAAGCCTGTTAACAATATAAATGTCTGAGACCACCCCAGACTAAATCAAAATTTACAGGAGTAGAGAAAAGGCATGCGTGTGCATATGCTTGCCTGTATGTACATATCTATACATACTTAAAAAGCATATATATATATATATATATATATATATATATATATATATATATAAAAGCATATATATATATATAAAAGCATATATATATATATATAAAAGCATATATATATATATATATATATATTTTAAAAGATATGGCATGAAGTTTCTTTCTTTTTCTTTTTTTAAGATTTTTTTTCATTTATTTGTCAGAGAGAGAGAAAGAGAACACAAGCAGGGGGAGTAGCAGGCAGAGGGAGAAGCAAGCTCCCTGCTGAGCAAGGAGCCCGATGATGCAAGAGTCACAAAACATAAATCCCCCCATTTTAAAGAGTACAATTCAATAGTTTGCAATACAGTCCCAATGTCATGCAACTATTGCCACTATCTAGTTCCAGAACATTCTCATCACCCCAAATAGAAACATTGTGCCCCTTAAGGAGTCATTCATCATTTTCCATTCCCTCCAGCCCCCAGTAATCACTAATGGCAGAGAACCATTAATTCTGTCTCTATGAATTTTCCAGTTTCTGGGCACTTCATATAAATAAAGCATCTATGTGTTTTTTTGGAGGGGGGGTTTAAAAGATTTATTTATGTTAGAGAAAGAGAGGGAGAGAGAGAGGGGGAAGGGGCAGAGGGAAAAAATCTCAAAGTAGACTCCCCAACGAGTGCAGAGCCTGATGCGGGGCTGGATCTCATGACCCTGAGATCATGACCTGAGCCAAAACCAAGAGTTGGATTGAGCCATACTTGCGCCCCAGCATCTATGTTTTTAACACTTTCCACAACATGATGCTCATCCCAATCAAAATGAAAATCCCTGCTTAAATTTTTCCATAGCCTTCTCAGTGCATTTCCAAAGTCACTGGAAAAATTCCAATAAATTCCAAAATCATTGCCATGGTTCACAGGCTCTTGGCAAAGCGAGTCCCTACCTATCTTTGTTGTCATTCTCAAGGATACTTACATCTTCATATTGAACAGTCTCTTTTCCTCTTTAGGTATCAAACCACAGGCTTTCTTAAATAAATGTAGGTCTTTTCCATCTTAGACCTCTCGTCAGGTTCTTCCATCTATCAAGAATCCTCTCCTGGGCTCTTTGTATGGCTGCTTTTCTCATCCTTCAAGTCTCAGATTAAAACTCACATTTTCAAAAAATCTTTCAGCCTGATTCTCTCTTCCACATTTTACACCTGTCTTCATAACACTTTTTATCAGTTGTAATTAGAAATTTATTTGCTTATTCATCTGTTGATCTTTTTGTTTTGTTTCTTCTAAAGCTCACCAAAGCTCCTTTCCTTTTCTTTTCTTTTTCTTTTTTTAAGTAGGCTCCAGTGTGGAGCCCAATGGAGAGCTCGAACTCACAATCATGACATCAAGAGCTGGACACTCAACCGACTGAGCCATACAGGTGCACCAGAAATATAGCCTTTCTTACTAGCTATTGTAACCAACCCTAGCATATAGTACATTTTTAATGATGGGTTGTTTGATGAATAAATATTGGATTCTAGGGACAGACCAATAGAACATAATAGAAAGGCCAGAAAAAGACTGAAGTTTATATGGAAATTGAATTTATTATAAAGGTGGTATTTCAAAGGGGAAAAGGATAGTTTTTGTAATAAATAATGGTGGGGCAACTGGATATTCATTCGGAAAAAGGTAAAAGCGTATCAATATATTACACCACCATATACCAGAATAAACTCTAAACGTTTTAATGTTAAAAGAAAATAGAAAAAAAAAAAAATAGAAACCATACAAACCCTAGGAGGCAACATGGCAGATTACTTTATAAGATGGGGAAACCTAACAATGAAACGATGACTCAAAATCCGAAAGCGACCAAAGCAGACTGGTAAATTCCACTATGCAAAGGTGAAAAGCAAAAGAAAAAAAGCTTGCCCATGAACAAAAGACAACAAAAGTAAAATCAAAGACAAATGAGAGAGGAAAATACTTGAAATTTATATCACAGTTAATGGAATAATCTTCATGATTTACGAAAAGCTCTTAAAAGTTTCAGAAATATCCTCAAAAAATTAGACATTCAATTATCATCTGATCCAGCAATTCCACTCCTAGGTATATACCCCAAAGAAGTGAAAACAAGCACTCAAATACTTGTACACCCTTGGTCACAGCAGCATTAATCAGAATAGCCAAAAGGTGGAAAGAACCCAAGTGTCCAACAACAGGTGAATGGATAAACGGAATATGGTATATACATACAATGGAATATTACTCAGTTTTTTTTTTTGGAAATTCTGGTAAGTCCTATAACATGGATGAACCTTGAAAACATTATGCTAAATGAATTAAACCAGATACAAAGGCCACATATTATATGACTCCACTTACTGAGAATAGTCAAATTTATAGAGATTGGAAGTAGAATAGAGGTAATCACAGACTGGGAGAAAGGGAAAATGGAAAGTTATTGTTTAATGAATAGTTTCTACTTGGGATGATGAATAAATTCTGGAAATGAGTAGAGGTGATGGTTGCACAACATTGTGAATGCAATTAACGCCACTGTATTATATACTTTAAAAATGGCCAAATGGTAAGTTGTATGTGATATTTATTAAAAAACAAATAATAACCTAATTAAAAGCTTCCCCAACCCAAGAACTACAAGCACTTAGAAAATACACCAACTAAGAAAAGAAAAAGAAAAAAGAAAAAGAAAACACGCCAACTAAATATTCTGTATGGAATAAACAGTAATGGGCTTCTTAGCAATAGAATATAGAATTCCAGTGGAGTTATACTATATACACTTTTGATTTATACATATTTAATGATCTGTTCAAAAAACATATATACCCATGGGGTACCTGGATGGTTCAGTTAAGTGTCTCTCTCTCTTTTTTTTTTTTTTTAAGATTTTATTTATTTATTTGACAGAGAGAAAGAGATCACAAGTAGGCAGAGAGGCAGGCAGAGAGAGAGTGGGAAGCAGGCTCCCTGCTGAGCAGAGAGCCTGATGCGGGGCTTGATTCCAGGACCCTGAGATCATGACCTGAACCAAAGGCAGAGGCTTTAACCCACTGAGTCACCCAGGCGCCCCAAGTGTCTGACTCTTGATTTTGGCTCAGGTCATGATCTCAGGGTTGTGAGATCAAGCCCTGCATTGGGCTCTGAGATGGGCATGCAGTCTGCTTAAGATTCTTTCTCTTTCCCTCTGCCCCAACCATCCCCCCAAGTCATGCTTATACTCTCTTTCTTTCTCAAAACAAACAAACAAGCAAACAAACAAACAAACAAAAAACCCATACACATCCACAGTGAAAGAAACAATCAACAGAACTAAAGGGCAACTTTTGGAATGGGAGAGGATATTTGCAAACGACATATCCAATAAAGGGTTAGTATCCAAAATCTATAAAGAACTGATACAACTCAATACCAAATAATCCAGTTAAAAATGGCAGAAGACATGAAGACATTTCTCCAAAGAAGACATACAGATGGCGAACAGATACACGAAAAGATGCTCAACATAACTTATCACCAGGGAAATGCAAATCAAAACTATAATGAGATATCACCTCATACCTGTCAGAATGGCTAAAATAAATAACACGAGAAACAACAAATATTAGCAAGGATGTGAAGGAAAAGGAACCCTTGTGCACTGTTGGTGGGAATACAAATTGGTGCAACCCTTGTGGGAAGCAGTATGGAGGTTCCTCAAAAAATTAAAAATGGAATTACCTTACGATCCAGGAATTGCACTACTGTGCATTTACCCCCCAAATACAAAAACACTAATTCAAAGGGATACATGTACCCCTACAATTTATTGCAGCATTATTTACAACAGCCAAACTATGGAAGAGCCTAAGTGTCCATTGATAGGTGAATGGATAAATAGGATATGGTATATATACACAATGGAATATTATCCAGCCATCTGCAACAACATGGATGGAGCTGGAGAGTATAATGCTAAGTGAAATAAGTCAGAGAGAGGAGATACCATATGATCTTGATCTCACTCATATGTGGAATTTAAGAAAACAAATGAGCAAAAGGAAAAAAAGAGACAAACTAAGAAACAGACTTAATTACAGAAAATAAGTAATGGTTATCAGAGGGGAAGGTAGAGGGGGGGAGATGGAAGAACTAGGGAATGGAGATTACAGAGTACACTCACATGATGGGAAAAAAAATAAAATGATTAAAAAATAGAGCTCCCCCCAAAAAACCACCCCAAAACAAACCCATATACAGAGCGGTAGGCAGAAAAATGGCTGCCCCCCCACCCCTGCCGCCAAGATGTCCACATCGTAATTGCGGGAACTGTGAATATGTTCTATTACACAGTAAGGGGGAATTAAGGCTGGAGATGGAATTAAGGTTGCTACTCAGCTGACCGTGAGATGGGGATTACCTAGGTGGGCTCATTGTAATCCCAAGGGTCCTTATAAGTGAAAGAGGGAAAGAGGGAGGTAGGAGAGTCAGAATCAGAGAGGGAGATTTGAAGAGGCTATCCTGCGGGCTTTGAAAATGGAAGGGGGCTATGATCCAAGGAGTGCAAGCTGGAAAGGAAAAAAAAAAAAATCTGGTTCTCCTTCTAAAGGAAAGGAATATGGCCCTGCAGACATCTTGGTTTTAGCCCAATGAGATGCATTTTGGACTTCCAATCTCCAAAAGTGTAAGATAATACATTTGTATTGTTGTAAGCCACCAAGTTTGTGGTGGTTTGTTACAGAAGCCACAGGAAACTAGTACGCACAGAAAGAAAAACCTGAATACCTTACTGATGTTTCTATCAGTATGCATATGATTCAAACCTGTTCAAACTTAACCTTGGAGTCCACTCTCCCATGGAAATGTAGGTTAGAGCCAAAGTACAAAGAAAAGCCAGAAGGTTGGTTCTCGGTGTGCAGACGTCTTGGTGATTTAAAGCTGGTTTAGCTGCATAGCAAATACAATTTTGATTATATACGCTTTTCTCAAAAATGGATTTTCAATTACATCTCTAAATCAGGTGTTGGCAAACTTTTTCTTCTTCTTCTTCTTCTTCTTTTTTTTAAAGATTTTATTTATTTATTTGACAGAGAGGGAGCGAGAGAGGGAACACAAGCAGGGGGAGTGGGAGAGGGAGAAGCAGGCCTCTCGCCGAGCAGGGAGCCCGATGCGGGGCTTGATCCCAGGACTCTGGGATCATGACCTGAGCCAAAGGCAGATGCTTAACAACTGAGCCACCCAGGTGCCCCTCTTCTTTTTTTTTAATGATTTTATTTTTTTAAATTTTAAGTAGGCTCCACACCCAACATGGAGCTTGAACTCCCAACCCTGAGATCAAGAGTTGCATGCTCTACTGACTGGGCCAGCTAGCTGCCCCATTCTTTTCTTTCTTTCTTTTTTTTTAAGTAAGCTCTACACCTGATGGGAGGCTTGAACTCAAGGCCCCGAGATCACAAGTCGAATGCTCTACCAACTGAGCCAGCCAAGGTGCCTTGGCAAACTCTCTTTAAAGGGCCTGATGGTAGAGACACCTGGATGGCTCGGTTAGGCATCTGACTCTTGGTTTTGGCTCAGGTTGTGATCTTAGGGTTGTGAGATCGAGCCCTATGTTGGGCTCCATACTCAACAAGATGTTTGATTGAGGATTTTCTCTCCCTCTCTCCCCCAACTCTCCCTCTGCTTACATTCTCTCTCTCAAATAAATAAATATTTTTTTAAATCTTAAAAAAAAAAATAGAAGAATAGAATTCTTTCTGGGGGAAACAGCATTTCACTTAACTGGAGTTCAAGGTTGATGTTCTCCAGCATCAAAATTGATGGTAAATATTCATCTGTTTGTGCTGATTTGTAATGAGATTTTGTGTTTATTTTATCTTTGGGAAATGTTTCATATAGATAGTACTGCCAAATACCAATATCAATCCACAAACATATCATTTTAATTTTGTATATGTACCCCTTAGAAGGCATTTATGGAATTCAATAGGCTTACAGGTCATATAAAGACAGGTGGCAGGCTAGATTTGGCCCACAGACTATAGTGTGCAGATGACTAGTTTATATCTTTATTGTTAGTGAGGATTAATTCCTAATTTATGAAATATTTTAAGAACGATGATGGTATAAAAGAAGAATTCTGGATCATTAAAACAAAATCATTAAAACAAAATCAGAGTGGGTTAGGGGTGAGGGTGAATCTATGCAATGGTCAACAAACTTTTCTGTAGAGGGCCAGACACTAAATGTTTTTAGACTTTGTGGACCACACAAGGTCTCTGTAGCATATATACATATATATGTTTATATATATATGTGTGTATGTATATGTGTGTGTGTGTGTGTGTGTGTATATATATATATATTTAAACCCTTTCAAAATGTAAAAACCATTCTTAGCTTGTAGGTGATACAAAAAACTGGCCATGTGCTAGATCTGACCCATTGATTATAGTTTGTCAACCCCTGGTCTAGGGCATAGGGAGTTAAAAGATAGTAAAAGTCCTACTTTCCTCAGAAAAAGAGATTCAAAGATGCTATTTCATACCATTCTACGATAAAAGAAACCAGGGCTTCTTTGAGGAATGGCTGGGGCAGCAAAAATACAAGATAAGTCTGAGACATGTTGTGGCACCAGAAAATAAGGAAGTACTCAAAAAAGAATGAGGACATGCCAAGAGAACCCATGAACGACCTAAAGGAGTTCCCAATGGCCAAAGCTTGAATAATTTGAGCAATGAAATACATAATGATAGTAGTGGGCTACAACACATAGAATAAATACCCATTAGCCCATATTGATAGAACTAAAGCACTGAATAAATAAATGAATGGAGGGGTAGGGACAGCAATTTCTCACAGAATTCTAATTAATTTAGAAGGAATAAGGGACAAAGAAAATCAACACTAGGCAACATTATTATAATAACTCTTACAGACAAGATCCATCAATGGATGCCAAAATCAGTAGGCAAAATATATGTTCTCAAAGTATCTCCACCCAAGATAATTACTAATTACAGATGGAAAAACAGTAACTTTAAAGGAGAAAAACATGAGACACACAACCTTAACCAACTGATCAAGTTTAATACCACCAGTATTAAGCCATATTAACACCAAGTATTCTCCAAAATAATACTCATCAAAAGTATCAAGGTCATGAAAAACTGAAGAACTATCACAGATTACAGGATGCTAAGGAGACACAATAACTAAATGTAACATGGGATCTGGGACTGGATCTTAGGACAGAAGAAAGCATTGAGGGAAAATGTTATAAAATTCTAATAAAATCTATAGGTTAGTTAATACTATTGTACTAATGATAATTTCCTAGTTTTGTTTTTTTTTTTAATTTATTTGACAGAGAGGAGAGAGATCACAAGTAGGCAGAGAGGCAGGCAGAGAGAGATGGGGAAACAGGCTCCCCGCTGAGCAGAGAGCCCGATGCGGGGCTCTATCCCAGGACTCTGAGATCATGACCAGAGCCAATGGCAGAGGCTTTAACCCACTGAGCTACCCAGGCGCCCCAATTTCCTAGTTTTGATAACTATACTATGGTTATGTAAAATGTTAATATTAGTGGAAGCTGAGGGAAGGGCATACGGGAATTCTCTAATAATTTTGCTAGTTTTCTAAAGCCTAAAATTTATTAAAAATAAAAATGTTAAAAACGTTACTAAAAATAGGGGCACCTGGGTGGCTCAGTCATTAAGCGTCTGCCTTCAGCTCAGATCACGATCCCAGGGTTCTGGGATCGAGCCCCACGTTGGGCTCCCTGCTCAGTGGGAAGCCTGCTTCTCCCTCTCCCACTCCCCCTGCTTGCGTTCCCTCTCTTGCTGTCTCTCTCTGTCAAATACATACACAAAATCTTAAAAAAAAAAACAAAAAAAAAACTTTACTAAGAAGAAAAAAATTCTATTCAAGTCTTGAGGTAGGGAGAGAAACACAGGTTTAAGCACATTTTTAAGTCATATTAAAGACTCATCTATTACAAAGCAATAGGAAGTACAACTTCAAAATCTCTTGAGGGTAGAAAGAGGGACAATCAAATGTGAGCAAAACAGGAGTAGCTAGAAATAAGAGAAGTAAGGAACAGAATATATAAAATAAAATGGTAGGAATAAGAACAGACATTAATCATTACAATACTGAGAATATATTGAATCCCCTTATTAAAGTGAAAAAATCTGGGATGGGGGTGGAAATTTAAAAAAGTGAAAGAATCTTGGATTGATTCAAAGAGGAAACTCTAATAGAATCTTGATTACATGGACACACTAAGAGTGGCAATAATTTTTTAAAAAAGGATAAGCAAAGATATGTCATAATTTTTAAGGCAACAAAAAGAGGGCATATGACAGAATATCAGAAAAAACAGAATTCAAGGTGCTAAGTGACGTAATAAAGGATGGACCGCACTGATAAAAGTACAATTTGCAATGAGGATCTATATTTCATCTTTATAAAAATGTAAAATGCAGTAATATTACTTAAAATAAAAGAAACAGCTCTCAGAATTTCATAGCATCAGTGCAAAGAAAGTTAAAAGGACATGCAGATTCTGAAAAATATAATCAAAAGGGTTAGAGATAAACAGAGAGGCAAGTGTCCAACCCAAAGAATACCAGTTTTAAATATATGTGGAGAACATTTTGCAAACTGGAACAACTTGACTTAGTGAGACATTGGAAGAGAAAAGACAGTGGTGTGATTTGTTCTTTGGGCTGAGAAAATACCTGCTAACACAGAATTCCATTCTCATTTAAAATATTCTACAAGAAGAGTGCCTGGGTGGCTCAGATGGTTAAGCGTCTGCCTTTGTCTCTGGTCATGATCCCGGGGTGCTGGGATGGAGCCCCACATTGAGCTCCCTGCTCAGCGGGGAATCTGCTTCTCCCTCTCCCTTTGGCCCTCCCCCCAGCTCTCTTTCTCTCTCTCAAATGAATTAATAAAATCTTAAAAAAATATATCCTACAAGAAAGAACGTAGAATAAAGACATTTTCATGTGGCCAAAACCAGAATTTGTTGGAACAGACCTACACAAAAGAGAATTTTAAGGATGTTCTTTATTTTTTAAATTTTTTTGTTTTTTCCACCTCCTTCCCTCCTCTAAGGGTGTTCTTTAGATAGAGAAAAAGTAATCCCAGATGAAAGTAAATAATAACAACAACAACAACAGAGAAGTTGGGGAGTATTCAAAGTATTCAAAGATTAAGTATTCAGTATTAAGTATTCAAAGATTCCAATATTGTCTAGCACGTGCTAATGAGTAACACTTGATAACCTTTGCTTAGTGGTCACTACTGCCTGCCACTGTTCTGGGCTGTTTCACATTATTAATTCTTGTAACACTCACAATAATAACCACATGAAGAAGGCTCTGTTTTTAACTCATTTGCAGAGGAGAAAACTGAAGCACAGAGAATCTAAGCAACTTACCTACACACAGATCTAATAATTGGCAGACCCAAGATTTGAACTCAGTCTGAATCCCAAGTGAGTGCCCTTAGCCACTACGTGGCCTTCTCTCTCAAACATTTAGAGAATAAATGAATTGCTGAATTGGGTAAAGTGAGCTGTTTTAAGAAAATAAGTATTTTTTTAAGGGATGAAGTTACTTGCAAGAAAAAGGATCCAAAGTACGGGTAAAAAGGCAGCCACTAGGGAAGAAGGGAGCATGTCCCTTTTTGAAATGGGAGGAAACTAAGCAAGAAGAAAGAAGAGAGGGATTAATAGGGGCAAGAGCAAGGTTCCCTTGGGATCGGATGTTGACAAGATCTTTGCTCTTCGTGTCTTCATGTCTTCATGTCTCAGGCCGTTGTGCCACAATTTTCGGTATGGCTCGGAGGGAAGCTTTTCAACAATAACTCAAGCTACTGCTATCAGTCGACTCGCCCACTGGCTATTATTCCCAATGACCTCCCCCACTGGATCACCCCTCGCTTACCTGGACACCATGGTCCTGTCATATCATTTGTAATCATCCAGGGTTCTCTCCCTTGCTCCAATAAGGAAATGACATCGGGCTTAGAAATGGAAAGTCCTGTTTACAGGAAAAGAAATGGAGCATGATTGTCCTGTTCCAAAATTCAAACCCAGTCTCTTGGTCACCAACAAAGAGAGACAATTATGAAGAAAGGAATGAAGGAAGGAGTAAAGTTGCCCAAAAAGTAGGAAGACAGAGGTGCTCATGGAGCTACCCATTTCCACTTCCATAAAGCACAAACAATTCCCTTGGGAACAGAGAGCAGAAATTCAGCCAGAACCTTGTAAGTCTCTCTAGAAATTCACCATGAAGATACCAGAAATTCCAGAAGGCTAGACCTGAATTATTTAGAGTAGTTAACTGTAGTGGTCATTCTCCATTTGCCCTCTCCTCCCCCCTCAATCCATTCCTCCCTGTTCCAGGTCCTGCTCTGTGCCCCAGACAGCTTACCTGTAAGGACTGTATTATCCTTGACCCTATGGTTTTTCATTGGGTTTGGCATATGGAAAGTCTCATCAGGAGGCCAGTGGGTAGGATGAGAGAGTTCAGGGTATTTATCCCTCTCCCTCCCTCCTCTGACAGGGGAGTTCTGGAAGTGGCTACAGTTGCTGCCAGCTGGGCCCTTCTCCATGACTCCAGCTCTCACCATTGTCCAGTGGCAGTTTTCTCTTTACCAGAGGTGGTAACAACCCACTGTTGCGGTCCCTGGGCACCTTGTTTCCTGTCTGGCCCTGCATTACACAACATCCTTACCTAGTGAGACCAAGTTACTGAAGTTCTCCAGAGTCACATCCCTGTACAAGTCTCTCTGGGCAGGTTCCAGGCACTTCCATTCTTCCTGAGAGAACTCTATGGCCACATCCCTGAACGTTACCAATCCCTGAAATAATAAACCCACGCATTACTAGTAAATGAAAGGACTTTTATTTTTTTCATTTATTATGAAAATTTTCAAAATATTTCACAAAAGTATACAGACTAGGATAATGACCCCCCTGAGTCCATGGCTCTGCTTCAACAATTAACATGACTTTGCAAATCTTGTTTTATTTCTTCCCTTCTGTGTTTATTTATTTATTTATTTATTTTTTCACCCCTGGTGTATTTTCAGGGAGATCCTCCATAGCAAATACCAAACATCATAGTATTTTACTCATAAATACTTTAGTAGCTAACAGATTAGCCTTTTTAAAAAAACATAAAACCAATTTTAAAAAACCAACCAGAATATCATTATCATACTTAAAAAAACTTTTACAGTTGGTTTGTTCAAATCAAGATTCAAATTAGATCTACACATTGCATTTAGTGGCAAGGTTTCCTTAAGTCTCTAGAATCTATTAGAGCCCTCAGAAACCCTTCAAAAGTTTTTATTGCTATTTATTTATTTATTTTAAAGATTTTTATTTATTTGACAGAGAGAGACACAGCAAGAGAGGGAACACAAGCAGGGGGAGTGGGAGAGGGAGAGGGAGAAGCAGGCTCCCCGCTGAGCAGGGAGCCCGATGCGGGGCTCCATCCCAGGACCCCAGGATCATGACCCCTAGCCGAAGGCAGAGGCTTAATGACTGAGCCACCCAGGCGCCCCCTTGGTACTTATTTATTAAAGAAACATTTGAATCAGTAGAATCTCCCACATTGTTAGCTTATTGCATCTGCATGGAATGGTTTAAGATGTTCCTTCACTTCTGTACTTTCTGTGAAAAGGTAGTTGGATCTGGAGTCCTGATTCACATTTTTTTTTTTCTTTTGAAGGGGCAGGAATGTTTCAGAGGTGGTGCTATGTACTTCCTATCGCATCCCTCAGGAGGCACATAATGAATGATTGTACCATTTTAAATGAGGTTAAAATTGATGAGTAGGTTTAGGTTTTGACAACCTGACTCATCCAGAAAAGTGTCTGAAAGAGGGAAAGAGAGGAGACGGAGAAGGGCATTGTAGGAAGGAGGTGATCAAGCAAGCAAGCAAGCAAGCTAGGTGGGATGCCTATGCCATGTAGTATAATAAGCACATTTATTTGACTAAAGGCTTACATGCTTTTGAATTTCCTTAAAAAAAAAAAAGATTTTATTTATTTATTTGTCAGAGAGAGAGAGAGAGAGAGCACAAGAAGGCAAAGATGCAGGCAAAGGGAGAAGCAGACTCCCAGCTGAGCAGGGAGCCTGGCACAGTACTCGAGAGACTGGGAGCAGCGTGTTGCTGACTTTTAGTGCCCTGCATCAGGAATGTTAAGTGTCCGGGTTTATCTGGGCCATGTACCCAGGACAGTCCCGTACAATAAAGAACCGTACTGCTGAGAATGCTGACAGTGTCTCCACTGAGAAGCAGTTTATTAGACATCATATGCTATTTTTTGTGATGGCAAATTTTGTAGTAAACACAGGGATTTTTATTTGCTGTTTAACAATGTACCTTATGTCCTGTAAGATGTAATCATTCCATTATTTGGGAGCATCTAACTTAAACAAGATCTACAAAATCTTTCATGTTTATTATATACCTGTTAATTATCTATCATTCTTCGCTGTCCACTTTTCCTTGTTCCTGAAATAAGAAAGCTGATGGAGGGTGTACCTCAGTCACATAAATGTGGCCCACAACGAAAACATATTGTTCAACCTCAAAATGGACCATTTTATGGTTATTTGTCTCTCATAAATCCCTTGCAAGACCAAAGAACTTTCTGTAAGTGAAGTTTTGAATCACAGTTTCCATCCTGAAGGCCTCACTGAGACCAAGACTAACCACTCCAGCTCTGATCATGTTTACATGGCAAGGGTGGGGAGGCTTCTACTGCAAACACCTAGGCTTTGGAAAAATTATAACACCCACTTAATGCTTCTCTAAGCTCTCGAGAAGGTAAGGAAAATTAAATCCCAGAGGTGACAACAATGAGAAAAACAATACACGCCACACACACACACACACATGCAATTGAACACAGAGAGGTAAGCAAATGTTAGCAGGGGCCACCCTGAAGTCAAACAGTTTGGGGATTAACCTTAATATGGGGCCTAGGACACATACCAAATGGAGTGAGTGTCCATGACCCTCAGTTTAAAGCTGGGATCCTAGAAGAGCTACTCCCTCTGTGAAATGGTGGGCTCCAGAGAAAACCTTGTTGGAAAAAAGTAACAAGGAACCTTCTGCACTCCAGGTGGGAAAAAAAGGATTATCATTAATGATACCACTATTACTACTAACGATCATTTCCCCTGCCAATCTATAACCTCTGCCCAGTTCCCTAATGACTACCACATGTTAAATTAAGTCAACTAAGACAATTCAATAGGGAAAGATCTGTCTTTTTAACAAATAGTGCTGGGATAGGTGGATATTCATATGCAAAGAATGAAGTTGGACCCCCACCTCATACCATATATAAAAATTAACTCAAAATAGATTGTAGAACTAAATGTAAGGTTCCAGAGCTAACACTACAACCCTTAAAAGAAAACACGGTAGTAATAACTTAACTTCATGACCTTGGTCAGGCAGTGGTTTCTTACATATGGCATCAAACACAGTAACAAAAGGACAAATAGTTAAGATAAACTTAATCAAAACTAAAAATATTTGGGGCGCCTGAGTGGCTCAGTGGGTTAAAGCCTCTGCCTTTGGCTGAGGTCATGATCTCAGGGTCCTGGGATCGAGCCCCACATTGGGCTCTCTGCTCAGCGGGGAGCCTGCTTCCCCTTCTCCCTCTGCCTGCCTCTCTGCCTACTTATGATCTCTCTCTCTGTCAAATAAATAAATAAATCTTTAAAAAACAAAACAAAATAAAATAAACAAAAAACTAAAAATGTTGTGCTACAAATGATTCCATCAAGAAAGTAAAAATCCCAGGATGCCTGGGTGGCTCAGTTGGTTAAGCATCTGATTCTTGATTTTGTCTTGGGTCATGATTTCAGAGTTGTGAGATCAAGCCCCACTTCGGGCTCCATGCTGTGTGGAGGAGCCTGCTTAAGATACTCTCCCTCTCCCTTTGCCCTGCCCCACCCCTCTCCCTCTATTGAAAGAAGGAAGGAAGGAAGGAAGGAAGGAAGGAAGGAAGGAAAGAAGGAAAGAAAAGGTAGGAAGGAAGGAAAGAAGGAAGGAAGGAAGGAAGGAAGGAAGGAAGGAAGGAAGGAAGAAAGAAAGAAAAGAAAGAAAGAAAGAAAGAAAGAAAGAAGTAGGTTGGTTGGTGAGAGAGGGAGGGAAGGAGGGAGGAAGAAAGGAAATTTTCAAATCACAAAACTGGGAGAAAATACTTACAAATCTTATATCTGATAAGGGACCTGTGTCCAGAATATATAAAGAACCCTTACAATTCAACAACAAAAAAGACAAAGCAATTAAAAACTAAGCAAAGAATCTGAGTAGTGATTTCTCTCTTTTTTTTAAAAGATTTTATTTATTTATTCATGAGAGACAGAGAGAGAGGCAGAGGGAGGAGCAGGCTCCCTGCAGAGTAGGGAGCCCGATGTGGGACTCGACCCGAGCTGAAGGCTGATGCCCAACCAACTGAGCCACCGAGGCACCCTCGAGTAGTGATTTCTTCAAAGAAGATCTACAAATGGCCAACAAGCATATGAAAAGATGTTCAATACCACTAATCATTAGGAAAAAGTAAATCAAACCCATAAGAACAGGCTACTTCATATCCTTTAGGATGACTATTACCAAAAAACCAAAATAACACATGTTGGTGAGGATGTAGAGAAACCTTTGGAATGGAGGAACTGGGAGCAAGAATGAGGCTCAGTGAGACAGGGAAGTTTCAGGATAAAGAACACAAATGTTCATATGATTTGAAAGGAAGAGAGATTATTTCAAGGATAGAGGAAATTTCAACTTACCTGTGCCATGGCTTCTAGAACTACCTGAGCTGCTCTGACTTCTTTAGATTCTTCTCTTAGACAAATGCAGAGTCCTGAAAAAGCAGAGTAGGGGGGAAAAGGGAAATCTCTCATAAACTGAGCTTGCCTGAGCACTCCTAGATAGAGGACCTTAAAACAACTGTACTGCCAATGTCCCTGCTCTGATTCTCTTGCCCTCCCCCTTGTCCCTCCACCCAACACTAATATCAAGAACTACAGAGTTAACAAAACCCAGCCGCTCCCAAAACTCTAGGGAAACTAAAAGATGGAGTCAATGATGATAGGCTCCAACACTCACATAGAATCCAACTGCCTTGGCAGGAGGGATTCCAGCCTGAACAGTTCCTTGTCTTGCCCATGCTAATATATACTCTATATGGGGCCTAGATGGCTCCCACCTGTTCCAAGCTGATCTTCCTCTGCAGCTACTGCAAGGAGGATCAAAACTCAGACTCGGGCGCCTGGGTGGCTCAGTTGGTTAAGCAACTGCCTTTGGCTCAGGTCATGATCCCAGAGTCCCAGGATCAAGTCCCATATCGGGCTCCCAGCTCTGCGGGGAGTCTGCTTCTCCCTCTGACCTTCTCCCTGCTCATGCTCTCGGTCTCACTCTCTCTCTCTCAAATAAATAAATAAAATCTTAAAACAAACAAACAAAAAAAACCTCAGACTCTCTCACTTTACCTGCTAAGGCTGAGAGCAGTACCCACGGGCCAGGAGCATAGCAGCACAGGTATAAGTTCATTCTCAAGGAGGCCAAACTTTGAGAAAAAGATATCCCTAAACAAAGTCTTCCAGCTTCTCTGGGCTCAAGAGGCAAAACCTCCTGGGTACTTCCCTGAATCTACTTCCTTTTTTTTTTTTTTTTTTTAATTAAAGATTTTATTTATTTATTTGAGAGAGAGAGAGAGAGAGTGTACAAGCAGGGGGAGCAGCAGAGGGAGAAGCAAACTCCCTGCTGTGCAGGGAGCCCGACGTGGGGCTGGATTCCAGGACCCTGGGATCATGACCTGAGCCGAAGGCAGACGTTCAACTGACTGAGCCACCCAGGCATCCCTACTTCCTTCTTCTAAGTCCAGAAAGGAACACCCCTTACACCAGAGGCTTCGTCAAAGACTCCAACCCTGGCTGGACTCACCAGACTGGAGCAAGAAAATCACAGTAAACAGGTATCCTACAAGCATACCTGGATGCCCAGAGTATTGACCTGAGTGGGAACTCAAATTCTAGAAGCCTCTTGGGCCAGTACTCCTAACTTTCCATTGAAGCCTCCCCTCCTGCTTTCCTGCAGAACATCACTTCCTCACTGGCTGGTATTTGCTAAGGCTGGAGTTCTGTGAAAAATCGCCTGTACCTCAAAGTAATGAGAATTCCGGGGTTTTAACGAGGAGAGTAAGGCTGGTTCTAATCAGAGGTGCAAGAAGCTTCCTGTGGTTTGTGGGTGGGTGGGTCAGAAGGAAGACTAACTTACTCGAAGGCAATGGTGTCAAGGAAAATGTCCTATAAGTTGTAGAATATGAATTGGGACTTAAAAATCAGAGAATTTTATTAGGCCGAAAAGGTACAGAAGAGTATTCTGATCGGTGAAGAGCAGTGACAAAAACAGTGGACCAAAAGTACATGGTGTATTATTTGGAATGACTTCTATAGTTTAGGGAAAGGTCTAGACCAGTGCTGTCCAACAAATCTTTCTGCAATGAGGGAAATCTTTTTATCTGTACCGTCAATAATGTAGCCATCAGCAATTAAAAAGTGCCTAGTACAACTGAGGGATTGAATCTTTTTCCTGAATTTTAATTAAATTTAGATTTAATTAGTTCCAGAATCTAGAGGAAGATAATGCTGGAGATGACATCAGGGGTTGGAAAATGAAGGCAAATGAATGCAATAAGATAATAATGAGAGCAAAGACCAAGTCTCATCATCACTGTGACTGGCACTTGCCATAGTGTCTGGAGAAGGGTCCAATGACTACTAACTTAAATATAAACGTTTGCTTTTCACCCAGTAAGGAATGGAAGGCCACTGAATAATTTACAGAGGGAAGTGATAAGGCCAATATGGCCAGATTCTTTTATTGGAGAGAAGCAAAATTGGGAGTCAGAGAGATCAACTGAAAGGTGCTTACACTTTTGCAAGCAAACAATGAACCTGACCCAGGATAATGAGAGTGGAAATAAGGAGAAAGGGTATAATTTCAAGATGTAGAGAAGTAAAATCAACAGGCTCTGGCATCTGATCAGATATGGAGGCAGAGAAAGAGAGAGGAGTCAAAAATTCTTTCAGATTTACTGAGCTCCTACCTCAATTGGCATGCTTCTAGGTGTGAGGAAGATAATAAATCCAGTCCCTGTCCCAATGGATCTCACATTCTAATGGAAAGAGACAATAACAAATTGATATACTGACACTGACATTCCTATTTATATATCAGGTGGTCAAAGTCCTGTGGAGAAAAATTAAGAAGACTAAGAGGACAGGGAGCTTCGGGGGAATGAAGGGTGGTCCAAAAAGGCTTTTCATTGAGAAGGTGATATGTAAGGACAGACTGAATAGAGTGAAAAATGCAGGTATCTAAGAGGAGTGCATTCCTAGTATAGGTAAGAGCAATTGCAAAGGCCTCAAGGCAGAAGCAGGTTTTCCTTGATTAATAAAGAAACTAGGGTGGCTGGAATGGAGTATGCAAGAGAAAGAGGGTCAGAAGCTCATTTGGGTGAGAGAGGTAGCTGGAAGCTGGATCACATGGGGCTTGTGCACCACGGTAAGAACTTTGGTTGTTTACTCTTTAGTAAGAGAGGAAGCCACTAAAATGTTTTAAGACAAGGAATGGCATAATCTGATTTACACCAAAAAAGATCACTCATAGACAGTGAACTAAGAAGACAAGGGAGGAAGCAGGGAGACAAGTGGAAGGTTACTGCCGTAGTCCAGGTAAGGGGTGAGGGGGGCTCGTACTAGGTGGTGGTGGGGGAGGTGATGAGAACCGACCAGATTAAATATTCTCTGAAGGTAGAGCTGGTAGGATTTGCTGCTTTTAGGTACAAAAGCAAAGAAAAAAAAAAGAAGAAGCCATGATGACACTAAGCTGTTTGGCCTGAGTAACTGGAAGTATGAAGTTGTCATTTTACAACACAAAGAACCGTGAGAGGAGGTTTGAATAAACCAATTATGAGTTGTGTTTTAGACTTTAGTACTTGAGATTACTATTACACATCACACGCACAGTGGGTTTTGGTTTGTAAACGTCCAACACAGCAATGTTAGCAGAAATTAAACTAGGTATGTCCTCCGATGAAGCAATTCCATAGCTGAGACTGTCTGAAAGATGTGTGGGGGCTACATGATGGAGACAGGGCTGCAATTGGAAACAACTTGGAGAGAACTCAAAAGGAGGACTGATTAAATAAATTACAGTATATCCACACAATAGAAACAGTGTTGCCATAAAATGAATGACACCTATATTTGCTGATGTTAAGATGTCAAACAACCTTGGGTGAATAAGGTAGCTAATGAAACAGTTTGTACAGTGTAATCCTATTTTTTTTTAAGATTTTATTTATTTATTTGACAGAGAGAGAGAGAGATCACAAGTGGGCAGAGAGGCAGGCAGAGAGAGAGGGGGAAGCAGGCTCCTTGCTGAGCAGACAGTCCGATGCAGGGCTCGATCCCAGGACCCCGAGATCATGACCTGAGCCGAAGGCAGAGGCTTAACCCACTGAGCCATCCAGGCGCCCCCAGTGTAATCCTATTTTTACAGGAAGAATATACCTATGTTCTATATACACATGTGCGTGTGCCCATAAGATAGACTGAAAGGGTTTTCAATTACATTTTTCGACATTTGTCTCTAGGTGTGTATCTACAAAAAGAATCTCCTTTTTTTCTATATTCTCAAGTTTTCCCTTAAGCATATGTTTTATAATCATAAATAATAGACTGTATACCTTCCTCTTCATTAGGGGGGTGAATTATAAAAGGAAATATGCATGGAATGATTCATGAGTGGCAGTGAGGTGCTTTTGGGAACTTATACGCTGAAGGAGCTTGATTTCCTCCATTAGTTCTAGAGCCTTTGAGAGGCTTGTTCTCAAACAATAACTTAAAGCTCCTGACTTCCCACAGAGAAAGTGAGCTTTCACATGAAAACCTTCCATTTTCCTTAGTCTCCTCACTCACCTGCGCACAGACCTCTTGTCAACCCTCAATCCAGGATATCCTCCTTGCTCCAAAAAGAAATCACACTTAATTTACAGAAGCAACTTCCTATACATAGAAAAAGAAATGGGTCTTAGCCAGTGTTGTAGACATTAACTGAATTACTACTGTTTCACCATTATCCAGTTTTCCTCTCCTTTTGGCATAGAGATGACATTTTCCAGACCCTTGCAGTAAGGCAAGGCCATAAACTGGTTTTGGCCAATGGAATCTGAGCTAAGGTGATGTGTGTCCCTTCATTCTGAGGCACTGGCAAGACTGCAAATAATTCTCCAGTCTTTCTACTCCTTGATGTGGTGGCCAAGGGGACTACGTGTCAGATGGTACAGCTATAGATCGGTGGAGTCTGCTTTGGTCTGGGACCCTGCCTATAATGATGCACATTAGACACGCAGCATGATCAAGTTAATAAAAAGTTATTCCGAGATTTGGGGGTTGTTTGCTACTATAGCATAACAGCCTGTCCTAACTAATATACTAACTCAGCTATATTCTGACCATATAAAAATTCAGACTCCGGCCTGTGGTCGATGTGAGAAAGAACAATTTTTTAAAAAGTCAGAGGAAGCTTCAGAAATAACAGAGCAGAACTGGCTCATTTCCAACTCTATACACCTCAAAGGCATTTTTCACATTGTGTGAAATCTTTCATGTTGTATTGAATTTTATGGATGTAAACATTTTTCCAGTATAAACATCAACCAAAAATCATTACAATAAGAGATATATATATTCTCAGGCAATATTCAGTATTCTAAGTAAGACAAGAGCAGATAGGTTAAATAAATGAAAGAGTTCTACAGAATAGTAATTCTTAGTACTCACAAATTTAGTAATGTAATACTTAATAACATAAAAATGTTTAAGATATGATTAAATGAAAAAAAAGCAGGTTATAAGAAAGCTGGGCATCATGTGTTCCCATTTGTAAAATATAAAGATATATCAATACAAACAATATAGACAGACAAATTAGACGAAAATTGTCTAGGAAGTTGTATCCTTAAAGATTACTTTGGTTATCTCTGGGCTGTGATTTTCAATGTCCTTAGTTTTACTTAAGTGTATGTTTTTTCAATAACTCTGTTATTAATTTTTAAATTTTTTTGTTGTTTTTTAAAGTTTTATCTATTTAAGTGATCTCTACACCCAAAATAGGGCTTGAACTCACAGCCCTGAAATTAAGAGTTGCATGCTCTCCCAACTGAACCAGGCAGGCACCCAAATTTTTATTTTTATTTATTTTTTATTTTTATTTTTATTTATATTTATATTTTTACTTTTATTTATTTATTTATTTATTTATTTAGGCACCCAAATTTTTAAATGATTTTTAGGTTCTGTTAAATGTAAGCTATTCCCAAACAGCAGATGAAAAATGAAATACTTACTTTTTTTTTTTTTTTAAATCTTCCCTTGAACATGAAATAATAGCTTAGGATATTCTAAAAACAGTTATATTTTCACAGAATAATAGCTTTTGTTTTTGCTCTGTCAGCTCCCAATAGTTGCAAACTTCTTGATTTGGTAGCTATATTCATGTGTGCTATAGTCGAGCCTGGAAGAATGAAAAGTCATTAGGGCCATGTCCTATGTATAAGCAGTGCTTTCTTTCAGCTCTTCTTGTCAGGTGGGTCTGTTAATGTTTCTGCACTTGCTCAACTATTCTCCAAACAGCTACAAACTCATTTTGCCCTATTGGTCACACTTTGGAGGATTGGAATGAAAACTGCAAGTCCTGTATAGGACTCAAGAAAACTAATTTCCCTTCACAGAGCTTTTATGAGCAGTTTGACTTAGACGTGACATGACATGACAATGACTGCTCTGGTCATACAAGTTATCTCCCTCTTATGAATTCTCACAGCATACTATCAGGGTAAATAGTGCCCTTTATCATCCTTTACTTTGAACATTTGTATACTAGTTTTATCTCACCTATTTCAACATTTGCACTTTAAAAGTAAACACAGGGGTGCCTGGGTGGCTCAGTTGGTTAAGCGACTGCCTTCAGCTCAGGTTATGATTTCAGAGTCCCGGGATCGAGTCCCACATCGGGCTCCCAGCTCCGCGGGGAGTCTGCTTCTCCCTCTGACCTTCTCTCCTCTCATGCTCTCTCTCACTTTCTCTCTCTCAAATAAATAAATAAAATCTTAAAAAAAAAAGTAAATACAGGGGTGCCTGGGTGGCTCAGTCAGTTAAGCTACAACTCTTGATTTCAGTTCAGGTCATGATTGAAGCCTTGTGAGCCTGCTTAAGGCTCTCTCCCTCTCTCTCTCTCTCTCAGCCCCTCTCTCTCTGTCTCTCTCAAAAAAAAAAAAAAAAAAGGTAAATAGAGACTATAACTTTTATTTTAAAATTTTTTTCCCTTATGTAATCTCCACCCCCAATGTAGGGCTTGAACTCACACCCCTGAGATCAAGAATCACATGCTTACTGACTGGGCCAGCCAGGTGCCCCAAAACTATAAATTTTATTTATTTATTTTTAATTTTTTTAAAAAAGATTTTATTTATTCATTTGAGAGAGAGACAGAGAGAGCATGAGTGGGGGCTGCAGAAGGAGAAGGAGAGGGACAAGCAGACTCTCAGCTGGGCATAGAGTCTAATACAGGGCTTGATCCCAGGACCCCAAGATCATGACCTGAGCCAAAATCAGATGCTCAACTGACTGAGCCACCCAGGCACCCCTCAAGACTATAAATAGCCTTGCCTTTGTCTCCTTGCATTCTAGATTAGGATTTTCCATCTTTGCAAATTCTTAATAAATGTCTAATGTCCCAAAGGAATTCATTATAAAAATACATGAAATGCTATGCACAAAAATACTTTTGGGAATAGCTCATAATTGAATTACAGAAATATAAATACTCTTTAATAGACAATAAAATGAATAAATTAAGGTACATCTTGATAATGTAATCCTAAACAGTGATTTGATTTGATTTGACATTTTAAAGATTTTATTTATTTATTCGAGATAGAGAGAGAGATCACAAGTCGGCAGAGAGGCAGACAGAGAGAGAGGGGGAAGCAGACTCCCCGCTGAGCGGAGAGCCCGATACGGGACTCGATCCCAGGACCCCGAGATCATGACCTGAGCCGAAGGCAGAGGCTTAAACCCACTGAGCCACCCAGGCGTCCCTAAACAATGATTTTAAAATACAACAGTACTGGGGAGCCTGCATGGCTCAGTCAGTTAAACATCTGACTTGAGCTCAGATCATGATCTCAGGGTCCAGGATCAAGCCCCATGACTGGCTCAGTGCTCAGCAGGGAATTTGCTGTCTCTCTCCCTGTCTGTCCCTCCCCACTGCTTGTGCTCTCTCCCCACCCCCCTCAAATGAATAAATAAAATCTTAAAAAAAAAAAATACAATAGTACTATGGTCAATGCATTATTAAATGAGGTAGGCAGGTTACAGGATTTATATATAACTGATATCCCTCTATAAAATCACACAGAAAAAAATATTTGAAATCTATCCATCAAAATATTAAGAATATATTTCTAGATGAAGGAATTTTAGCAAGTTTCTATTTTTGCATTGTTTATATTTTTCATAATAAAAATCATAACAATATTGTTTCCATTTAAAAATAAATTACCCTAATGGTAGTTGGTATTTACTATCCCGGCAGTAGGAAAATTATGAGCAATTGAGAAAATGTCTATGACACGAATAGGGACAGAAAAGGAAATTAGTGTGATTGAAACCAATGATAACTAAAAGTTCTTTAACAGTTGTTTAAATGTGACTCATACTCCCTGGTACATTGATATAGCCTCATTATCAAAAACATTCTGTGAATGACCAATTTTCAGGAGAGTTCAAATTAATAAGATAGTGTATGCAAAGCAGAAAGCATTGTGTCAGATATACGGTGAATTTCTTCTCTGTTCACTCACTAATCAGAAGATTTTTGGGTGGGTGGGGTCTTTGCAAAATTTGAGCACTTTTTAATTTATCATTTTGTTTATGACATCCTTTTCATTGTTCTGATTAATACTTTGTAAGCATATTTTTTTTTAGCTGGATAATATTCCATCATAGGAATGTAATAGATGGAACATTCCTCTTCTGTTTCCCTATTGTTGGGTGCAAATTTTAGACATCTCAAAGGCTATTACTAGGTATCTACTATCTTAGATTTTAGACCTGTGGTTCTAAATTCTCAGGGGTCTTAAACCTCTTTGAAAATCTTATGGAATCTTAAAACTTCTTCCAAGAAAAAAATCAAGTGAATAAATATCTGCAAAAATTATGCATAAAATTTCATGGAGTCTGCAGAGCCCTGATGTCTAAGGGTGGGGACCAAGACCTTATTTATTTATTTATTTTATTTTATTTTTTAAAGATTTCATTTATTTATTTGACAGAGAGAGATCACAAGTAGGCAGAGAGGCAGGCAGAGAAAGAGGAGGAAGCAGGCTCCCTGCTGAGCAGAGAGCCTGATGCGGGGCTCAATCCCAGGACCCTGAGATCATGACCTGAGCCAAAGGCAGAGGTTTTAACCCACTGAGCCACCCAGGCACCCCCCAAGACCTTATTTAAAACCCTGCTATAACAACTAACTCACAAACATCAAGTACTACTAACTATATTTTTAAATTTCTCATAATTTATCAAAAACAAAATAAGGATCTGGCTTGAAGCAAATTTAGGACTACCCAAAACCCAAAATGCCCCAAAATCAAATTAGATCTGGTCACTGCAATAATAAACTTTTTTTTTTTTTAAGAGAGAGTGAGCAGGAGTACAGGGGTGGGGCAGAGGGAGAAGAGAGAGAGACTCTTTTTTTTTTTTTAAGATTTTATTTATTTATTTGATAGAAAGAGATCACGAGTAGGCAGAGAGGCAGGCAGAGGGAGAGGGGGAAGCAGGCTCCCCGCTGAGCAGAGAGCCCGATGCGGGGCTCCATCCCAGGACCCTGAGATCATGACCTGAGCCGAAGGCAGAGGCTTAACCCACTGAGCCACCCAGGCGCCCCAAGAGAGAGACTCTTAAGCAGGCTGCACTCCCAGCACAGAGCCCAATGTGGGGCTCGATCTCACAACCCTGAGATCATGACCTGAGCCAAAACCAAGAGTTGGATGCTTAACCGACTGAGCCACCCAAGCATGCCCACTGCAACAAACTTGTATCCTATCCAGACTTCTGGGATGTGGCTGTACCAGACATGTAAATATATTGCAAGGCCTCTATAATTTTTTTTTTTTTTTTGCAAGGCCTCTATAATTAAAACAGTGTGGTAGTAGTGCATAAATAGATGAACAGACCAGTGGAGCAGAACAAAAGGCCTAGAAATAGTACCAAGTATATTTGGAAATTTAGTATATGATGGAGATGGATGGCATCACAGGCTTTTAATAAATGGTGTTGGGAAAACTGGGTAGCCATTTGAAAAATATAAAGTTAAATCCATTCCTCATACCATACACAAAATTAAACTCCAAATGTATCAGAGATCTAAATGGAAAAGATGAAACCATACAGATATTAGAAAAGAACACAGGTAAATTCCTCTTTAATCCTGGGGCTGAGAAAGTCTTTCAAAATCCAAAGGTAATAAAAAAATTGGTAAATTTGAATACATAACATTAAAAAAAATTGAATGGCAAAAAACCCACCATCAACAAAGTTAAAAGACAAACTAAAAGAAAATACATTTACCATATATCACAGATGAAGGATAATATCCCTCACATATAATGAATTCTTAAACATTGAGACAAAACACCAAAAAACTGAAAGAAAAATAGGAAAAAGATATTAACACATAATTTGTAAAAAAGATGTAAAAATGGCCCTGATGCATATGAAAAGATGTTCATCAACATAGTACTGCAAGTCCTAGCCAGAGCAACTTTAGGCAAGAAAAAAGAAGTAAAAGGCATCCGAATTGGAAAGAAGAAGTAAAATTACTTCTGTTCTTAGATGACATGATTGTACATGTAGAAAACCCTAGAGATTCACACATACACACAAATCTGTCAGAACTAATAAACAAATTCAGCAAAGCTGCAGGATACAAAGTCAACTCACAAAAATCAGTTGCATTTCTACACAGTAATAATGAACAATCTGAAAAGGAAATTAAGACAACAATTCCACTTATGACAGTACCAAAAAGAACAAAATACTTCGGACTAAACTTAACCAAGGAAGCAAATGACTTACAAACAGAAAACTACAAAACACTGCTGAAAGAAATGGAAGAAGACATAAATAAATGATAAGATATCCTGTGCCCAAAAGAAGAAAAAAAAAAAAAAGATATCCTGTGCCCAAGGATTGGAAGACAAGTTCCTATGTTGAAGCCCGAACACCTACTGTCACTGTATTTGAAGACAGGACCATTGTGGAAGTAATTAAGATTAAATGAGTTTGTACGGGTGGGGTCCTGATACAATACTATTAGTATCCCTATAAAAAGAGACACTAGAGAGAGCTTGCTTTCTCTCTCTCTCTCTCTCTCTTCCTGTGAAGACACAGCAAGAATGTGGGCATCTGCAAGCCAGGAAGAGAGCCCTAACTAGAAACCAACGATGCTGGCACTCTGGTCTCAGATTTGCAGCCTCCCTAACTCTGAGCAGCCTCAGCTGACCAAGACGGATATCAATACTACCTAAAGTGATAAACAGATTTAATGCAATCCTTACAAAAACCCAATGATGTTTTTTGTAGAAATAGAAAAATTCATCCTAAAATACACACAGAATCTGAAGGAACAGTCTTGAAAAAGAACAAAGTTGGAACACTGAACATTGTTCATTGGAACAAAGAACACTGATTTCAAAACTTATTATAAAACTACAGTAATCAAAATAGTGTGGTACTGCCATAAATTCAGATATCTAGACCAAAAGTATAGAATGGAAACCCTCACATATGTGGTCAAATACTTTTCAACAGGAATAGACAAGACCATTCATTGGGGAAAAGGACAGTCTTTTCAACAAATAGCACTGGTTAAACTGGATATCTATATGCAAAAGAATGAAGATGGACCCCTACCTGATACCATATACAAAAATTAACTCAAAAACGTATCACAGATCCAAACATAAGAACTAAAACTATAAAACTCTTAGAAGAAACCATAGGGGAAATTTTTCACAATATTGGATTTAATTGATTAATCTAATGATTTCTAGGATATGACAAAGAAAGCAAAAGCAACAAAAGAAAAAATAGGTTGTGGACTTTATCAAAATTAAAAAACTTGTGCATTAAAGGACACTATCAACAGAGTAAAAAGACAATCCATGGACTGGGAACAAGTATTTGTAAATCATATATCTAATAAGGGATCAATACTTATGATACATAAAAAAAACTCCTACAACTCAGCAACAAAACAACCTAATTAAAAAATAGGCAAAGGATGTTTCTCAAAGATATTCAAATGGCCAAGAAGTACATGAAAAGATCCCCAACATCACTAATCATTAGGGAAATGCACAGCAAAACCACAATGAGGGGTGCCTGCCTGGCTCAGTGGGCAGAATGTGTAACTGATCTCAGGGTTGTGAGTTTGAGCCTCATATGGGGTACAGAGATTACTAAAAAAAAAAAAAAAAACTTAAAAAAATGTCACAAGATACCACTTTATGCTTATTAGGATAGCTATCATAAAGATACTTTAAAATGTAAATATATATATATAACAAGTGTGGCAAGGATGTGGAGAAATTGGAATCTTTGTCCTTCGCTGGATGGAAGGTAAAATGGTTTAGCATCTGTGGAAAATGGTATGGTGATTCCTCCAAAACTTAAACATAGAATTACTATATGACCCAGCAATTCCACTTCTGGGTATATACCCCCAAGAAGAGAAAGCAGGAATTTGAACAGGTATTTGTTAACAAATGTTTGTAGCACTATTATTCACAGTACCCAAAAGGTGGAAGCTGGGGAGGGGGAATGGGAAGTTATTGTTTAATGGGAGCAGAGTTTTAGTTTTGGAAGATGAAAAGTTTTGGAGATGGAGGATTGTGATGGCTGCACAATAATATAAATGTACTGAATGTCACTGAATGGTACATTTAAAAATAGAGTACATTTAAAAATAGGACAATTTTATATATGTTTAAATTTTCTGTATATTTTAATGTATATTCAAACATAAACCCCCCCAACAAACTAATGAAATTGGTTACCTACGATGAGTAGATAAAAATCAGTTATTTTAGGTCAGCAATTCTTAAACTACTTTCTATTT
>CM052888.1:37672581-37695232 GCA_028534135.1 Potos flavus
CCTTTGTTAATATATAGGCACCCTTAGCTTAAAACTTCCCCAATTCTTTTGTTCAGAGAGACATTGTTTTAGGGAAAATCCCTGGTGTTCTCCTTTACTTAGTGCAAGAAAAACTCTTCCTTTTCCTATTCTTTGGCTGGTTTTGTCTTTTGGCTTGACATTCACCAAGAGATAAACCCAGTTTTGGATAACAAAAGTACAGTATCAGCTTGGAACATCTCGTGGTGCCAGAAAACATGGCAGTACTAAAAAAATATAATAAAGGGGTCACATTGAAAGCACACAGGAGTCAATTTAGGAGCTCCCAATGGCCAAATCTGGGGTAATTTGAGCAAAGACACAGTGACAGTAATGAATCGTAATCTACAGAGCTAAAAAAAAAAATCCAATTTATATATACATAAATAATTTAATAAATAAGTGGGGGAGAAGGAAAATAAGTTCTAACAGTAGGATCCTATTTAATAAATGTAGAAGGATGGAAATTTAAAAATCACCATTTGGCAAATAGCCTGTAATAACATTTTCAGGCAAAAATTATCAATGAATGTTAAGATTTGCAGTAAGATGAAGTAAGATGAAGTAAGATGAAGTAAGATGAGAAGCTTAAGGTATTTCTCCACAAGACACATATTAATTACAATGGGAAAAATAGTGACTTGCAGTGGAAAAATTGGACAGATACCACTTACTCAAGTGATTAAAGTTACTGCTAGTAATGAGGCAAATTGACCTCTTGGATCTCCTAATATGATGATACACTGAGAACACATCCCTTTCAGAGTATTCTTGTCCCAAAAGCATACTCTGAGTTTAATCATAAGGAAGCATCAGACAACCTCAAATTGGGTAACATTCTACATTGCAGAATTTACAAAATAAATGGTCAGTACTCTTTAGAAGTGTCAAGGTCAAGTAAGACAAAGACCGAGGAACTGTGCCAAATCATAGAAGACTATGAAGACTTACTAACTGCGACATATGATCCTGGATTGGATCCTTGTGCAGAAAAATGACAATAAGGGACATTGATGAAATCTGAATAAAGTTTGTAGATTATTTAGTAGTGGTGTATCAATGTTAATCTCCTGGTTTTGATCATGTACTATGACTATGTAAAATGGTAACATAACCATAAAATGGTAAAATGGGGAAGCAGGTTAAGAATATATGGAAATTCTGGGGTGTTTGGCTGGTTCAGTCCATGGAGTGTGCAACTCCTGATTCTGGGTTTGTGAGTTCGAGCCCCATGCTGGGTGTAGAGATTACTTAAAATCTTAAAAAAAAAATGTATATGGGAATTCTACTTTTGAAAGAGTTTTTTGTTTTTTTTTAAGATTTTATTTATTTGACAGAGAGAGAGAGATCACAAGTAGGCAGAGAGGCAGGCAGAGAGAGAAGGGGAAGCAGGCTCCCCGCTGAGCAGAGAGCCCGATGTGGGGCTCGATCCCAGGACCCCGAGATCATGACCCGAGTTGAAGGCAGAGGCTTAACCCACCAAGCCACCCAGGTGCCCCTATTTTTGCAACAGTTTTAAGTCTAAAACTAATTCAAAATGAAAAGTTAAAAAAATTTTAATGAACATTAGGTGTGCAGGAAGCAGGGTGTATATGGACCTTCAGTTCACCTCCAGGGCTCTCAATAATTTACTCCAATGGCAAAATACTAGAGACCAGGTCACTTTGGGGGAAGAGATGTTAAGTAAGAAGTTTCAGAAAAAGAAAAGAAAAGCACATCACGAAAAAGAAGATGTCTCAGGCAAAGAAGAAAAACTCATGTATCTTGAAATTAGCTTTTGGATGTTCAATAGCAATTCTTTCCTTTTCCTCTCAACATCTTCTTGGAGAAGACTTTTAAAAAAAGGAATCATGAGTAAGCAGAACATTTTGATCTCCACGCAGGACACAGAAGTCAGAGAAGACTGGACATCATGTCCAACCCCAGTGTCACAAAGGTTGAGCCTATCACTGCCCAGGGCCACAGTCTGTTCTAACTTCATAGGTTCTGCAAGGGTCAGTATACTGGAGTCACAGGCACCTCACATCAGCACCCTTGGTGGGACACAAATGGTCGGTGTCACACAAACATAACCACAACCACATACCCACTCTTGAAACGCCAAGTACACAATCATACAATCACAGACACCTCCCGGCCCTTATACACAGTCACAATCTCAAACCTACTAAAAAGACATACGCAGTCACTCAATTCTAATCACCACCGTTACACACAAAGTCACTCTCATATAGTTACAGCTTTCTCAAACCAATACCCACAAATGTCTCACACAATCACAATCACATACCCACTTCGGGGACACACATAATCACTGGCATTCCGGCTCACCCAACACCAATCAGTCATAACTGAATACTCTGAGACACAGTAACACTCACACAGGCAAAGGAAGACACGTTACACTTAAAAACACAGCACCACACGCAGCCACCGTTTCACAGACACACTCCAAGGGACACAAGAGGGATACACTCGCATTGTCACCATACAGTCACAAACACACAACTGTACACAATATCACACGTGGCTACAATATTATGCAACCCAAACCATACGCTCACCCTGGAGACATGGAATCATAACCGCACAGGCACTCGCACCCGTCTCAAAGTCACAACCACACTCACACCCCCAGGAACAAGGCGTACAGCCACACCTACACAACAGAGACACAAGCAGTTATCACCCCACAGTAACAAGGACACCACACCCCAACACACAGTATCACTCATGGTTACACCAACACAACCAGACTTACACCCTGGAGACAGGTGGCTACTACCGTACACTCAGTCATCCACACCTGGTCACGCAGCCACAGACTCATTCACAATCTGGCATCCTCAGCCCGCTGCCGCCAGCGCTCACAGACCGGAGGCTCTGGACACGCCCCGTCCCCGCCCCGGACTCCCAGACCCCTCACCTTCTGCCTCCCCTTGGTCGCGTCCGGGTCCCTGTGGAGCTAACGATCTCGCCACGACGTCAAGAAAGACGTAACGTCGGGCCACTGTGGCCTCTGGGAAACGTAGTCCAGAGCCAGACCAGACGCAGATAAGATGGCGTCCCTGTACCTCGGAGCCTGAGTTTGGCCGTTTGACACTGCGCCCGGGAGAGCTTCAAAGACGGAGTCCCGGCTCCAACCCTCCCACCAGGCTTCAGCTGATTTACTTCTAAAGCAGGACGACTCACCCTGAGAGCCCCATAATCACTGGAAGAGGCATCCAAGTTCGTGTGGGACAAAGTGCTGACGAGCAAAGCCTAAAGGGAAATGTAGTTCAAGGCCGGAAAAGCGGCGTTGCTGTTGACAGAAGGTAATCAAATACCAGGCTGGGCCTGGCCACTGTGACCGTGAGGGCGGCGTCGCGGAGACTTCTGGGAGTGTTCGCTCGCCCTCGGAGTGCGCAGGCGCAGCGCGCCGAGTGGACATTTTGGTCTTTGTCCGCGGGTCAGTCCGGCCCCTGGGTCCACGTGGCGCGAAAGTAGGAGGTGGGATGTGGGCGTCTTGGGCCGGTTGGGTCGGGGAGGTTGAAGGGGAGGATTCCGGATCTGTTGGGGCGCGGCGCGGGGATGAGGAGTGGGTTTAAGAGCTTCTGGCCTACATGCTGGGTGGGGGTGGGGGTTTCTGAGAGGGTTCGAGCGTGTGTGACCCTGAGTTTGTTCGCAAGTTTGACTGGATGTTGGAATTATTGAGTGAGAAACTGGGTGCAGGATTGTGTATGGGTGCATCTGAGAGGGAGATGTAGGAGACTAGCATTGAGATAATAATATCTGAGCCGCACTTCCCTTGTCGAAAGTGCTGGTAATAACGGTGCCATCTTCGTGGAGTGTTTTTTATTTGAATATTTGAAGGGGGAAAAAAGCTAAGTGATAAATGATTTAAAAGTGAATTTTTATATAAAAACGCACTTACTTTTAATTAGAGTAGAACGCAGATCACCGTGGTTCCTTCTTTTTTAAGCAAGCAAGACTATTTCGAAGATACTTTTTCTTGGTGGAGGAGCTTCAGACGATCTCAAATCTCCTGATCTTCAGGGTATTTTAATAGGGCTGCTGTTAAATCCTAGACTAAATATCGACTTTGCACTTTGAGCAACAGCGTCATATAGCACAGAAAGCCCGAGATTAGAGTCAAGGATTTGGAGTTCTAGATTAGGCACGGTTATCTTCATTCTTTGAGGAAAATTTAGTTGTTGTAATGTTTATTTACTAGTCTGACCTAGATTCTAGGTGTCTGACTCCTAAATGAATCAAAGTATTCCCAGGTTGAATGGGTTTTGTGAAGTAATAAAGACCGTTACTCCTGTCTGCGAAAATGCTTTTTCTAAGGAATCCCTACAATCATCCTTAACAGAATTTTAAATAATAAGAGTTAAATTAATTGGGTACCAATTTAATATTTGCAAATCAACAGTCTTCAAATAGACAACAGTTAGAAGACATAGTAGAAAAAAACTATTTACAATGGCAATTAAAATGAGAAATAAGCAGTATGCAAAACTATTAGAAAAGAACTTTAAAAAGTGCTGAGAGGCATAATATGAGATATTATCAAATAGATACACCATGTTTTTCAATAGGGAGACGTCATAAAGAAGCATGTGCAGATTTAAGTAAATTTATTAATTGATCCTAATGTGATCCTAATGAAAGCATCTACAGTTTTTTTGGGGTGGGGTGGGGAATTAGATAAGCTGATTATGCACTTCATATGGAAAAATAAACTAGAATAGCCAGTAAAACTCTGAAAAAGACAAGCACTTGGGGTATGGGGAGGTGGGAACCCAGCGCTAATGTTTTTCCGTTTTTGTTTTTTTTTAAATTTCAATTCCAGTATAGTTAACATACAGCGTTATGTGTTTCAAGTATACAATATAGTGATTTAACAATTATATATATATTCCAGTGCTCACCAATCAAGTGTACTCTTAATCCCTTTCAGTTGTTTCACCCATCCCCCTATCAATGCACTTCCCCTCTGGTAACCATCTGTTTGTTCCCTGTAGTTAAGAGTCTGTTTTTTTGGTTTGTCTTTTTTCCTTTTGTTTGTTTGTTTTGTTTCTTAAATTCCACACGAGTGAAATCATATGGTATTTGTCTTTTCTCTGACTGACTTATTTTGATTAGCATCATACTCTCTAGATCCATCCATCTAGTGGTAACATATTTTAAAATATAAATCCTTAGAAATTAAAATCGTATTGGTGTTAGCATGAAGCAGGCCAATGAAGAGAAATTTGGCAACATCTATAATTAAAATGTATTTTCTTTTGGACATGGCTATTTCACATCTGGAAATTAATCCTACAAATGTACCTGCATTTGCATGAAATGATACATGAAGTGATTCAGAGGTTGCTCATTGCAGCAGTGTTTAGCATAGGTAAAGATTTGCCATCATTAGATTTGTTGAATAAAATTAGGTCCATCTATACAACAGAATAATACACAAGTGTACAAAATAACGAGGAGGAAGCTTTCTGTATATTGACACTGAAATAACTCTAAAATGTATTGTTCAGTAAAAAAAACAAGATGCCAAATGTGTGGTATGCTTCATTTGAAGTAAGAAGGGGCAGAAATAATGTACGTTTGTATTTGTTTCCATTAGAAAACTCAAAAGATAGGCAAGAAACTAATGAAAGTGGCTATCTCTGGCTTGGTTGTACTGGGATAGGTAGGGCAAAGGCAAATAGCCTTTTTTTTTTTTTTAAAGATTATTTGAGAGAGAAAGTGAGTACGAGCACGAGTGGGGGTTGGGGGCAGAGGGAAAGGCAGAAGCAGACTCCCTGCTGGGCAGGGAGCTTGACCTAGGACCCTGGGATCATGACCTGAGCCACCCAGGCGCCCTGGCAAATAACTTTTTATATTGGTTTTCTAAGTATATGAATTTAGTATTTAAAAATTAAAGGGTTTTTTTTGTTTTTTGGGTTTTTTTTGTTTTTTAAGGAGGACATTGGCCATGGAGCCAGACTGCTGTTAATTCCTTCCTCTGCCACTTTGTACCTTGATGTACTTAAACCTATGCCTGCTTCTTATTTTACTGATATAGAGAAAATAATAATATCTAATTCACAGGGTGGTTGGTTGTGTAGATTAAGGAGTTCTAAGTTCTAAAGGATAGTGCCTGGTATGTAGTAAGTAGTATTATTACTATCTGCAAAATAATAGTTCCTTAGAAATAATAGTACGGCCATTGTACTATTTCTGGTAGAAATTTCTGAAAGATTCAGATATATATATAGATGTTCTTTTTTATTTCCGTGTTTAAACTTTTTTTTTTAATTTCCTTTTATAACTGGAATGAGGAAGTTAGATTTCTGTGTTCAAGTTATATTCATCTTTAGAAACCAATCATTATCTTTTTCATGAGAATATTCTTTGATTTATATGATGGTTACTTTCTCATGGTTGTAATTCAGAACCTCTGGTGATGTTTTTTAAAAATCCCAGTTGTGACTTTTGGCCAGAGTACATCAGAGATGATCTTCAAATGGCATAACATCAGGAGAAACTTATGATATGACTGGTCCATGATTAATGATTATATTTTTCCCTTCTCGACTAGTTGGCTACCCAACTCTTCCAACTCCATTTATTAAATGAAATCTGTATGATTTATTTTGATACCATATGAATATTCATTCCCCATTGATTTAATGAATGCTTTCAACATTGATAAATAATCATTGGCTATATCAGTTTCTTTAAGGGTTGGAAAGTGATAATTTCCTAGTTTTTAAAATTCCTTGGGGCGCCTGGGTGGCTCAGTCGTTAAGCGTCTGCCTTTAGCTCAGGTCATCATCCCAGGGTTCTGGGATCAAGCCCCGCATCCGGCTCCCTGCTCTGCGGGAAGCCTGCTGCTCCCTCACCCACTCTTCCTTCTTGTGTTCCCTCTCGCTGTGTCTGTCTCTGTCAAATAAATGAAATCTTAAAAAAAAATTTTTTTCCTTTTACATTTATTTGATTGTGAACCTCAAATCGTTTCAAGTTTTTCTGACTTGTAAACATCATTATTTATTTGTTTTTTAAGTTTACTATTTTAAAATTCCATTTTGATCATATAATAAATTCTTATATGTATTTGGTCTATTTCTGGACTTTATAGTCTCATCCATTTTCCATTCTGTATTTGCATACCAACATTTATCTTTTTATTGTTGAAGCTTTACAATTTTGGTGTAGCTAGTCTGTTATTGCTTGTTCTTTTCAGAGTTTCCTAGCTATTCTTTCTTTCTTCCTTTCTTTCTTCCTTTCTTTCTTTATTTCTTCTTTAAGATTTTATTTATTTGAGAGAGTGCACACACGCGCACACCTGCATGCTTGGGGTGGGGAGAATCTCAAGCAGACTCCCCGCTGAGTACGGAGCCCAATCTCAGGTCCCTGAGATCATGATCTGAGCCAAAATCAAGAGTCAGACACTCAACTGACTGAGCCACCCAGGCGCCCCTGTGCTTATTTATTTTTCTGTGTAAACTTTAGAGTTAACTTGTCTAGTTCTAGGGGAAAAAAAGCTTATTTTTATTGGTATTGCAGTAAATTTATACAATAACTTAGGAGAAAGGGGCATTAGATCTTTTTGATGTTCAATATTGCCCATGTACATGATATGTATTTTATATGTTCCAGTTTCCCTTTGGGTCCTCTGGAGTGTTTAAATTTTTTTTCTCATTCAGGTTTTAGACCTTCTTACTAAGTTCATTTCTAGGTACTTTATCTTTTCTATTGCTTTTGTAAATAGAGTCATTGTTGTGGTATATGAGAAAGTTGTTGATTTTTTTTTAAGTTGTTGATTTCTATAAATTAGTTTTATTTCCAGCTTAACTTACTGAATTATTGTTTACATTTATATAATACTTGAGACAGTGTGCGTACTTATTTTTATTAGAATGTGATAGAAGCTCCTCCAGTGTTTGTTTTTGCATTGGATAAGATGTTGGCTTCTGTGGTCAGATATATCATTACCTATATATGTTACCCATGCTGCCTGCAACTCTGGGGATGTGAGTAGAAACAAAAAGTTTAAGGCAGAGGCTACTGCTATGTTTCAGATGAAAAAAACAACCAGGAAAGGTCACATTAATCAAGGAAACCAAAAAAATCAGGCAGAACAAAGTAAGATGTCCAGTAAGATGTCCATTCTTTTTTTTTTTTTTTTTTTAAGATTTTATTTCTAAGTAATCTCTACACCCAGCGTGGGGCTCGAATTTATAACCTCGAAATTAAGAGTCATATACTCAAAAAAAAAAAAAAAAAAAAAGAGAGTCCTATGCTCTACCAACTGAGCTAGCCAGGCACCCCACGATGTCCATTCTTACTTTGTTTTCTTTTCATTCCCTCCTTTTGAGTGACCTTTTCCTCACTCACTCAGTTTCTTTATCATTGTATTCTTTTTAAATCTTTTTTGTAATTTCAAGTTTTTATTTAAATTCTAGTTAGTTAACAAATAATGTAATATTAGTTTCAGAAGTAGAATTTAGTGATTCATCACTTACCTGTAACACCCAGTGCACATCACAACAAATACCCTTCTTAATACCCATCGCACATTTAACCCGTTTCCTCACCCACCTCCCCTCTGGCAACCCGCAGTTTGTTCTATATAGTTAAGAGTCTGTTTTTATCATTGTGCTCTTTATATAGCTTGCTTCTTAAAGTTCTAACAACTCATTTTGTTTTCATTTCTTTCTTGCTTTGTGGCAATATTTTTCATGTGAGTTTACTCAGCTGTTTGAAAATTGTGCTGTTTGCTTTCACTGTTTTTCTTGTAGTATCTTTGTATGGACACAGATAAGATTATTTTGTTTATTCATGTTTGTAGGAGATAGATTTTTTGAGACCATTACCAGGAAAAAGGAAATGTAGTACCATTCTGTGCTTCAGAGCTCATAGGCCTCTTCTAGTGTTTAAAGCAAAGGAGTTCTTCACCTCCTCTGGCTCATTGACCCTAACCTGGTTGACTTCTACCTATCTGCATCTCCCTGTTTCCCATAATTCTTCACAGTACTTGCCTTCCAGAATGATACATTTATTTACTTTTTAGAAGTTGCTAAATCTGGGGACACCCTACTTGCAAGTACTTTTTAAGCATACTTCTGCTTCCCCTGCAGTCCTTTTCTGTTTAATCTAGGTCTTGCTTTTATTAGTTCCCTTTAGGGTGAGGCCTACTCATTTAGTAAAGAAATATTAGCAGCAGAAATCTGAGCTTTTTAAGTGCTTGGAATCTCTCAAAGCATTCCCAGTTCTAGGCTTTTTTGAACTTCCTGTTTAGGCCTCTTGTTTGAGTCTGCCTTTGGTACATGGAGTTTGAGAGGGGTTTTTTGTCCCTAGTTTTCTTCTTCATTATTAGACTCAATTGCAACAGTTCTCACTCACTGTTATTCTGAGAATGAATATTTGCTAATTATTTCTAAGATCTGTTATTTCAAAGGCTGCCCACCATCATGTAGTCTTTCTTGCTGTGCCTATGATACTGTTGTGGTTCCTCCACCATATCTGCTATTTTGGGTGTTTGGGGCTACACAATATAATTTAGAGTGAACATATTCTCTCTACAAGTTTTATGAAAAGTAATAGTGTGTATTGGCTCCCCCCCCCATTATTCTTGATATTTTGTATAGTTTTCAGAAGAAGTACTTGAAAGATTCAAAACTAAGCAGCCACCATGCTTCTTTGAAACCTTTCCTTGCCTCTTTAACTGTTGGGTGTTCCTAGGATTCTGTCCTTGACTATCTTCTTCATATCTCCAAGCAGTCACAGTCACATTCCACCTGTCTTCAGCAGCACTGATATTCTCACAGCTGATAAATTCCCATTTCCTTCCTGGGCTTTCCAGGCCTATTCTGAGCTCCTTATGTCTGCATGCAGTTGCCTAACGTATATACCTGCCTGCATGTTGCTCAGAAACTTGACACTCTGGATATCCAGAATATCAAACTTGATCTCCTTTCCCCTGCAGATTGTCTTCAGCCAACTCACCCTCTCCTATTTCTGTGTACATTACTGTTTATTTACTTATTTTTTAAAATATTTTATTTATTTATTTGACAAAGACACAGCGAGAGAGGGAACACAGGAAGGGGGAGTGGGGGAGGAAGAAGCAGGCTTCCCACAGAGCAAGGAGCCCGATGCGGGGCTTGATCCCAGGACCCTGGGATCATGACCTGAGCTGAAGGCAGACGCTTAACAGCTGAGCCACCCAGGCGCCTCTACATTACTGTTTAAATTATGTTATAAACCCTCCATCTCTGCCACACCCCAGCACAAAAATTGGTGATCAAGATTTTTCAACTTACATAGTAGATAGTGTATATGTGTGTAAGTAGTAACTCAAGTTTTTAGGATTTTGCTTTTTTTATATGATTTCAACTTTATAGAAATGTTGGATTCATTCAGAAAGTCCCATGTATCCTTTACCCAAATTTACCATTTACATTTCGGTGTTTTGCTTTATTTTTCTTTCTTTGTCCAAATATTTGTGTGTATAATTTTTTTGAACCATTTGAGACTAAGTTGCATACGTCTTTCTTTTATAGGCACTTCACGAATTTTCTAGGAACAAGGACATTGTTTTTCATAACCATAGTATGGTAACCAAAATCAGAAAAAAAATTTTTTTTTTAAGATTTTATGTATTTATTTGACAGAGAGAGAGAGATCACAAGTAGGCAGAGAGGCAGGCAGAGAGAGAGGGGGAAGCAGGCATCCTGCTGAGCAGAGAGCCCGATGTGGGGCTCGATCCCAGGACCCCGAGATCATGACCTGAGCCAAAGGCAGAGGCTTTAACCCACTGAGCCACTCAGGTGCCCCAAAAATCAGAAAATTTTTAACATCAACACATTGCTATTATTTAATACAAAATCCATGTTCAGATTTTGTCAGTTGTCCCAATAATGTCCTTAAAAAAAATTTTTTTTTTAAAGATTTTATTTATTTATTTGACACAGAGAGAGAGAGAGAGATCACAAGTAGGCAGAGAGGCAGGCAGAGAGATGGGGGCAAGGAGGCTCCCTGCCGAGCAGAGAGCCCGATGCGGGGCTCGATCCCAGGACCCTGGGATCATGACCTGAGCCGAAGGCAGAGGCTTTAACCCACTGAGCCGCCCAGGCACCCCTAAAAATGTTTTTTGAATGAATGGATGAATGCATATTTACAGGACATTTCTAATACATAGTTTTAACCAGATTATAATACAGAATAAATGTTAGGACTCCAAGAAAACTTCTTGCAACTTTATTCCTGAATATCGTAAGAACAATATTCTATGCATTGTATCCTGGTGACTTAGTTCTGATAGGCATCTAGTGCTGTTGTAATAGATGTGAGGATTAAATTCATCCAGGAATAAGGGCCATGGTTAAAATCCACTCAGGAACCTATGTAGGAATGTGGTGCTACAGAACAGTAGCAACCAGTCATGTAAGGTATGAACAGCTTTCCTATGTAAGTAAAATTCTGAGAAATAATTCTCTTTTTTATCCCATTTCCGGATGTGTGGAAACGTAAATGGTTTAATGAAAGTTTCAGATAGTCTTTCTCCCTTTGCTTATTATAATTGTGTGTGCTTTAATCTCTAAGGCAAAAGGTCATTACTTCATTCTTTTTCACAGGGCCACTTCCTTGTGCATCTGGAAACTGCGCCTTCCTCATCATTCAGAAGGCCTGGAGGCCCCAGGGCTCAGCCTGAGTTCTAGGTTGGTACTTTGGCCCCCAGCATTAACATTCTAGTGCTGTGTCATTTCCCCAAAAGCAGGTTATAAACTGACCAAACTGTATGTGATCCTCTGTTGGAATAAGACGACACTCTGGATGGTGGAGAACAAAGTGGAAAGGAAATTTGTTCAGGTGAGTGAATGGCAAGGCAGGTCACAGTTGTTCAGGCAGCATTGACACCTTTGAAATACTCAGGGACGTTTTCTTACAGGCCCTAGACTTGGGAGTATTTACTTGTTATGAATTCTTTAGATACCTGAATTACATTTACAGTCATTTTTGCTGCTTCGGTACTGTATTATTTAATCAGATTTTTTAGATGACCCTCTTATCTCCGTTCTGGATGTCAGGACTTCACACTTGATTTGTATTACCTCTGTGTGATTTTTCTCTCATTCATACCTCCCAATTTGTATAGACTTTTTTCCTCATGCATTGTCTTTTATAAGTCTTAAGTCTTTATATATTGTCTGACATTTAGGTTCCTTTTTATTACTTGCCACCTTCTTTCATTCTTTCAGTGGTTAAATGCCTCTGAATTATGTTTTACATCAGTAATCGTGCTTCCTGTTGTCTTTTTATCCCACGTTCTTCCCCCATTACACATCAACAAACTTCTGCCTCCCTTTCTTTTCCACGCGCGTGTATATATGTTTCAGAAGTTGTCTTAGAAATCAGTTCTGCCCTTTCTGCTGTATGTACATATAAATGTTATGAATCTGTATTTGGTTTTTATTTTTATTTTTATTTTTTTAAGATTTTTATTTATTTATTTGTCAGAGAGAGAGAGAGAGAGCACAAGCAGGCAGAGTGGCAGGCAGAGGCAGAGGGAGAAGCAGGCTCCCGCTGAGCAGGGAGCCTGATGTAGGACTCCATCCCAGGACCCTGGGATCATGATCTGAGCCGAAGGCAGCGCTTAACCGACTCCGCCACCCAGGTGTCCCTGTATTTGGTTTTTAATATACTAACATGAGCTTGTAAAATTTTCGAACATCAAGGTGTACACTGAGAAAGTCTCTTACCGCTTACCTTCAGTCCTATAGATTTTTTTCAAAGATGCAGTCATTTTTAAGAGTTTCACGTGTAACCTTCTTGAGGTAGTCAATGAATAAAGCAGCATATATTATATTTCTATGCTGTAAATGTGAATATATATGTATGTAAGCTCTCACTTTTCATTTTCATATAAATGGTAGTATGTATTCTGTTGTGTCCATAGTTGTTTTTGTTTGTTTTTGTTTTCTGGAAGAGAGACTTATCAACACATTTTATTTAACATATCTCCTATTTATGGACATTTAGGTTGTTTCCAGATGTATGCTTTTGTGGGGTTTTTTTTTTTGTTTTTTTTTTTTAAAGATTGATTGATTGATTGATTTGACAGAGAGAGAGAGATCACAAGTAGGCAGAGCGGCAGGCAGAGAGAGAGGGAAGCAGGCTCCCCACTGAGCAGAGAGCCTGATGCGGGGCTCGATCCCAGGACCCCGAGACCACGACCCGAGCCGAAGGCAGAGGCTTTAACCCACTGAGCCACCCAGGCGCCCCTGGATGTATGCTTTTGAATACACAAGTGCATATATACTTATTTATATTGCTTTGCAGAGATAAAATAGATACAATTATATAGTAATTCATCCTAAGTAGAAATGCTTAGTCAAAGTTAAATTTATTTATAGATTTGACAGAAATAAGCATGTTCTCAAAAGTAGTAAACCAATTTACATTTCTATCAACATAGTATATTCATATAGTTGATAAATATATTTTTTTAAGATTTTATTTATTTATTTGACAGAGAGAGAGATCACAAGTAGGCAGAGAGGCAGGCAGAGGGAGAGGGGGAAGCAGGCTCCCTGCTGAGCAAAGAGCCTGATGCGGGGCTCGATTCCAGGACCCTGAGATCGTGACCTGAGCCGAAAGCAGAGGCTTAACCCACTGAGCCACCCAGGCGCCCCGATAAGTATTTTTTGAATGATATTAATAGGTACCATTTCAGTACTAAGGAGATGTCATTGATCAAAGTTTTCAAAAATTCCTCCCTCCTGAGGAAGACACGCTGTGAGTAAATAAGTAAAAATATATATTCTGTCAGATGGTGGTAGTGCTCTAGAGAAAAGTTAAAGCAAGGAAAACCAACATAGAGAAGGCCAGTTGGTGGTTATAATTTTTAATCAGTTGATCAGGGAAAGGTCTCACTAAAAGGAGGACTTTTGAAAAAAAGAGCTTTAGCATGTGCAAGTGAGGCATGTAGTATTTGATGGAAGAACATTCAACCAGAAGGAACAAAAAGTGTTAAAAGCCCTGAGGCTAGAGCTTGCTTTTAAATATTTTAGAAATATTGATCAGGGCAGAGTAGGCTCACGCACAGTGAGCAAAAAGGAAAAAGACTAGATTTGGTTAGGTAACAGGCAAAATCAGAGATTGGGTCTTTATTCTGAGTGATTTGGGAGACCATCAAAGGGTTTTGAGCAGAGGAATGATAAGATTAGAATTACATTTTGGCTGCTGTATAAAAAATAAGGTGTATGGGGCCAAGGCTAGGAGATTAATCAGGCTATTGCAGTAATCTAGGTAAGAAAATGCTAGTAGTTGAGGTAGTGGCGAGTCAGATTGTTAAAGATATATATATATATATATATATATATATTTTTTAAGATTTTATTTATTTGAGAGAGAAAGCAAAAGAGAGAGATTACGAATAGGGGGAGGGGCAGAGGGAGAGAGAGAAGCAGGGAGCCTGATGCAGGGCTCCATCTCAGGACCCTGGCTCATGACCTGAGCTGGAGGCAGACCCTGAGTCACCCAGGTGGCCCAGGGTCTTAAGATATTTTAAAGAAATAGCTGGCAGGATTGGCTGGTAAATGTTTATTTTTATTTATTTATTTATTTTAGGTTGTATTGTTTATAAGAGGAAGAAGAATCATACTCAACTCCAGGGTTTTAACTAGAAGAGAATGAGTTTAACATTTCCTGAGATAGGAAGACTTCAGGAAATTTGGGAGATAGATCAAGAGGTTTATTTTGAACTTGTTGATTGTGATGTCTGCTGATCATTTTAGTGCATATTCATATAGGCAGTTAGATACACAACTGAGGAATTCAGGGAGAAAGTTGTGATCTTTTCTGTTCTGGTGTACTTGTAAGCAGCTTTATTCCCTGATGGTGTCTCTATTTTCTTGCTCGGTCCTACTTTTCCTACCATTTAGGGATGCTGGTGGGTCCACCAGGTCTTCTGTATCCAACCTACATTCCTGGATTCTGTTGTTAAAAACAAGGATGTGATGATTTGGCCCTTGAGGCTGTGCCTTATGTTTTTAGAGAGCATTGTGCCTGAGAACTCTTCCTAAAAACAGCAATGGCAGCTGCCTGCTAACAATCCTCATAAGACATTAGATTTATAGCTACTTCCTACTCTTCTCAACAATGCAGTTTTCCCTTTTTTCCCCTGTTTTTCTTTATCCTTCACAGATGGGAAAAGTGGGCAGAGATGTTCTTATTTTACCATTTTAGAAGAAAGGATCTATTTATGTCATGTGAGTCACCCCTGTAGGAATTCTCTCATACTTCTGCTTGATTGGTGCCTTGATGACCTGAGATGTTGCTTTATTTTTCTAAGTGTTTTCTTATCTTTTGCTTTTATTTTTTTTCCCATTTTTCCTCGTACGGAGATGGTTCCTAGAACACTGCGTTGTGCCTTTCCTCCTTTTCTTTATAAATTAAATCCCAGAGAAGACTCATTTTTTAAAAAGATTTTATTTGAGAGAGAATGCCTGTGCACGTGTGTGCAAGTGGGGAGCAGCAGAGGGAGAGGGAGAAAGAACCTGAAGCAGACTCTATGCTCAGTGCGGAGCGCAATGTGAGGCTAGATCCCACAACCCATGAGATCATGACCAGAGTTGAAAGAAACCAAGAGTTAGATGCTTAACTAACTGAGTCATCCAGGTGCCCCAACACTCATTTATTCTGAAGTTAGAAGTAACTTTATAGTATCAATTTTTATTTTTCCAGTCTGTCTTGCTCACCATAATTTTACCTATTTATAGGATAAACAACTGTCTGACTTGTTTCATTCTTTTTGTATCACTGAAGTCATTCATATAATACTAAAATTGGAGGGATGCCTGGGTGGCTCAGTTGGTTGGGGGTCTGCCTTCGGCTCAGGTTATGATCGAGTAGTGCATCGGGCTCCCTGCTCGGTTGGGGAGTCTGCTTTTACCTCTCCCTCTGTTTGCTCCTCCCCCTGCTTGTGCTCTTGCTCTCTCTCTCTCTCTCTCTCTCTCTCTCTAGCAAATAAATAAATAAAATCTTTTTATTTAAATTAAGAAAAATAAACTTTAAGACATCTTTTTGAGATAACTATTATCCTTTCGTGTACAACAGAAGTATATGTGTAGATGTATAGAATTTTATTTATTATTATACTATTTTACTTGTATGCTTGGTTTTCTGTATTTAGCACAAACTCTCTTGGATACCTTAGAATAGTTAAAAGCCCTCTATATGCTAGTTTCCGCATGGTCAAATGCTTGGGAAATTTCTTTCCATTTTTTCCCATGAAGATTGACCTGTAGAATTTTTGTCCTTTTTTTTTTTAAATAAGATTTTGTTTATTTATTTGACAGAGACACAGCGAGAGAGGGAACACAGCAGGGGGAAGTGGGAGTGGGAGAAGCAGGCTTCCCACCAAGCAGGGAGCCTGATGCAGGGCTCAATCCCAGGACCCTGGGATCATGACCTGAGCCGAAGGCAGTTGCTTAACGACTGAGCCACCCAGGCACCCCAGTTTTTGTCCTTCTGCTCCAGTCGGAACTGGCTGTACTTTGACCTGATAGTTAGCTCTTATCTTGTAGTTTTTCATCAACATTATCAAAGACTTTTTTTCATTTGTTTCCCTATGTTATATCCCCTCTTTCGTGCATTCTGTATCAACTTCTCTGTCTACTAATTTGGTGGAGCTCATTTAGTAGCATCCTAAGAGGAAAGGTGCATTGAGATAAAATTTTTTGACATTTGCATATCTGAAAAATGCCTTTGTCTCATTAGATTAGTAGGCTAAGCTTAGAATTTTCCTTCAGAATTTTGTCTTTTAGCTTCTCGTGTTTCTGTTGAGAAATTTGGTGCCATTTTGATTCCTGTTCCTTTGGGTGATACGTATCTATGTGTAGTTGGGTGATATATATGAGTGTGTGTACATATATAGTAGGGTTTTTTTTTATGGCCTCTTTATTTTTTTTTTTGAAATGTCATGTGATACATGTAGGTATGCATCTTTTGTTCATCGTGCAAGGTACCAAGTGTGCCCTTTAAGTCTAGAGATTCCTGGCTTAGAGGAGAGCAAGCTTTTTTTGTTTTTGTTTTTCTTTGAGTATTTCCTCTAATCAGTGTTTTCCAGAACTTACTTCACTTAGCTAATATGTTACTTTGGTTTATCCTCTGAATTTGTCTTTTAAAAAAATTGAGATAGAGGCACCTGGGTACTAAAGGGGCGCCTTTAGTGCATAGGTGAGGTAGCGCCTATGCACTAAAATTTAAAGATTTAAAAATCTTAAAAAAAAAAAAAATTGAGGTCTAATTCATCTACAACATTATATTAGTTTCAGATGTACAATATTATAATTTTTTCCTAAGATTTTATTTAAATTCAAGCTAGTTAACATGGTATATTACTAGTTTCGGGTAGAATTTAATGATTCATCAGTTGCAAATAACACCCAGTGCTCATTACATCAGGTGCCCTCCTTAATGCCCATTGCCCAATTACCCCATCCCCCCCACCCACTGCAACATAATTGATGTTTGTGTATATTATGAAATGATCACAGTAACTCTAGTTAGCGTCGGTCAACACACATGGTTAAAGAACTTTTTTTTCTTCCATTTCATACAAGGGAGTGGTCCTCCTACTGGTAGGGTAGTGCTCCAGCCACACCTATAATCTTTTTTTCAGCTACCATCCTTTATTCCTTCTTTTGAGGTACTTGATTCCCTCCATTTCCTTAGTCTTTCTGATATTTTGTGGCATAAATTGGTTTGACATTGGCATCTTCTTCTGCAGTATCTTTACATACTTAAACTTTCTCAGCTCTGCTGTGTTGAAAATCTTTTGTGTGCTCTTATGATATCAGGAAATTTGTTAATGTCTGTGTGTATTGATGTCTCCAGTCATATCCATTTTTTCTTGTGAGCTTGTACCATTCTCCCTTTTCTTGTCTTTTTAATTGGAGTTTTGGAAGGAAGCAGTTGTTGGTTAATTCCTTTCCTTTTCTTAGACATCCCAGGAGACTTTCTCAATTCTATGTCATCTTTTTATCCTACTTGTTAATTCCTCATTGTCTGTTACATTCAATTTGCTGAACTAAGAAATGGGAATCCTTAAGTTCTGTGTGCCCGTGAATGTTAATTTTCTATACAGATGTCCTCCATAAGAGTTTCCTTCTCAAAAGTTGTTTGTTGACATTGGTCATGAGGATTTTTTCATACAAGGTGGGCTTGCATAGTTCATCTCAAAAGCACAATCCAAAATTTTATTACTGATAATGGGAAAATTCATAAATAATAACATAAAGCCAACATTATCGAGTGCTTACCATTTGTCAGCCACAGTACTAAGCACTTTATACATTAACTCCTTTAAATGATGATTCTTTGTACTCCATTTTAGAAGAAGCCTGAGAAGATGATGAGCAGATAGAGAGGCAGCAAGACTTGGGAAGCGAGTTGCATCCATCTCCAGTAAAGACTGAAAAAAAAAAACAGTGAATATAAGAAAATTGGAAAAATACTTCCTCTGATCTCAGACATTGTATCTTTTAAGGGCAACTTCTTTTTCAATTTAACTAGAAAGAATTCAAAATACTGTTTAGCTTATAATCAACGACGGGAGTTGTGTAGGAAGGAATCATCAATCTAATTTAGTTCGGAAATCCTGCCACAACTTATTCTTTAGGTAACCCCCTTTAAGTGTAAATCAGTGTGGAAATGCCTTCTGTTAAAACAGTTTGAACCCCATCTGAAAACAGCATTTATATTGGAGAGAAACCCTATGAATTTACTGAATGTGGGAAAACTTTCACTCACATGTCACATCTCATTAAATGTAGAAGTCAGGCGGGAGAGAAACCCTGTTCTTCTAAGGAATGAGAAGCCTTTAGCTAGATGACAGATTCATTGAGCAGAAGAAAATTTTTACTGGAGAAAAACCAGTGAATATAACAAAACCTCATTGAGCATTAGAAAATTTATACTTGGAGAGAAAGCTTGTAATGTACTGTGTATGATAAAGATTTCTCTTGAATTTTATTCCTTACTTTACATTTGAAAGGTCATACACAGAAGCCCTTCAAATGTAAGAAATGTGGAAATACTTTCAACTAAAAGTAAATTCTCATTCATCAAAAAATTCATACTGGAGAGAAACCTTGTGAATGTGGGAAAGCTTCCATTCAGATGTCACACCTCAGTCAGCAGAGAATTTGTAGTGGGGAAAACCCCTTTGCCTGTAAGGTATGTGGGAAAGTCTTCAGCCACAAATCAAATCTCACCGAGCATGAGCATTTTCATAATAGAGAGAAACCTTTTGAATGTAATGAATGTGGAAAAGCCTTTAGCCAAAAGCAGTATGTCATTAAACATCAGAATACCCATACTGGAGAGAAGCTTTTTGAATGTAATGAATGTGGAAAATCCTTCAGCCAGAAGGAAAACCTCCTTACCCATCAGAAAATTCACACTGGAGAGAAACCTTTTGAGTGTAAGGATTGTGGGAAAGCTTTCATTCAGAAGTCAAACCTCATCAGACACCAGAGAACTCACACGGGAGAGAAGCCTTTTGTATGTAAGGAGTGTGGAAAAACCTTCAGTGGCAAGTCTAACCTTACTGAGCATGAGAAAATTCATATCGGAGAGAAACCCTTTAAATGTAGTGAATGTGGAACAGCTTTTGGCCAGAAGAAGTACCTCATAAAACATCAAAACATTCACACTGGAGAGAAACCCTATGAATGTAATGAATGTGGAAAAGCCTTCTCTCAGAGAACATCACTTATTGTACATGTGAGAATTCATTCAGGTGATAAACCTTATGAATGCAATGTATGTGGAAAAGCCTTCTCTCAAAGTTCATCTCTTACTGTGCATGTGAGAAGCCATACAGGTGAGAAACCCTATGGTTGTAATGAATGTGGGAAAGCTTTTTCTCAGTTCTCAACCCTTGCTCTACATTTGAGAATACACACAGGTAAGAAGCCTTATCAATGTAGTGAATGTGGGAAAGCTTTTAGCCAGAAGTCACACCACATTAGACATCAGAAAATTCATACTCATTAAAGACCGTGTAAATATCTTAAAAATTGGAAAACGTTCATCAGGAATTTAAGCCTCTATAGCACATCAGAAATAATCACGCTGAAGGAAAGTATCACAAATGAGGAAAACAAAAGTGAAAAACTTACTGGACACCAGGGAATTTATACTGAAGAGAAAGACATTTGATAAAAATCCTGCACCCAACAAAAAAGCTGATGGTGCAGGTAATGCTGAAACTGTAGATGCATTTCCACTAAAATTGGGAGTGGGAAACATGCTTCTTATTGCTGTCTGCATAGATCTGGAGATTTTCACCAATGTAGTAAGAAAATAAGTTGTAAGTATTGGAAAGGAAGAGACTTTTATATTGATTTAGCAGAACGGAAGAGATTCTGGAAACACCTATGCATTTAATTAGAATTTAGACTATGATAGAAATGGCAGTAGAAGGTGAGAAGATAATGAGACTATGTAAACAATAATTTGGAGGTAATCTGTTCTCCAAGGAAAAAACAAACCATGAACTATATGTGGAGGTAAGATCCAAGAGGATAAAAACAGGAATATGAAAAAGCTATATACTGAAATGGTTATGACCTTGGGAGTAGGGAAACATTCCTTATAACAAGTTCAAGAATACCTAGCAATTCTGAGTTTGTATGCTTAGGAAATATATAACAGTCTATTTACTATGGCATGATTTGTAGTAGCCATAAGTTGGAAACAACTTAAATGCCCATTGGGAACAAAATGGAAAATGCTTATGATGAAATACTGTATATCTGTAAAATTTAACAAGCGAGATCTACATGTATTACAGAGAAAGCTCTCAAAAATCCTGTTGAAGGGGGAAAATGAAGTTGCAGAATAACACATGTTACAATGACATTTTTAAAAATTTTAATTAAAACTTTTCTCACAAAATTCAGTACTATGTATTGGTAATGGATACGTATATGTATGTATGTTTTTAAAATGTTTTTGAAATGGATTGGAAGATACAGACCAAACTCTTGATAGTGGTTGCTTGTGAAGAGTGGAGAAGGAAAAGGGGATGAGTGTGGGAGGGATGGGATGGGGGCTGTTTAAAGGGGACTTCAATTTTATATATAAACATTCATTTCTCTTTAAAACTAAACAGACTGCAAGTAAATATATCAAAATACTGGATAATTCTGGATTGTGGTATATGGATATCTTGTCTTATTTTTTGTACTTTTCTGTATTTTTAAATTTTCTCAAAATTAATAAGAATGGAGGTGAGGATGGGAACACTGTACGTATAATAGAAATGATGTTCTAATGGATTCATTCCCAATCAAGTACTAAACTTTTTATAGAAAATATTTCTAAAATTTTATCAATAATGAGTGGATGGACTTGCTCTCTATGTAATATGAAATTATCTATTTTATTAAAATTAAAAATGACAGCATAATCCAAATCTGTTTTATTTTTACATGTTATGGTGTGCACTGTATGGTGTGTCTTTACACTTTTAACATGACTTTGCAACATATCATTTGAGCTTAGAAATTTTTAAGAACTTTTAGTTAAATAAGGGTGCATGCACATACTTCATATAGCTTGTCTTTTTCAGATAAACATTTTGGAATATCGGTTTTCTGTCCTATACATTTTCATGAGAACAGCTTAAGTTTTGGGGGCACCTGGGTAGTTCAGTTGGTTAAGCTTCCAGCAATGATCTCAGCTCAGGTCTCCCCCGTCTTAAGACTTATTTATTTATTTTAAGGAGAGTGGGGGAGGGGCAGAGGTAGAGAATCTTAAAGCAGACTCCCCGCTGAGTGTTGAGCCCACTGTAGGGCTTGATCCCAGAATCCTGAGATCATGACCTGAGCTGAAATGATCTGGATGCTTAACTGGCTGAGCCACCCAGGTACCCCAAATCTTAGTCCTTTCTAATATGAAGTCCCCCACCCCCTTTTTATTTATTTTTATTTTTTATTTTTTATTTTTTTGAAGATTTATATTTGACGCAGAGTACAAGTAGGGGGAGCAACAGAGGGAGAGGGAGAAGCAGGCTCCTCACTCAGCAGGGAGCCTGATAGATGTGGGGTTGGATCCCAGGACCCTGGGATCATGATCTGAGCCAAAGGCAGACGCTTAACCAATTGAGCCACCCAGGTGCTCTGGATTTCCTACTTTTTCAAGGCTGAATAATATTCTGTTGTATATATATAACATCTTTTTATTTATTTATTTTTTTCCCAAATACTTTTATTTTTTCAGTGTTACAAGATTCATTGTTTATGTACCACACCCAGTGCCCCATGCAATACGTGCCCTCCTCAATACCCACCACCAGGCTCACCCATCCCCTCATCCCCCTCCCCTCCAAAACCCTCAGTCCGTTGCTCTGAGTTCACAGTTCTCTCATGGTTCTTCGCCCCTCCAATTTCCTCCAATTCATCCCTCCCTTCCCTCTCACAATGTCCTCCATGTTTTTCCTTATGCTCCACACGTAAGTGAGACCATATGATAATTGACTCTCTCCGCTTGACTTATTTCACTCAACATAATCTCTTCCAGTCCAGTCCATGTTAAAATAAAAGTTGGGTTTTCATCCTTTCTGATGGAGGCATAATACTCCATTGTA
>CM052888.1:37711265-37734722 GCA_028534135.1 Potos flavus
GGTTCTCATTACTGTTGGACCTCCAAAATTCTGGTGTTCAAGAGATGAGAAGACTCTTCTCTGGAGAAATGGAACAGCCCAGGAGAAAACCTGTTAATACTAACATTCTGAGACTGACAAAGAAATGTATGAATTCTTGACCAATAGTTCTATAATGAAGCTCTCAAGTTGATAAGTCCTCATTATATATAGATATTACAGTCATCTTTTTAGTGCATTATTAAGAAAAGATGAAAAGACAGCTATTAATCTGTAAATTAGGGAAAACCTAATATGTTAATGTAAGCCTAGTAATATGAAAGACAAATGAAAACAATTAAAAAAAGAATTTCCAAGAAAATGGATACATGTAAGGAACAGAAAAAGACAAAAAAACAAAAACAACCCACCAAAACCCCTCACAATACCACAGAGAGATAAGATATTATATTAAGGAAACAAATAACAGGTACTATAAAAACTGCTCTCTTTTTAAAAATTTTATTGTTGTTGTTTTTTTTTAAAGATTTTATTTATTTGACAGAGAGCACAAGCAGGGGGAGCAACAGAGGGAGAGGGAGAAGTAGGCTCTCTGCTGAGTAGGGAGCCCGATGCAGGGCTTGATCCCAGGACCTGGATTCATGACGTGAGCCAAAGGCAGACGCTTAACTGAATTAGCCACCAAGGTATCCCTAAAAAATGCTCTTGAAATAAAAAAGATAGCTATTATTAAAATTTTAATAGCAGATATGGGAAATAGTGTTGTGGGAGTCACTCAGTTGTAGGAAAAAAATGTTTTAAAAAGGTAATAAAGGTGAAAAGGATAACATAATATTAGGGATTTCAATATCCAGATAAAAGGAGTTTAAGAGAGAGAGGAGCAAACTGAGTGGAGGAAACTTTCAGAGAACAAATATAAGCTTTCTAGAAATATAGGTCATGATTCTTCAAAATAAAGAGGTCCCTGTACAATTCACAAAAAAGACCCATATCAAAGCACACCTTTGTGAAATTTCAGAAAACTAGGTATGAAGAGATCTTAAGTGCTTCCAAAGAGAAAGAACAACAAAACACGAACTGTCATCATACTTTAAGATAAAAAAACTATAAACTTTGTATAATTCTCTCAGAATTCTAAGGGAAAACAATATCTAATCTAAAATGTTAAGTCTAGGGGCGCCTGGGTGGCTCAGTGGGTTAAAACCTCTGCCTTCAGCTCAGGTCATGATCTCAGGGTCCTGGGATCAAGCCCCGCATCGGGCTCTCTGCTCCGTGGGGAGCCTGCTTCCTCCTCTCTCTCTGGCTGCCTCTCTGCCTACTTGTGATCTCTCTCTCTGTCAAATAAATAAATAAAAAATCTTAAAAAAAAAAAAAAGTCAAGTTTAGTTGGGCTATCATCCAAAAGAGGTAGAATAAAGACCTTTTAGACTTATATGGACCCAAAATTTTTACTCCACATTAACCTTTCTCAAGGTGTTAAGGGAAAGATTAAACGAAGAATAAAAGAAGACACAGCTCCAGAAAACAGTAATCCAACATAAGAAAGAGGTGAAGGTCCACAACTACAGCGGGCCTCTCAGTTGATAGCCCCATAGCAAGCTCTGCCCACCAGTGCACCCACAGTAGTCACTCCAGGTTTTAGGGTGGCTGATGGCTAGCCCCGAACACCAGCACACTGGCAGCTGTCTGGGGCAGCCATAATGGAAGGGCACAGGCAGCCCACACAGGGCACACATTTGGAGCACCTGGTTCTGGTAACCAGGGGGGGATTGCACTACTGGAAAAGAAAAAAATAAATAAAAAGAGGCGAAGGAAATTCGCAAGATGATCATGTGTTGTTAACCTATTGTTTTCAAAGCTCCACATCGAAACTTCTATATATTTCTCTAATGCTGGGACTGGGAGTCTGAAAACGGCATTTCCCAAACTCCTTTGCCAGTTGGCTTCCTTTTTTTTTTTTTTTTTAAATTCACTGATAAATGCAACAAACTCATTAATTAACTCTACAGTGGAGAAAGTCATGAATCCTATTTAAACTAAGTAATAAAAATTAACATCACAGGTAATGGAACATATTGACATTGTGTGTCTCCAGATAGGATAAACTGGTAATAGCATAGCATCACTTTTACAAGGTATTTCCTAAAGTGTATAAATGATGAGGGGCACCTGGGTGGCTCAGTTGGCTGAGTGTGGGACTCGGTTTCAGTTCAGGTCATGATGTCATTCATGGGTCCTGAGACTGAGACCCGTGGTGCTCAGCGGGGAGTTCTGCTTGAGATTCTCTCTCTCCCTCTGCTCCTCCCTCCACACACTTGCAGGCTCTCTCTCTCTCTCGAAAAATAAATAAATCTTTTTAAAAATGTATAAATGATGAGGAAACATCAGGTAAACCCAAATTGAAGAACATTATACAAAATAACTAACCTGTACTCTGAAAAGGTTAAGATCGTGAACAGGTGGAATAAACAGAAAACAAATAGGCGGTAGATTTAAACCTAAATATTTTAGTAGTTTCATTAAATGTACATAAGAAAGTATGTTTCTAAACTTGAGAGTCTCGACTGATAAAATCAAACATATAACAATTATTTTGCAACCTTCTTTCTTGCTTTAAAAGCATGTTAAATTAGCATTTTAATCCATACTAAACGCATCTATTTTAACATAAAAACCCATTTTATGTTGTCTATCATATAATAGGTTTTTTTTTTTCTCCTGTCAACCTTCAAAGAAAACCGATGCTCCAGAAAGATGCCTTCTTACCACTTTACGGATGAGGCTTAGGAGTTAATTGGTGATACATAAATACAATCCTGCTCTGCCAAATAGGTGTTCTGTATTGACATATACACAACACCCAGTCACATTTGCGGTCACAACGCAGCATCTCTGGACTCGCCTTTGCCCGGCCGCCTTCTTCACCTGAGCCTCGGGCGCGTCCCCACTTGCCCCTGCAAGACCGTGATTCTTTCCCTGTCGCCGCCTCCAAATGGTCCAGAAAGACGACCAGGTCCCAGCTTCACTCACCCTCAGCGCTGAGCGACCGAGGTTTTCGCTCACCGACAAAGATGAAATGTCATCCGTTTGCATGCAGAGGGCGTACCGGAACCTCCAGAAATATCTCGGGCGCCGCCGCCGGTCGGATTCCGGTGGCGAGGACCAGGTGTCCGCTCGAGTTCTGGTATGAGCGGCTGCTTTTCTGGCTTGGACTACATTTCCCACAGACACTGCGGCTCGAGGCGGCGTCCGCTGCGAACCCGGCGTCTCGTCGCGTGCCTCCCGCGGCGCTCGAGCTGCCCGGGGCCAGGCAGCTGAAGGCCCGGCGGTTGCCTCCCGCCGACCGGCTCCTCGAACCAGCCGCTCCGCGTCAGGCCTGGCGGTTCTGTTTGGCGCGGAGAAGCTGTACAAGCCCAGTTTCCACGCTGAGAGGAATCCCGAGGCCTGCCGCCCGCTTCCGGACTACATTTTCCAGAGGACTCTGCAGGCGGACACTACATTGCTCAGGATTTCGGCCGCTTTGCGGAATGGCGGGACCGTTGGCTTCCCCGAGTTAGCTGCTGCGGGGCGTTTGGAGTCCGGGGCAACTTAGTTTGGGCCAGACCGAACTAGGGAAGGACTAGGATGAGGAGTTCAGGTAGGAGCATTTCATGTCCGGAGCGGACTGAAGAGAAGAGAGAGTGAGAGAGAGAGAGAGAGAGAGAGAGTATGTATGTGACAGAGAGCTAGAAAGAGAGGGGAGGGAGGGAAAATGGAGGGGGAGAGAAGTTATTTGTGATTGTTACCGCGTGTCGTCGTGGTGTGTGATTGTGACTGTATGTGGTGATAACTCTGGGTGACGGAGAAGGGTGCTTGGGACTGTGCATCTTCCCAGAATGGGTATGTGATTGTGATTGCATGACTGCACCATCGTGCACGGGGACGTAGACGGCCGGTGATTGTGCAGTTGGGACTGTGTCCCGCGGTGAGGGGTGTGCGTGTGTGATTTTGGGAACGTGTGCGGCACCGTGTGTGTGTGTGTTGGTCTGTGTGTGGTGTTAGGTGTCTGTGACTGTGCAGGTGTGAGTAGTGTGACCCCCTTGGGGTATGTGTGTGTGAGATTGTGATTGTCTGGCTGTGGGGCAGTGGGTATGTGGGTGTGGGGAGACTGTGTGATTCTGACTTTGTGTGTCCCTAGGTGTGCATGTGAGATTATATGTTAGTGAGTGACCTGGTACAACACCATGTTTGCACATGAGGTGGAGGGTTTTGTAAATGTGCAGGTGTGACTCACCACTCTATCCAGGAGACATCTGTGAGTTCATGATAGATTCTAGCCCTTTCCTGTAACTACTTTAGGCTGGACTCTATACTCTTCCCTGACTTTCCTTTGTATGTGTGTGGTGACAGTGAGGGACTGGAGGAAGTGTGTCAACTGGAATTCCAAGAAAATTCCAACTGGTCAACCGGAATTCCAAGAAAAGCCAGTGTCTCATCAATTTCTTCTCTCTTTCATCAGTGTTTTATAGTTTTCAGAATATACATCTTTTATCTCCTTGGTTAAGTTTATTCCTAAATATTTTATTATTTTTGGTACAGTTATAAATGGGACCATTTTTTAAATTTCTTTCTGCTGCTTCATTATTAGTGTATGGAAATACAATAGATTTCTGTATTTTGATTCCGTGTCCTGTCACTTTACTGAATTCATTTCTCAGTTCTAGTAGTTTTTTGGTGGAGTCTTCCAGGTTTTCTATATATAGTATCACATCTGCAAATAGTGAAATGTTTACTTCACATCTGTTTTAAATTTCTTTTTGTTGTCTGATTGCTGTGGCTAGGACTTCCAGTACTATGTGTAACAAAAATGTTGAGAGTGGACATCCTTTTCTTGTTCCTGATCTTAGGGAAAAAGCTTTCAGCTTTTTCACTGTGAGTATGATGTTAGTTGTGGGTTACTCATATATGGCCCTTACTGTGTTGAGGTATGTTCCCTCTAAACCTGCTTTGTTGAGGGTTTGTATCATGAATGGATATTGTACTTTGTCAAATGCTTTTTATCTGTTGAAATGATCATAGGGTTTTTATCCTTGTCTTGTTGATGTGATTTATCATGTTGATTGATTTTCAAATATCGAACTACCCTTGCATCCCAGGATTAGATCCCACTTGATAGCGGTAAATGATTTTTTTAATGTATTGTTGGATTCAGTTTGCTAAAATTTTATTGAGGATTTTTGCATCCATGTTCATCAGAGATAATTGGCCTATAGTTCTCTTTTTTTGTAGTGTCTTTATCTGGTTTTTGTATCAGGGTAATGCTGGCTTCATAGAATAAATTTGGAAGCTTTACTTCCTGTTTTATTTTTTAGAATCATTTGAGAAGAATAGGTATTAATTATTTTTTAAATGTTTGGTAGAATTTACCTGTGAAACTGGTCCTGGACTTTTGTTTATTGGGAGTTTTTTGATAACCGATTCAATTTCATTGCTAGTAATTGGTCTGGTCAGATTTTCTATTTCTTTCAGATTCAATTTTGGGATGTTATACGTTTCTAGGAATGTGTCCATTTCTTTTAGGTTTTCCAATTTGTTGGCATATAATTTTTCATAATATTCTCTTATAATCTTTTATTTATGTGGTGTCAGTTATTTCTCCTCTTTCATTTCTAATTTTATTTGAATCCTCTCTTTTTGTAGAAAATTCATGAGTCTGGCTAAAGGTTTATCAATTTTGTTTGTATTTTCAGTGAACCAGTTCCTTGTTTCAACGATCTGTTCTATTGCTTTTTTAGTTTCTATTTTGTTTATTTCTGCTCTAATCTTTATTATATTTCCTTCCTTCTACTGGCTTCAGATTTTGTTTATTCTTTTTTCTAGCTCCTAAAGGTGTATGGTGTGATTGTTTATGTGAGATTTTTCTTGTTTCTTGAGAGAGGCTTTTATTGGTGTAAACTTCCCTCTTTATTTATTTTTATTATTTTTAAAAAAATTTTTGTTTATTTATTTGTCAGAGAGCACAAGCAGGGGAAGAGGCACAGGGAGAGGGATAAATAGGTTCCCTGCCAAGCAAGGAGCTCGATGTGGGACTCAATCCCAGGAGACTGTGATCATGACCTGAGCCAAAGACACTTAACCAACTGAGCAACCCAAGCATCCCTTTATTTTATTTTTTAAGAGATTTTATTTATTTATTTGACAGAGAGAGAACACAAGCAAGGGGAGGGGGAGAGGGAGAAGCAGACTCCCCATTGAGCAGGGAGCCTGACCCAGGGCTCAATTGCAGGATCCCGAGGTCATGACCTGAGCTGAAGGGAGACACTTAATCGACTGTGCCACATATCTGGCTTTTTAAACTGGTTTTGATGTCTACATTTTAATTTCCGATATTAGTGATTTTGTGTTCTCTTTTCTCTTGATCATTCTAGTAGAGGTTTATCAATTTTATTAATCTTTGCGAAGAATTTTTTTTAGAACCAATTAATTTTTTTTTCATTTGAATTTTAGTTAACATACAGTGCAATATTGGTTTCTGGAGTAGAATTCAGTGATTTGTCACTTACTACAACATCCAGTGCTCATCACAACAAATGCCCTCTTTATTTTATTTATTTATTTATTTTTAAAAGATTTTATTTATTTATTTGACATAGAGAGACACAGTGAGAGAGGGAGCACAAGCAGGGGGAGTGGGAGAGGGAAAAGCAGGTTGCCCACTGAGCAGGGAGCCCAATGTAGGGCTCAATCCCAGGATCCTGGGATCATGTCCTGAGCTGAAGCCAGACACTTAATGACTGAGCCACCGAGGCACCCCAACAAATGCCTTCTTTAATACTCATCATCTATCTAGCCCATCCCTCCCTCCATCAACCCTCAGTTTGTTCTCTATCGTTAAGTCTCTTACGGTTTGTTTCCTCCTCTCCCTTTTTTTTTCTTTCCTACCTTCCCATATGTTCATCTGTTTTCTTTCTTAAATTAAACATATAAATAAGATCATATGATATTTGTCTTTCTCTGACTGACTTATTTCACTTAGCATAATATACTCTTGCTCCATCCATGTCATTGCAAATGGCAAGATTTCATTCTTTTCGACAGCTGAGTAATATTCCTGTGTGTGTGTGTGTGTGTGTGTGTGTGTGTGTATACACTACATCTTCCTTTTTTTTTTAAAGATTTGATTTATTTGTCAGAGAGAGAGAGTGTGTGTATGTGTGTGTTGTGTGTACAAGCAGGGGGAGCAGCAGACAGAGGGAGAAGCAGGCTCCCGGCTGAGCTCGATGTGGGACTCAATCCCAGGACCCTGGGATCATTATCTGAGCTGAAGGCAGATGCCTAACCGACTGAGCCACCTAGAAGTCCCACACTACATCTTCTTTATCCATCAGTCGATGGACATTTGGACTGTCTCCATAGTTTGACTGTTGCTGATAATGCTGCTGTGAACATTATGTACATATACCACTTTGTATTTTTGTATCCTTTGGGTTAATACTTAGTAGTGTAATTGCTGGTAGTTCTATTTTTAGTTTTTTGAGGAACCTCCATACTGTTCTGCAGAGTGGCTGCACCAGTTTGGATTCCCACCAATAGTGCAAGAGGGTTCCCTTTTCTCCGCATCCTCACCAACACCTTGTTTCTTGTGTTGTTAAATTTAGCCGTTCTGACAGGCATGAAGTGATATCTCATTGTGGTTTTGATTTGTATTTCCCTGATAATGAATGATGTTGAGCATCTTTTTAATGTGTCTATGAGCCATCTGGATGTCTTCTTTGGAAAAATGTCTCTTTGTGTCTTCTGCCCATTTCTTAACTGGATTATTTGTTTTTGGGGGGTTGAGTTTGATTAGTTCTTTATAGATTTTTTTATACTAACCCTTTATCAGATAAGTCATTTGCAAACATCTTCTCCCACTCTGTAGGCTGCCTTTTAGTTTCATTGATTGTTTCCCTCGCTTTGCAGAAGCTTTTTAACTTGATGGAGTCCCAGTAGTTAATTTTTGCTTTTGTCTCCTTTGCCTCCAGCAACATATCTAGTAAGAAGTTACTATGGCTGAAGTTAAAGAAGTTTCCACTTGTGTTCTTCTCTAGGATTTTGATGGTTTCCTGTCTCACATTTAGGTCTTTAATCCATTTTGAATTTATTTTTGTGTATGGTGTAAGAAAGCGGTCCAGTTTCATTCTTCTGCATGTTGCTCCTAACACCATTTCTTGAATATATTCTTTCCTGCTTTGTCAAAGATTAGTTGACCACAGAGTTGTGGGTTCATTTCTGGGTTCTCTATTCTGTTCCATTGATCTGTGTGTCTCTTTTTGTGTCAGTACCATACTGTCTTGATGACTACAGCTTTGTAATAGAGCTTGAAATCTGGAATTGTGATGCCTCCAGTTTTGTTTTTCTTTTTCAGGATTGCTGACTAGTCGGGGCCTTTTGTGTTTCCATACAAATTTTAGGATTGTTCTAGCTCTGTGAAAAATGCTGGTGATATTTTGATGGGGATTGCATTAAATGTGTAGCTTGCTTTGGGTACCATTGACATTTTGACAGTATTTTTCTTCCAATCCGTGAGCATGGACTGTTTTTAGATTTCTTTGTGTCATCTTCAATTTCTTTCCTAAGTATTCTACAGTTTTCAGAGTACAGATCTTTTAGGTTTATTCCTCGGTTTTTGGTGCAATTGCAAATGGGATCGATTCCTTGATTTCTTTTTCTGCTGCTTTGTAATGGTGCAACAGATTTCTGTACATTGTTTTTATATCCTACAACTTTGCTGAATTCATGTATTAGTTCTAGCAATTTTTTTGTGGAGTCTTTCAGGTTTTCTACATAGAGTATCATGTCATCTGCCAGTAGTGAAAGTTTGACTTCTTCCTTGCTAATTTGGATACTTTTTATTTCTTTTTATTGTCTGATTGCTGAGGCTAAGACTTTCCAGTACTATGTTAAATAATGAGAGTGGACATCCTTGTCTTGTTCCCAACCATAGGGGAAAGGCTTTCATTTTTTTCCCCATTGAGGATGATATTAACTGTGTGTCTTTCATATATGGCCTTTATGATGTTGAGGTATGTTCCATCTATCCCTACTTTGTTGAGGGTTTTCATCAAGAACGGATGCTGTATTTTGTCAAATGCTTTTTTTGCATCTGTTGACAGGATTGTATGGTTCTTATCCTTTTATTAATGTGGTATGTCACGTTGATTGATTTGGAAATATTGAACCATCCCTGCAGACCTGGAATAAATCCCACTTGATCGTGGTTAATAATTGTTTTAATGTACTGTTGGATTCAGCTTCCTAGTATTTTATTGAGAATTTTTGCATCATGTTCACTAGGGATACTGGCCTGTAATTCTCCTTTTTAGTGGGGTCTTTGTCTGGTTTTAGGATCAAGGTAATGGTGGCTTCATAGAATGAGTTTGGAAGTTTTCCTTCCATTTCTATTTTTTTTCTTTTTAAATAACTGTTGACTGACTTTTTTAAGATTTTATTTATTTATTTGACAGAGATCACAAGTAGGCAGAGAGGCAGGCAGAGAGAGAGGAGGAAGCAGGCTCCCTGCTGAGCAGAGAGCCCGATGCGGGGCTTGATCCCGGGATCGAGATCATGACCTGAGCCGAAAGCAGAGGCCCCAACCCACTGAGCCAGGCGACCCCTTCCATTTCTATTTTTTGGAACAGTTTGAGAAGAATAGATATTAACTCTTCTTTAAATGTTTGGTAGAATTTTCCAGGGAAACCATTAGGCCCTGGGCTTTTGTTTCTTGGGAGATTTTTGATTACTGTTTAAATTTGTTTGCTGGTTACAGGTCTGTTCAAATTTCATGGCGCTGCATGGTTCTGAATTCTAAGAACTTTCTTGTTTTATCTATTTTTTGCGTTTTTATTTAATACACCTGATTGAATTGGCGCACTTGGGTGGCTCAGTTGGTTAGGTATCTGCCTTCAGCTCAGGTCATGATCTCAGGGTTCTGGGATTGAGCCCTGCAGTAGGCTCCCTGCTCAGCGGGGAGTCTGCTTATCCCTCTCCCTCTGCCCCTCCCCAGCTCATGTTCTCTCTATCTCTCAAATAAATAAAATCTTAAAAAATAAATAAATAAAAGAGGGGCGCCTAGCTGGCTCAGATGGTCGAGAATCTGCCTTTGGCTCAGGTCATGATCTCCAGGTTCTGGGATCGAGCCCCATGTCGGGCTCCCAGCTTAGCAGGGAGTCTGCTTCTTCCTCCGCCTCTCCCCCTGCTTGTGCTCTGTCTCTCTCTCAAATGAAAAAATAAAAAATCTTAAAAAAAATAATAAAAGAAAAGACTTAGTAAGCTTATTTTAAAAATGCATTTAATTGAATTTAATAAACCATTGATTGTAATTCCACCATTTATTTATTTATATTAAAAATCACTACATCACGGGATGCTTGGGTGGCTCAGTTAAGTATCTGCCTTTGGCTCATGTCATGATCCCAGGGTCCTGGAATTGAGTCCTGCATCGGGCTCCTTGCTCACTGCGGAGCCTGCTTCTCCTGCTTGCTGCTCCCTCTGCTTGTGCACTCTCTCTCTCTGACAAACAAATAAAAATCTGTAAAAAAAAAAGCTTATGCATGTTTGTAAGGAATGTGGGAAGGCCTTTAAGCTTCATGAAGAACTCAACGTCTAAAAACCTATAAATGTCTAGAATGTGGGAAGGCTTTTAGTTTTGGCAGAGATCTTAGAGTACACCAAAATACTCATCCTGGTGAGAAATCCTATGAATGTAAGGAATGTGGAAAGACTTTTAGTTTGGGCAGGTATGTAAGAATACAACAGAAAATACTGGTGGAAAACCCTATTAATGTAAGGAATGTGGGAAGGCCTTTAGAATACATCAGCATCTCACTCATAGTAGTGTGAAACCCTATAAAAGTAAAGAATGTAGAAAAGCTTTTAGCTTTGGCAAAGACCTTAAAGTATACCAGCATACTCATTTTGGTGAGAAATGCTATAAATGTCAGGACTGTGGGAAGACCTTCAGCTCTTTGAGATACTTTAGAGTACACCAGAAAATTCATATTGATGAAAAATCCTATGAATATAAGGAATGTGAAAAATTATTTATATTCCATGAACTCAGTTGACATAAAAAATTCATAAAGGTGAGAAATCTTATGAATGTAAGGAATGTAGGAAAGCCTTTAGACTGCATTTACACCTTAAAGGTCATCACACTATTTATACTGGTGAAAAGCCTTATGAATGTAAGAAATGTGGCAAGGCCTTTAGACAGAATTCAACTTACCCAACATCACTGTGTACACTAAAGAGAATGTACACTAATGGGGCGCCTGGGTGCCTCAGTTTTTAAGTGTCTGCCTTCAGCTCAGGTCATGATCCCAGGTCCTGGAATCGAGCCCCGCATCGGGCTCCCTGCTCAGCAGGAAGCCTGCTTCTTCCTATCCCACTCCCCCTGCTTGTGTTGCTTCTCTCGCTGTCTCTCTCTGTCAAATAAATAAATAAAATCCTTAAAAGTGCACTAAAGAGAAACCCTACAAATGTAAGGAATGTGAGAATGCCTATAGATGGAATTCAGTATTTAATCAACATCAAAAAATGCATACTAAGGAGAAATTCTGAATTGAAGGTGTATGGAAAGGCCTTTCAACTTCATTAAATCCTTACAGATCATCAGATATTTCACAATGCTGAGAAACCAATTCTATAAGTGAGGAGTGATAGGGGAAGGCCTTTAGATAAAATGTACATCAGTGAATGTACACTAAGGAGAAACCCTGTGAATGTAAAGAATGTGGGAATGCCTTTAGATTTTGTTTATACCTTATTGAGCATCAGAGAATTTATAACGGTGAAAAACTCTAAAAAGGTGAGAAATGTATGAAGGCCCAATATTCATGCCACTATCAAATCTGAGAATTCATAACCTTATTGAGTTCATATGAAGGAACTTTTACTCCATTCTTCATAGAATATTATTAATACTAGGGGGTTGGGGCGCCTAGGTGGCTCAGTGGGTTGGGCCTCTGCCTTCGGCTCAGGTCATGATCTCGGGGTCCTGGGATTGAGCCCCGCATCAGGCTCTCTGCTCAGCAAGGAGCCTGCTTCCCCATCTCTCTCTGCCTGCCTCTCTGCCTACTTGTGATCTCTCTCTCTGTTAAATAAATAAATAAAATCTTAAAAAAAAAATAGGGAAAAATGTTTAGGAAACCCTTTTCTCAGGGGGGTGTGTCATTCTTACAACTCATTAAACATAAAAAATTTCATACCAGATGTCTTAATCTATTGAATATACAAGATTTCTATTTATTATTATTATCTTTTTAGATTTTATTTATTTATTTGACAGAGCACAAGCAAGGGGAGCTGCAGGCAGAGGGAGAGGGAGAAGCGGGCTACCTGCTGAGCAGAGAGCCCAACGTGGGACTTGACCCAGGACTCTGGGATCATGACGTGAGCCAAAGGCAGACGCTTAACCAAGGGAGCCACCCAGGCGCCCGAATATACACGATTTCTAAAATCACTCAGTTTCTTTTGGATGTTAGCAGATTCACACTAGAGAAGAATTTCTTACTCTGTCAGTTGTGGAACCGAAGGAAAGCCTTTAGTCACAGCACATACTTAGCCTATCATCATCTTCAAGATATTCAACAATAGGGGTGCCTGGGTGGCTCAGTGGGTTAACCCTCTGCCTTCAGCTCAGGTCATGACCTCAGGGTCCTGGGATCGAGCCCTGCATCGGGCTCTCTGCTCAGCAGGGAGCCTGCTTCCCCCTCTCCCTCTGTCTGCCTCTCTGCTTACTTGTGATCTCTTTCTCTCTGTCAAATAAATAAATAAAATCTTAAAAAAAAAGATATTCAACAATATACTTATTAACTCTGTGCCTCAGTTGTAAAATGGTGAAGTTAATACCTATCTAATAGTGTTTTCATGAGGATTAACTCCTATAAACCCTTGTATGATTATTTGGCAACTAAAGATTAGCTACTGGGACGCTCAGTCAGTTAAGCGGCTGCCTTCAGCTCGGGTCATGATCCCAGCGTCCTGGGATCGAGTCCCACATTGGGTTCCTTGCTCGGCAGGGAGCCTGCTTCTCTCTCTGCCTGCTCTGCCTGCCGCTCCTCCTGCTTGTGCTCGCGCTCTCTCTCTCTGACAAATAAATAAATAAAATCTTAAAAAAAAAAAAAAAGATTAGCTACTGTTCCTCTGGTGATAATAGCATAACTGTTAGTGAATTCTTGTGAAAGAATCTATATTGGCAATGAACCTAGAAAGCCTCCTATCACTACCATCTCCTATTGAACTTCAAATAATTGATTCTGAATAAAGTATAGTAGAATATAAAGAACATGGGGGCATCTGACTGGCTTAGTCAGAAGAACACACAACTCTTGATCTTGGGATTGTGAGTTCAAGCCCCACATTGGGTGTAGAGATTACTAAATAAATAAATAAACTTCAAAAAATAAAGAACTGGGGCGCCTGGGTGGTGCTCGGTAGTGAGTCTGTTTCTTCCTCACCCTCTGCCCCTCTGCCTGCTTGTGCTCTCTCTCTCTCTCAAATAAATAAAATCTTAAAAAAAAAATAAAGAACATGTGAGACAACTTCATTCCTAAATTGCATCAGGAAAGTATCCGGAATACTCTGGAATTAATAGCTATAAATATATATTGAGAATATAGCTCATTGCTGAAGAAGTAGATAAAGGTATGATGCAGTTTGCAGTTAAGTCCAAATGACAGGTATTCTATAATCTACACTATCTTCTTAGAATTCAAAATTTATTAGAAATTATCAAAAGGATAACAGGGAGAAAACTGCCTATTAAACTTCCCCATCTTGTCATTATGAAAACTTCCAAACACAGAAAAGTTGAAAAGGATAATGAACATGCATTTACCATCCAACCCCCACCCGGTTTAAAAGCTAACAGTTTGTCATATTTGCTTTATCCTCCTATAATTTTCTACATAACCATAATATAGTCACACATTCTAAAATATGTCAAGTGATGCCTGTTCAAATTTTCCCAGTTGTCCCAAGATTGACTTTAACAGCTATTTTTCTTTTTATCTAGAATCAAGTCTAGGTTCATAAATTACATTTAGTTGATATGTCTCTTTTAGTCTGGTTTTGTTCTCCACCTTTATTCCTTTTTTCCATGACACTGGCTTTTTCTTCTTAGAGGCTATGCAGTTGTCTTGTTGAGTGTTCCATATTTTGGATTGTTGTGCTTGTTTCCTAATGTTGTCATTTAATTTATTCTGCCATCTACATTAGAAATTAAGTGTAGAGAAAATACTGAGTTTGGGTTAAACAATTTTGCAAGAATATTTCATAAATATGTTAAATATTTTGTATTGTCATGTATTAAAAGGCACATATTGATACCATGAGGCTAAATTTGATCATATGGTTAAGGTGATGACTGTCAAATTGTTGTGTTTTTTTTTTTTAAGATTTTATTTATTTGACAGAGAAAGACACAATGAGAGAGGGAACACAAGTAAGGGGAGTGGGAGAGGGAGAAGCTTCCCATGGAGCAGGGAGCCTGATGCAGAGCTCAATCCCAGGACCTGGGATCATGACCTGAGCTGAAGGCAGATGCTTAAAGATTGAGCTACCCAGGTACCCCTGTCAAATTTCTTATTTTATTTTATTTATTTATTTATTTTTAAGATTTTATTTATTTATTTGACAGAGAGATAGATTACAAGTAGGCAGAGAGGTAGGCAGAGAGAGAGGGGGAAGCAGGCTCCCCGCTGAACAGAGAGCCTGATGCGGGGCTCGATCCCAGTACCCTGAGATCATGACCTGAGCCGAAGGCAGAGGCTTTAACCCACTGAGCCACCCAGGCGCCCCAAATTTCTTATTTTAAAGGTCTTTTTTAATCCTTACAATCAGAAAGTAATCTGTGAAGTAATTCTAACCCCCTCTTGGAAATTTACATTTTATTTGATTCAAAGGGAAGATCAGAGTTGAAATAGGATACCATTCAGATGTGAGTGATAATGAGTTGCTACATATCAAAACCTGCAGGAGGTGATCAAAGTCATTTTTGGAAAGTCATCTTGTGGGAAATTAGTACTCTAACAAATGCAGGAAATGAAAATTTAGGGCCAGAATTTTGATTTGCTTAATAGTCACTGTCTAGCAACTGATTATTGCCCCACATGATTACACTTATAATCCTAGTTCTAATACAGTGTCTGTCACATAGTGGAGAGTTGATAAGCTGTCAAAGCAATCCAAACTTAAGAAACTAGGAGAACAGATTAACCTAAATCCAGCAGAAGGAAACCATTCATACAGTTAGAAGTTAATGGAGGAAGAATAAAACATCTATTTTCTGTGGAGAAAACACTGATCTAAACTACTTATAAATTTGATCGATGTAAAGATGAAAAATACAACAGCTTGAATAAGGTGGCATACGTATATTTATGGAGAGTTTTAAAATAGCATGGTAATACTATGTATATAAAATATTTTTTTCAAATTGACTCAAAGTAGAAATTGGCCTGGTCTAATAAATATAGTGGGAAAATGAAAATTTGGTTCAAAATCTCTCTTTTTAAAACATACTTAAATAAGTCACCAGGTAAAAACTGCAGATATAATCTGTAAAAGAATTTTACATTCTTTAAGGCTAACAGTCTGAAATAATACTGGATGAGGAATGTTTCTAAAAAAAAAAAATCTAGATTTATGAATATGAATACAAATACCCTAAGGAAAACATTAGCAATGAAACCAAGAATTGAGGAAATCATGATTTGAGAGCTGGAACTTTGCTTATCAGTCACCATTTTAAAATTTATATAATTTTTATGATTGTACTCTATTTACAGCTTTTTAAGCAAGATGTATCTAAACTCAAGAAGTTAAAAACAAAACAAACAAACAAACAAAAAACAGAAGTGGCACCTAGCTGGCTTGGTTGGTTGAGTGTCTGACTCTTGGTTTTCGGCTCGGGTCATGATCTTGGGGTTGTGGGATTGAGCCCCACAAAAGGCTCCACTCCATGCTCGGCAGGGAGTCTGCGTGAGACTCTCTCCCACTTCTCCCTCTCCCTCTGTCCTCTCCCCCCTCCCCCGCTCACATGCACTCTCTCTCTCTCAAATAAATAAATCTTAAAAAAAAAAAAAAGGGCCAATACCAGTTAAGATAGAATTAGTATATTCCTCCCTGTGTCTCCCACTGAATGCAATTAAAATCCTAGAGAGAATGGATGGGCAGCTATTAGAGAAACCTGAGAGTAAATTTTAGTAGACTGGAGAAGAAAACCAGAATTTGGAAGTTTGACTAATCTGGTGGGTAAGTGTTCTTGCCTGGACTAAAACACCACCTGAATTCCAGAACTGTGCACCAAGCTCAAATAGAACTCCAGGAGAGGCTCTCTCTGGTAAATGAGTGGGAGAAGAGCATTTTGTGGGGTAGTGTGTAAGAAATTTGTTTTATTTTCTTTCTGGTCTCACCCCAGGCAAACACTAGTCCTGAAACCTGCAATCCTGTAGTGGGCAGGTGGTGATTGCAGTAGCTGCCAGCAAGTATTTAAACCCTGAGGAAGGAGAATCCTACCTTATTAGTGAAAGTTCTGTTTTAAATAGAATAGAGGAAATCCCATTACTTTTTCCCTCTTTATTCTCTTACTGCTTGGCATGGGAGGAAGACCTAGCTGTGGGAAGGGCACAGCAGAACAGGAAAACTAAAGGGGTGCCTGGCTGGCTCAGTCTGTAGAGCATGTGATTCTTGATCTCTGGGTTGTGAGTTCAAGTCCCAGGTGGGCTGTGGAGCCTACTTAAGAAAAAAAGAATAGGAAAACTAAACCTCTTTAGATCTAACTAGATCAGGAAGGGGACCTCTGGGAATTAAAGAGTTCTGGGGAGACAGAGGCGAGGAGGCAGCTCAAGTCAGGGGTCCCATAAAGTGTAAGGACTTGAGGGAGCACTCTCAAGCTGTACATGTGTAAATCTGACACTAGGCAGCATATGAAAGGTCTTGAGAACTGAATCAGAAGGTAGATCATCATCTGGGTCCGAGACTGGATAGTGGGTGAAGCACACGTAAAGCATGACAACACTGCAGTGCTTTGAAAACTGAACTGATATTGGAGCCTCAAGGCACAGAAAGTGGGTTGGAACTTGCATGCTGAATGGAAATAAACTGCCTGCTAAAACAAACCATAATTATAAACTTATGTAGGATTTAAGCTAGGCAAGGAGAATCAAATTATTCAAAATGTCCAAGAAACAAAAAATGTATTGTACATACAAAGAATGAGGAAAATTTCAGCTCACAGTGGTGGTGGGGGGAAGATCCAACACTGAGGTCCCACATGTTAGAATTACTAAAGACTTTCAAATGGCTATGAGAACCATGTTCCAAGAAGTAAAGTTGAACACTCTTGAGAGAATGACTAGGCAGAGAAATAGAAGCTATAAAAAAGAACCAAAAGTAAATTGTAGAACTGAAAAAGTAACAAAAATTAAAATTTACTTGATGGGCTCAATAACAAAATGGAGAAAACAAAGGAAAGATTTAAGTGAATTTAACATACGTCAATAAAAATTATCCAATATAAAAGATTTTTAAGAAAGATTTTATATATTTATTTTGAGAGAGAGAGGGAAAGAGAGGGATCAGTGAGCTTGACATGGGGCTCGATCCTAGGACTCCAGGATCATGACCTGAGACAAAGGCAGATGCTTAACTGACTGAGCCACTGAGGCACTCCTCCAATATAAAAGATTAAAAAAATTTAACAAACTTTAAGAAAGAGACAATACCAAAAAGTTTGGCACTTGTGTCATTTGAATTGTAGAAAGAGAGAAGAAAGTGCAATGAAGAGAAAATATTTAAAGAAATAATGGCCAGAAACCTCCCAAATTTGGCAAAAGTTATAAACTTACAGATTCAAGAAAGAATATACAGGCATGCCTTGGGATATTGTGAGTTTGGTTCCAGACTGCCACAATTAAGTATGTCACAATAAAGAGAATCAGATGAATTTTTTGGTTTCCCAGTGCATATAAAAGTTAATGTTTACACTACACTGTAGTATGTTAAATGTGCGATAGCATTGTATAAACAAATGTACATGTCTTAACGAACACCTTATCACTAAAAAATGCTGATCATCATCTGAGCTTTCAGTGAATCATAATCACTGATGACAGATCACTACAACAAATATAATAATAATGAAAATTTTGACATATTGTAAGAATTACCAGAATATAACACGGAGACACAAAGTGAGCAAATATTGTTGGAAAAAATTTTTTGGCACCAATAGACTTATTCAAGACTGACTTGCTACAAACTTTCGATTTGTAAAGAACGCTTGATCTGCTAAGCTCAATAAAATGAGGTATGCCTGTAATCCCACAAAAAGGATAAACTAAAAAGAAACCTGCTGAGACAGACTATAATAAAACTGCTGAAAATCAAAGGAAAAAAAATTGTGAAAGCTTCTAATGGAATACTGATGCATTACATATAGGAGATACGTATTTAATAACTCAATTTCTCATCAGAAAATATGAATGTTATGGGTAGGTGGAACAACATTTTTAAAGTATTTTAAGGAAACTACTGTCAATCTCATATTCTTTTCAGTGAAAATATTCAAGGTCATGAGATCAAGCCCTGCACCCTTGGGCTCCACCCTGGCTATGGAGCCTGCTTAAAATTCTCTCTCCCTCTTCCTCTGACCCTCCCATACACGTCCCCCCACCCCTCACTCCCCATTTGTGCTCTCTTTCTCTCTCAAATAAATAACTTAAAAAAATAAAAGTTTCCACACAGAAAAATAAAATGAAAAGTTGACCTATAAATTTGAGAAAATATTTGTAAACCATCTACCTGGATAAGGGATTAATATCTAAAATATAAGGAACTCATACAACTCAATAGCAGATAACCTCAAACAGCAAAAATCTCAAAAGTAAAAAATAGGCGAAGGACCTGACTAAATACCTTTCCAAAGAAGACATACAAATAGCCAACATGTACATGAAAAGGTGCTCAACATCACTAATCATTGGGAAAATTCAAATTAAAATCAGTATTAGGTATCACCACATACTTGTTACATAGTATCATCAGAAAGGCAAGACTTAACAGTGTTGATGACATGGAGAAAAGGGATCCCTTGTACATCATTGGTGGGAATGTAAATTGGTATAGCCACTATGGAAAACAGTATGGAAATGCATCAAAACGGTAAAAATAGTATTATATGATCCAGCAATTCCATTTCTGGGTATATATCCAGAGGAAATAGTATCAAGATCTCAAAAGAGATCTGCACTGCCATGTTCATTGCAGCAGTAGTCACAATAGCCAAGATATGGAAACAATCTAAGTATCCATCTATAGATGAGTGGATTAAGAAGATGTGGTATATGTATACACTCATAAATACAACGGAGTAGTATTCAGCCATGAGAAAGGAATTCCTGCCATTTGTGACAATGGATGGACCCTAAGTGCATTATGCAAGTGAAATAAGTCTGAGAAAGACAAATACTGTATGATCTCACTTATATGTGGAATCTAAAAAAGCCAAACTCAGAAACAGAGTGAGAATGGTGGTTGCCAGAGGTTTAGGGATGGGAAAAGTGGGGAGATATTCGTCAAAGGGTACAAACTTCTAGATATAAGGTGAATAAGTTTTGGGAATCTAATGTACAGCATGGTGACTACAGTTAATACTGAATTATATGACCGATATTTGCTAAGGAAGTAGATTGTTTTCACCACACCCACAAAAGGGTAATTATAAGGAATGATGGAGGTGTCAGTTAACCCTCTGTGGTAATCATTTTATATACATCTATCGAATAATCACATTGTATACCTTAACGTACCCAATGTTATATGTCAGTTATACCTTGGTAAAGGTGGGGGATTTATATGTGTATATATAAAATAAATGCACAAAGCAAAAACTGGTAAACTGAAAGAAGTAGATAAATCTACAATTAATGTGGAAGATTTTTTTTTTTTAAGATTTTTATTTATTTGACAGAAAGAGAGAGAGATCACAAGTAGGCAGAGAGGCAGGCAGAGAGAGAGGAGGAAGCAGGCTCCCTGCTGAGCAGAGAGCCCGATCTGGGGCTCGATCCCAGGACCCCGAGATCATGACCCGAGCCGAAGACAGAGGTTTTAACTCACTGAGCCACCCAGGCGCCCCAATGTGGAAGATTTTAACATTTATCTCTTACCTATTGACAGATCAACACACAAGAAATCAAGGTGCAGAAGACTTCAATGCCATCTAAATGACATCTATAGATTGACAGCAGAGTATGTATTCTTTTCAGTTGTATGTGGAATATTCACCAAGATAAACAATATTCTGGGTCATAAACTAAATCTTCACAAATGTAAAAGAACTGAAATCATGCCAAGCATTTTCCTTACCAAAATGGAATTAAATTAGGAAAAAATAACAAAGATATTTAGCAAGTCCACAAATACTTAAAAATTAAACAACTGACATGTAATCAATCCATGAGTCAAACAGGAAGTCTCAAATGAAGTTGGAGGATATTTTCAACTGAACAAAAGTGGAAATACAGGATATTAATTTATAAGATACAGCCATAGCAGTACCAAGAGGGAAATTCTTTTTTTAAAGATTTTATTTATTTGTTAGAGAGCGAGCGAGCGAGCGAGACTGAGCACAAGCAGGGGGAGTGGCAGGCAGAGGGAGAAGCTGGCTCCTCGCTGAGCAAGGAGTCTGACACAGGACTCGATCCCAGGGTCCTGGGATCATAACCTGAATCAAAGGCAGATGCTTAACGGACTGGGCCACCCAGGTATCCCCCAAGAGGGAAATTTTTAGCAACCAAATGGGTTGGTGTCAGAGTAAGTGTAATATAGTCAAGATCTTCACCACCACCCAGGCTAACTAGGCCACTCTTTTCTATGGTGAATATGGAGGGCAATTGAGCAGTAAAGAGGTATCCTACCTCTCCCAGCCAGAGAGGTATAAAAAGGAAGCTGGTAGGGTGCCAGAACTCCCACTCACACATAATAGTAAGGAGGACTCCTTCCCCCTGTCAATGGAGACTGAATGAGAAACCAGTGTTTTCATCTCCCACCTGCCATAATAAGATGGCACACTCCCTTCCCATGTGAGTGGGGTCAGAGAATGCCAGCTTAAAGAAGGTTTAAATAAGATTTAAATCTTAACATAAAATGTCCACATTGTAACTGAAAATCCATCATGATAGCAAGAACCAGGAAAATCTCAAATTGAGTGAAAAAAGATATTCAAAAGAGTACCAAGATGACAGAGATGTTAGAATTGTCTCATAAATATATACAACTTCATAAAAATGCCTTAAACAAATATACTTGAAACAAAAGAAGAAACAAATCTCAGCAAAGAAATGTGAAGTCCAGAAAAGAAAACAGAAGATGTAAAAAAGAAACAAAGGAAAATTAACTGAAAAGCATGATAATGGAAATAAACTTAATAGATGTACTACAGCATAAATGGAGGAGACAGAGGAAGGAATCAGAACAACAGAAATTACCCAATCTGAACAACAGAAAATAGACTGAAAAAAGAGTGAAAAACAACTCAGGAAACTGTGAGACTATAATACAAGATCTAATGTTCCTAACATTGAAGTCCTGGAAGGAAAAAATACAACAGGATTGAAAAAGTACTCCAAGAAATAATGACTGAAAATTCCCCCAATTTGGCAAAAGACCATAAACAGATTCAAGATGCTGAGTAACAAGCCTCCTCCCCAACCCCTGCCCCCAATCAATATCATGTCCTATCATAGTCAAACTGCTGAAAACTAAGGACAAAATAAAAATCTTGAAAGTAAGAGAAACACCACCTTACATTTGGAGGGGGAAATTCAAACAAGACAGATTTCTCATGAGAAACCATAGAGGCCAGAAGAAGTGGTACATTCTAAAGCTCTGAAAGAAAGAATTCCAAATTCCAAATCCTCTATCCAGCAAAAACAAAAACAAAAAAAAACCCCAAACAGAAATATATACATATACATATATATACACACACACACACATACCACTTTATATATACCTGATATACCACTTTACAACCACTGAGATGGCTATAATTAAAAAAAAAAAAAGGAAAATAATAATCAATGGCAAGGATGTGGAGAAATCCTTGTGGTGAAGCTGTAGAAAACATGGCATTTCCTCCAAAAAATTAAATATGTAATTATCATACAGTACAACAATTACAAATGAATTTAAAGTAGGGACTAGAACAGATACTTGTATGCCAATGTTCATGGCAGCATTATTCATAATAGCTAAAAGGTAGAAGCAACCCAAATGTCAATTATTGGATGAATGGAAAAATAAAATGTGGTATATATGTACAATGGACATGTTATTTGGCCTTTAGTAGGAATTAAGTTCCGACACATGCAACATGGATGAAGCTCGAAGATACTATGCTAGGTGAAAGAAGTCAGACACAAATGGACAAATACATGATTCCATGATACGAGTTACCTGGAACAGTCAAGTTCATAGAGACAGAAAGTAGAATAGTAGTTACCACTGGCTGGGAGGAAGTGGTAATAGGGAGTTAATGTTTGATGGATACCAAGTTTCAGTTAGGGATGATGAAATATTGGAGATGGATAGTGGTGATGGTGGCAAAACTGTGAATTTTTATTTTTTTGTTTTTAGATTTTATTTATTTATTTGACAGAGACATAGCGAGAGAGGGAACACAAGCAAGGGGAATGGGAGAGGGAGACAGGGAACTGGATGTGGGGCTCGATCCCAGGACTCTTGGACCATGAACTGAGCAGATGGCAGACGCTTAATGACTGAGCCACCCAGGCGCCCCGTTTGTGTGAAAGTATTTAATACCATTGAACTGTACACTTAAAAATTGCTAAGGTGGTAAATTTTACATTAAGTATATTTTGCCACAATTAAAATGTTTTAAAAAATATGCTGTTGGCAAGAAACACACTTTGGATATAAAGATAGAGGCAAGTTGAAAGGAATAGAATAGAAAAGGATATATCATGCAAACATTAATCAAAGAAAACCAGGAGTGGCCTATCTTAAAAATACACTTCTAAATAATCCACGGGTCAAAGAGGAAGTCTCAAAAACATGTTGAGCTGATTATGGTTTGGGAACCTAATTTTGGAAATAAATGCTACATATATAAATTGGTATATGGTAAAAACCAAGATTTATTTTAGTGAATGATAACCAAAGATACTTATCTGAATTTTAAAAATGAGAGGTTAGTGGAAATAGCATTTTCATCAGAAAGAATACTCTCTATTGATAAGTGAACCATATGCAATTTTAAAAATACTGCTTTGGATCTATACTTTCAATGCCATCCCAATCAAAATTCCACCGGCATTTTTCAAAGGGCTGGAACAAACAATCCTAAAATTTGTTTGGAACCAGAAAAGGCCCTGAATTGCTAAGGAAATGTTAAAAAAGAAAAACAAAGCTGGGGGCATCACATTGCCTGATTTC
>CM052888.1:37735222-37763972 GCA_028534135.1 Potos flavus
GAGGAAATCGGAGGGGTGAAGAACCATGAGAGACTGTGAACTCAGAACAAGGGACTGAGGGTTTTGGAGGGGAGGGGGTGGGGGGATGGGCGAGCCTGGTGCTGGGTATTGAGGAGGGCACGTATTGCATGGAGCACTGGGTGTGGTACATAAGCAATGAATCTTGTAACACTGAAAAAATAAAATAAAAGTATTTGGGGAAAAAAAAATACAAAAAAAAATACTGCTTTGGTTATTTAATTTTTTTAAGTAAGAAAAAATGCAAAATTATTCATAGAGAAAAGACATTGAGGGGTACCTGGATGGCTCAGTGGGTTAAAGCCTCTGCCTTCGGCTCAGGTTGTGATTTCAGGGTCCTGGGATCGAGCCCCGCATTGGGCTCTCTGCTCAGCAGGGAGCCTGCTTCCCCCTCTCTCTCTGCCTGCCTGTTTGCCTACTTGTGATCTCTCTCTCTCTCTGTCAAATAAATAAATAAAATCTAAAAAAAAAAAAAAAAAGACATTGAAATGAATGAAAAAACTGAATGAAAATTAAGAAAACAATGTATCAAAATTTGTGGGAGGCAGATGAAGCAGGGATGAAAGGGAAATATATAGCACTAAGTGCATATATTAGAAAAGAGGAAAATTCTCAAATTGTAATCTAACTTCCCAAAACAGGACCTAGAAAAGAAAATAATGGAAAACAAACAGAAGAACAAATCAAGGTAAGAACAGAAATCAATGAAATTGAAAACATAAAAACAATAGGACAGGGTGCCTGGGTGTCTCAGTCATTAAGCATCTGCCTTTGACTCAGGGTCCGGGGTTGGAGCCCCGCATTGGGCTCCTGGCTCCACAGGAAGCCTGTTTCTCCCTCTCATACGCCACCTGCTTGTGTACTCTCTGTCAAATAAATAAATAAAATCTTAAAAAAAAAAAAAGGTGTCTTAAAAAACAATAGGAAAAATCACTGAGATTAAGAGCTGATTCTTTGGGAAGATCAATAAAATTGACAAACTTCTAGAAAGACCACCACCACCAAAAAACCCAAAAGACACAGATTACCAATACCCATGTGAAATAGCAGATATCACCACTTTGCAGACATTAAAAGGATAAGGGAATACTGACTAACAATTCTACACATAAATTTGACAGCTTAGATGAAATGAACAACTTACTTGAATCACAAAACTACCACAATACACCCAATATGAAATAATGTGAATGGCCAAAATACTATTAAGGAAATTTAATCTATAATCTATAACACATTCCCCAAAAAGAAACCTCCAGGGTTGGATAATTTCATTTGAGAATTTTGCCAAATGTTTAAAGAACACAATCTCTTTCAGGAAATAGAATACTAGTATTACCTTGATGCTGAAGACACAGTATAAAAGAAAAAATATGCAGTCCACTATACATTATGAATATATAGACATAAAAAATCTTTAAAAAACATTAACAAAGAGAATTCAATATTATATAAAGAGAATTTTACATGACCAAATGAGGTTTACTCCAGGGATTCAATGCTGGTTCAATATTTGAAAATCAGTCAAGGTAATCTACCATTTCAACAAACTAAAGAAGGAAAAAAAAAAATCAACACAATCAAATCAACTGATATAGAACAAACATTCGACCAAATTCAACTCTGATTCATGATAAAAACTCAGAAAAACAGGAATAGAGGGAAACTTCTTTAAATTGATAAAAGTATCTACAGAAAAAATTACAGCTAATATTATACTTAAAGGTGTAATAGTAAATCCTTTTCCTTGAAGATCAGGAAGCAAGAATTTCTCCTCTCCCTATTCTTGACATAATCCTTAAGTTCTTATGTATGCAGTAGGGGAAAGAAAGGCAATAAAAGGCCTATAAGGAAATAAAGGCAATAAAAGGTCTATATAGGAAGTAAAACTGTCCTGTTTACAGATAACATGATTATCTATGTAGAAATATCTATTAGTCATTAAATATCTAGAACTAATAATGGCTCAGAAAGTCACAAAGTAGAAGACAAACATACAAAAATCAGTTGTATTTCTATATAATATCAATGGACACTAAAATTAAAAAATATATATTACTTATAATCACCCCAAAATACATAGTAATATAACACAAAACATATATAGTACTTTTATTGCTGAAAACTACAACAAAGATGAAAGAAATAAAAGATCAAAATATATAGACACAGTGTGTTCATGGATTGGAAGGCCAAGCACAGTAAAGATGTCAATTTACTCCAAATTGATATAGAGGTTTAAATGCAATTCCTATCCAAATCCAGCAAGATTTTTTGTAAATGTATTATTGCTGGTGTAACAAATGGCTTAAAACGCAAATATATTATTTTATAGTTTTATGTGTTAGAAGTCCAACACGGGTCTCACTGGGCTAAAAGCAAGGTGTGGGCAGGCTGCACTCCTTTATGGCCTTTGGAAGCTCAAGTGGGACCTTCTATCTTCTCCTCTTTCTTCTTGTTCTTCTTATTGTTATTTCGAGCTTCTAGAGGCTGCCTGCCTGCATTCTTTGGCGTATTGCCCTCTTGGTCTCCATCTTCTAAGCAGGCAACAACAACAGATAGGATCCTTCTCAAAATGCATCATTCTGACTTCCTCTTCTGTCTCTTCATCTTAAAAAGACCTTTGTGATTACATCATGCCCATGTGAATAATCCAGAATAATTTATTTAAAGACAGGTGGTTAGCAACCTTGATTCCATTTGCAATCCCTTGCTGTATAACCTGGAAATTCACAAGTTCCAGGGATTAAGATGTGGATATATTTGTGAGGCCATTACTTTGTCTATCTTGGTAAATATAAGCCAGATTATTCTTTTTTTTAAAGATCAGATTATTCTAAAATTTACATGGAAAGACATATGAGCTGGAATATGTAAAGTCATTTTGATAAAGAATAACAAAGTGGGAGGAATCACTCAACACAATATCAAGATTTACAGTATACAATAATAATAGCAGTGTGGTATTAGCAGAAACTGGCCCTTGGATCAATGGGACAAAACAAAGAACCAGAACTAGATTCACATAAACATGCCCAACTGATTTCTGAGGTATAAAACAAATTCAGTGGAGGAAAGACAGCTTTTTCAACAAATGGTGCTAAAGCAATTGGACACTACAGGTAAACAAAAACAAACAAAAAATCCTCTACCTAAGTATTATACATTTTAACTCAATAGTAATATTTCAGTCATAGCATATATAATACAATTGATATATATATATATATATATATATATATATATATATGATACAATCATATAACAAATTAATTCAAAATGGATTGTAGACTTAAATGTATAACATAAAACTATAAAACCTGCGGGAAAAAACAAAGGAAAAATTTGGGGGATTTAGAGCTAGGTAAAGCGATCTTAGAGTTGATACCAAAAGCATGATTCATAAAAGAGAAATTTGATAAATTAGATCTCATCAAAATTAAAATCTTGCTCTGCAAAAGACTTTGCTAGGAGGATGAAAAGACAACTTACCCACTAGAGGAAAATCCTTGTAAATCACATATCTTGCTAAGTACTAATATCTAACATATATAAAGAACTCTCAATATTCAACAGCAAAACCCCCCACATAACCCAATTAGAAAACAGACAAAAGATATAAACAGACATTCCACCAAAGTAACTATATGGATGGTCAATAAACACATAAAAAATCACTGGTCCCAAGAAAGTTCAAAACCCAGTAGAGAAGATTCCATTATTTTTCAAGGCCTGACAGTAATCCCTTGTTTCCTGAGACTCTACACTCCAGGTTGGGTCTCTGCTGTCAAAGTCCATGGCTCCACGGTCATTCTTCCTCTTTTCTTGAAGGGCAATGCATGTTTATAGCTGAGTATCTCTATCAGCCCATTTCCTGCCTGTAGAATTTTGGAAACCTGACAGCCTTGTTATTTCATCCTGTCTCTGTTTTTGTCAGTCCAAGCTAGTAGTGTTTCTGCTGATAAAAATTTGCAAAGACCTTGCGGGTTGTGCGTCCTCTCTGTTTGTCACAGGAATCCACATAATTAGACAGGAGGCAGGACAAATTGCCCACAGTCAAAAAAAAAACAACCCCCAAAAACCAAAACAAAAAAACCCCAAAGCATCACTGTTGGGCAACTATCTCTATTCATTTCTACTGAGATGGTTGATTGGATCCATTAGTCACATACCTAATCTCTTCAGCTAAACTTGTCCAGGGTGCCTGGGTGGCTCAGTCAGGCGGCTGCCTTCGGCTCAGGTCATGCATGATCCCAGGGTCCTGGGATGGAGACCCACATCAGGCTCCTTGCTCAGCGGGGAGCCTGCTTCTCCCCTGCCTGCTGTTCCCCCTGCTTGTGCTTGCTCTGTCTCTTGCTTGCTCGCTGTCAAATAAATAAATAAATACAATCTTAAAAAAAAGTTGTCCAGGCACACCCTCTTTCCAGAGCTTTCTCCAGTGAACCTCCTAATTTCAGTATCCTTTGCAGTTTGGATAGGCTGAGAATTCCCCTAAATAATCAGACTTTGTTTCCTTTTTGCATACTAGTTCCTTTCTCAATTTCTTTCTTTCACATTTTACTATAAGCAGCAAGAATACACCAGGTCCAACCTTCAACATTTTCCTTAGAAATTTCCTCAGCCAAGTATTCAAATTTGTCACTTCCAAGTTTGCTTTTCACACAACTATAAAACACAGTTCAGCCAGGTTTTCTACTATATAATACGAATCATCTTTCCACCAGTTTCCAGTAAGTTTTCTCATTTTCTTTTGAGCCCTCACCAGATACATCATTAAATGTTAATATTTGTAGTAACATTCTACTCATGAAGATATATGTATTCTCTAAGAAAATAGCTTTCTCAATCTTGTTTTTTTCTTCCTCAGCCTACACCTTACCATCCCTAAGCCTAACAGTCTGTTTAAGGCTTTTCTATCATGTGGCTTAAAATTCTTCCAGCCTCTACCCATTGCCGAAATTCACTTCCACATTTTTAGGTGTTTGTTTTAGCAGAGCCCCATTTCCTGGTACCAAAATATATTAATGTCCTGGAGCTGCCATAAAAATCATCACAAATTTGGTGGTTAAAACACCAAGAAATTGTATATTTATAAAGTGGCATACTTATAAAATTAAATTGAATGGACTTGATTTTAAATGGAAAGGTAAAAAAGTATAAACTTAAAAAGAAAAATTATACAGAAAACTTGGCATCTGCCACTTCTTTGAATTTTTGCAGGGACATTTCAAGTAGAGTAACTTTTAATGGCCAAACATTTGCATAATATCTTTTTTGCTCCTTCCCTCTTTAGCCAACTCAGATATAGTACATCCCAGAGATTTGCATGAGGAGGGCTTACTAAAGGATTGGGAGTAAGGGAAATGTAAAATGTGAAATATAGGTTTAGGATATTTGCTGTTTGTCCCAGGATACCAAAGGAGTCTGGGACTGGCCTACCTGTTTTTAAAGTTTTCATGACAATGAATACAGTAGCAACATGTCTCTTCTAATAACACTCTATTCCATTCTCTCCTGTAAGTGATACATATTTTGGTGGGTATAGTAACTATGATAGTAGAAACTGGGGGAGATCTTGAGAAATAGCTAAGAGCATAAATATGTAGAGATTCCCAATGATTACTATATAAATACTTTTGATTTGTTTATATAACCTCCTATACTGGAAGTTCTCTTAGGTAGGAAAACAGCCTACTCATGTGTGAGTTCATAATTCTATTTTAAGTTTAGCCGTTTAAAACACTGTCCATTAGTACACAAGATTTTCTAGTACCTCATACACAAGACCTATAAAACATGAATATTAGGTACCATGTATAGCAATAAAATAAGTATATGCATACAATGCTCTACTGCATACAAAACTTTCAGGACATAATTAGTAAACCAGGAGGCAGGATAGCACATGTACGAATGGTAGATAATTTCTATTTTTATGACAGCCACAGAAATGCATAGGAGAGAAGAAACAAATGAGAACTGAATATCCAAGAGAAAGTGACTCATACATTCCCAACATCTTTGGTTGGTTGAGGCTAGAACAGATTCAGTTATACTGTACCTCCCCATTCGCTACATACCCAAGAAAAAGGATAGGCTTAAATCCTCAGTTTTGAGTATAATTCTTTTGTTAATTGCCATTGTTAGGATATAATAGTATTTATTCATATACAAATATAGATTTATTCAAATGCAACAATTACTAGATTCTCATAGTTATGAATATGGATCCTATAACTTACCTATTTATTTTATTCTAGTATGTTCAAACTGACCACACTAAAAAAACAAAGCAAAACAAAACAAAAAACAAAAAACCCAAAACTTCAAAAAATCCCAAATCCCTCCAAGCATAAATAATTCCTAGTAAAGGCTAAATTCCACAATGTTCTGTCTGGCCAGAGAAGGCATTATATTTTCTATGATCCTCTCAAGTCTGAATTTTTATCATGTCTGATTCTCCTTATCACCCACTTTTTTTCTCTCTCTCAAATTATCTGCAAGCCCTGAACAAGCATGTTTCCATTTATTATCCACTGGCAATTGCTGTCCCTTTCTGTAAGACAGATGGCCTCAACTGGGGGGCAGGGGAAGCTTATTTAGATTTCCACTGTGTTTTATTAGACATAGAAACAATGTATAGTAAATATGTTATAATCAGGGGCCTTCAGTAACACTGTTCATAGTGCTGCTGAATTTACTATTTTCACAGAAAGGATGCCATAGATGTTACTGTTTTAGCTGATTTCCAATTCTCAAACATCACAATCTCTCCAGTGGTCTTTTTTTTTTTTTTTTTTTTTTAAGATTTTATTTATTTATTTGAGAGAGAGATAAGAGAGCAACAGAGAACACCAGCAGGGAGGAGAGGGAGAAGCAGGCTCCCCGCCGAGCAGGGAACCCAATGTAGAACTTGATCCCAGGACCCTGGGATCATGACCTGAGCCGAAGGCAGATGCTTAACCAACTGAGCCACTCAGGCACCCCTCCAGTGATTTTTGAGAATTTCAGATACCTGCATTTCCTGAGATAAATCAAGGTATAAAGGCTTACTTATATATCTATTTCATAATTCTGTCTACTGTGACTTACTCTCCCAAATTTTACTCATCTATGTCATTTCTTAACTTCCCTTTCTCTGGTATGAATTCTTTGATGTTGAATAAGGTGTAAGCTATGGCTAAAAGTATCCCTATAATCATGACAACTATAGGATTCCCTCCAATACAAATTCTCTGGTTTTGTGTAAAGTTTAAGCCACAGCTAAAGAGTCTTTTAAAATTTATTACATTCATATATTCATGACTAACAGTCTTCTTACAATTTTAACATTATATGGATTTTTTTTATAATTCTCCAGTTGGATGACTGCTAAAGACCTTTCTCCACATTGGTTACAATCAGAGCTGTTACTCTCCAAGTGAATCATGTCCTAGTAAGAAAGGTCTGAGATGTTTAGCAGTTATCTACCATAGCTGAAAAAACTTGCATACACCCTTGGACTGAGTAATTCATCTTAATATAAAATTAACAGAAATATGCACACAAATATTTACAGCATTTATGGCAGTATTTTTATTACAACACAAAATTATAATACAAATATCCATCAAGAAGATAAATAGTGGTATATTTTAAGATGGAAGAGTAAACAGAATGAAAATGAACACATTACTGCCACACGCAATAATGTATGAATCTTAAAAATGTTGAGTAAAACAAGACACAAAAAAATTCATGATACAGGATAAAACATACATAAAGTTTAAAGACATGCTAAGACTACTTCATGACACTATAAGCCAGGTACATGGTAATCTTTGGGGAAGTAACAACTTTTTTATTCCAGAGCACAAGGAGAAATAGATTTTCTTTCTTTTATAGAAACTGATGTTATGACCATTTTGTATCTTGCTCTGCATGTATTATGTAAGTACTTTTTAAAAAAATAAACTGAGTCAACAGAACTTGAAAACTTAAAAATTAGCTTCATTTCTGATAGAGTTTAATAACAATGATCATACCCATTATATATGCTAGTAAACAGTAGTTATGTAGTTGGTATTTTAAGTTAACTATTATTATACTTGTGATTAAAATTACCTTATTAAAATGTTTCAGCATGCTTTTCTTTAAAGTTTTACAATAACTTGGAAAGGCTTTACAAAGAAGTCACATCATTTATTGCATTTCTATGTTTTCTCCCTTGTGAGTTCTCTGATGGACAATGAGGTTTCTCTTATAACTGAAGGACTTACCACACTCATTACAAATATAGGGTTTCTCCCCTGTGTGAGTTCTCTGATGTACAATGAGATTTGTCTTCTGGCGGAAGCACTTCCCACATTCATTACATTTATATGGTTTCTCTCCTGTATGAGTTCTTTGATGGTGAATGAGATATGATTTCCTGCTAAAGGCTTTCCCACACTGAGGGCATTCATAGGATTTCTGTCCTGTATGTATTTTCTGATGTACAGTCAGAGTTGCTTTCTGGCGAAAGGACTTCCCACATTCATTACAAATATAGGGTTTCTCTCCTGTATGAATTCTCTGATGTAGATTCAGATTTGTCTTCTGACTGAAGGATTTCCCACATTCATTACATTCATATGGTTTCTCTCCTGTGTGAGTTCTGTGATGATCAATGAGGTAGGACTTCATTCTAAAGGCCTTCCCACAGTGAGGACATTCATAGGATTTTTCCCCTGTATGTGTTCTCTGATGTGCCACAAGGGTTGTCTTCTGGCGGAAAGACTTCCCACATTCATTACAAATATAGGGTTTCTCCTCATTATGAGTCTTCTCATGAAGAGCAAGGGTTGTCTTCTGGGAGAAAGATTTTCCACATTCATTACATATATAGGGCTTTTCCCCTGTATGAGTCCTCTGATGTACAGTAAGGTTTGCCTTCTGATGAAAGGACTTCCCACATTCTTTACAAATATAGGGTTTCTCTCCTGTATGAATTCTCTGATGTAAAGAGAGTGTTGTCTTCTGGCGGAAGGACTTCCCACAGTCATTACACTCATACGGTTTCTCTCCTGTATGAGTTCTTTGATGGCGAATGAGGTGTGACTTCAATCTGAAGGCATTCCTACACTGTGGACATTCATATGATTTCTCCCCTGTATGTGTTCTCTGATGGTCAGTGAGGGCTGTCTTTAGGCGGAAAGACTTTCCACATTCATTACAAACAAAGGGTTTTTCTCCTGTGTGAGTTCTCTGATGATCAATGAGATAAGACTTCCTTCTAAATGAATTTCCACATTGATGACACTGATAGGGTTTTTCCTCTGTGTGAATTCCCTGATGCAGAATCAATACTGACTTCCTGCAGAAGGACTTCCCACATTCAGTGCATGTATGTTTTTTTTCAATATTGGTTGCTCTTCTCCTTTTATTATATTCAGATGGGTTTTCCCTTCTGTAAGCTCTATTATGTGTAATTAAGCCTCCCTTTTTAAGGAAGGCTTTCTCACAGTCATTATATCCAAATGACTGTGCTGGAGTTTCCACCTTATGATATTGCATAAGTACTTCATTATGACTAACAGCCCTGCCACGTTGATTATGGGATTTGACTCCAGGTTGAGCCATCTCTGCTTTAGTATTGAGGAGTGACTTCCCATATCCATTATACTCACTAAGTCTTTTTCTTGCAGGACTTAGATTACTGATGATTAATTCTGAAACATTTTTAAAAATCTTTCCATGAGTGTCATATTCAGGAGGTAGATTTTTTGAATTAATAGGGTTTTTGGTTAAAGTAAATGTCTTTTCATATGCATTACTGTTTTCCTTAATCAGTTTTTTGTGGTTGATGAATACAACTGATCTAGAAAACTTATCTTGGTGTTCCTTGAATTTCACTAAAAAGTCTTCCTCTTTCCAATTTTCTTCTACAAAAGAATATAATAACAATTTGTGAATCTTCACATATTTGCTAGGGAAAGAAGTTGTACTAGTATCTAGCATATGAGATCAAGAAAGATCCCACGACAAATTACTCCCTGCCTGAGAAAAGACACAAAACCTAAATAAAAACTCTGCCTCAGTGTGAAAAAGAGTAAAAAATTAAGCAATGTACATTAGTAACTTTGCACTCTCAGTGAGTGAAAAGTCTGAAGCAGGGCTTGATCTCAGGGCCCTGAGATCATAACCTGAGCCAAAAATCAAGAGTCGGACTCTCAACCAACTGAACCATCCAGGAGCCCCTAAAAAGACAATCTTATAGCCTAAGCTCTAATCTTCCATATAGCTGGTAATCATTTTCTCTTGTAAGAGAAGAGCTAAGAAAATACTTTTAATAGGAACTATAAAACTGACTAGGGGTATATTTACTGGCATATTCATATTGCTGTTATCCTTTTAGGATGGTGTAATAACAAAATCTCATGACCATCAATTATAACTATTCCTCTTTGCAGACTTATTTTTTCAGGTTTAAAGAAAGACTGCTGCAAGTCTTTCCCTGATATAGTAAATTTTCTTAATTCCAGTTTTCCATGTGGTGGACAAGATTAGATCATTCTCATTCTAAATCATTAACTTTAACCTTCATTTCTCTTATAATTTTGTAGCTCACCTAGTAAATTTTCTTAACTCCAGTTTTCCATATGGTGGACAAGATTAGATCGTTCATTCTCATTCTAAATCATTAACTGTAACCTTCATTTCTCTTATAATTTTGTAGCTATATTTGACTTCTGTTACTTTGCAATCACCCACATTCAGTAGAACAATGTTAAACATAGGTTTTTTTCTTCAGTCCATTACCCTCAACACCAACATACAAGGAACCTCTGTAAACAAGACTTTAAAATCACCTAGATTCACTTTTTATATTCAAACACATTTTCATGATTGTCCACATATCTGCCAAATCTCACACATTAACAACAGCAAGGTCTTATATTTATTGCCTTATAAGTATCTCACTTACTCTTAATCACATGCTTTGCTCATGTTCTTTTAATCAGTTGACTTGCCTTCCAGTCTTATTTCTACCCATATTTAGATAATCTTCAAGAAAATGCTACCATTCAATTATACCAAAATTCCTTCACTTATTTCCCCCCACCACTTTAAGTACTATTTCTTTATAACTTGAAAATGGTCATGGTCTAGGAAAGTCATTTTAACAAATCTTTTTACAAGCTTAATCAAGCATAAATATTTCGTGAGAAATGCAGATTTTGATAGTAATCTTTTTTCATAGAAAAGAATACTTTATTGGTTATCTCCTTTAACTCTTCTGAGTATATATTAACACTGTGTATCCTACCTAGATAGGTAGTGCTTGAAAGAATTCAGCCATTTCAATCAGAAACTATACAGCGATGGCCTGAGCAGGTACATCTGAAAGGAGCTTACCAGTATAAGCTTTCTGAATGGAAGAAAACATACCTCCTCTGTATAGCTCCACAGTTAATGAAGCAACTACTGAATATTTAACATGTTATATACTAGAGTAAAAAAGATTTGAACAGAGGATCTTATCCTCTTAAGGAAAGAATCCTTAAACATAAACCTATAATCGGTCATCAAATTACATAACCATACCCAAGAGTTGTGTTTTAGTTATTAGTTGGTAGCATGGGAATTCAAAAGAGGATGTGGTGTAGTTAAGGAACAGTTTATGGAGAAAAAAATCTCAAGACTTAACTTAAAAGATATATAGTATATGAAAGGGAAAACACAACACAATGAAAAGTACATCTTTTTTTTTTTTTTTTTTTAAGATTTTATTTATTTATTTGACAGAGAGAGAGAGAGATCACAAGTAGGCAGAGAAGCAGGCAGAGAGAGAGCGGGAAGCAGGCTCCCTGCTGAGGAGAGAGCCTGATGCAGGGCTTGATCCCAGGACCCTGAGATCATGACCCAAGCCGAAGGCAGAGGCTTTAACCCACTGAGTCACCCAGGTGCCTCTGAAAAGTACATCTTGACAAATCATAGATGTGTGGAGAACACTGAGGAGACTAGATCAAGTGGAAATTACCAAGTTTTCCACAAGGGAGAAAAATAAAGTTGAAAACACAAAATTAAGGCTTATTTTAGTAGTCCTTGAATGAAGAATTTCAATTTCATATAATAATAGGGAATAATAAATTAAAAGAGTTACGAGAAAATTACAGCAAAGCCAAGATGTAATTATTGTAGTCAAGACATGAAATAAAGTAACATCATTTTGTATGACATCAGTGAAAAATGAAAATATGGGAAGATATAAATATATCTCACAGGCTGATAAACGTAATACGAATTGTGAAGAGATTCACAAGAGATGATGATAGAGACAGAAAAAGCTGTTATCAATGGTAGAAATAAAATAATTTAGAAATAGATAAAGAATTTAAAAGCTAGGAAAGTTCATGATTTTCATTTCAACATACTGTCACAAAATGGGTGAAATATCAGAGTGCAGAAGTCCTGAAGTACTACAGTGAAGGTGGGAGAAATGTGCTGAGTATCTTGGTGTTAAAGACATCTACATAAAGAGCTTTAGTCTTCAGAATGGATGAGATTACTATAATTTAAAGGCAGATCCCTTGAGGTCAAATCGGAGAAATAAGGCTGAGAGTACGGTGAAACAATATACATTTAAAAATATATGTATCAGTGACTATTACATGCCAGGTATTGTTCCAGGCAACATGGCCAGTAATAAAGAAAAGAGACCAAGTTGGAAATAATCACTAAGGGAATCAGGATAAGAATAAGTTAATGTTTTACCCACACCAAGGGTTGACTTCAGGAATGATGATCACTCATATAAAATGAACCACAAAAGTTTACTGGAAGAAATGATAACTGTGGAATTGTCAATCTGGGCCAAGGCAAATGAATTTTAAAACCAACAGCTAGATTTGTAGTGAGAAGAGGAGCTTATTAGACTTAGCACAGAAAACAAATCTGAGGTAATAAAAAGAAAAAGAAAAAAATGGAAAGCAATGAGAAGAAAAACATTAACCAAGAATATTCTCTTCTTTAAAAACAGATTTCAGGGGCACCTGGGTGGCTCAATTGTTAAGCATCTGCCTTCGGCTCAGGTCACGATCCCAGAGTCCTGGGATCAAGCCCCATATCAGGCTCCCTCTCGGCGGGAAGCCTGCTTCTCCCTCTCCCACTCCCCCTGCTTGTGTTCCCTCTCTCACTGTCTCTCTCTGTCAAATAAGTAAATAAAACCTTTAAAAAAAAAAAAGATTTAAGAATGCCTAAAAGAAATATATACAATGGCAAGAAGATAAAGGATTGAGAAGGCTAAAAAAGACACAAATCAAGAAAAAAAGATCTAAAGGAAGGCTTATATTTTGATTGAGTGGCAACTATCCTTGATAAGATCACGCAAACTAGAAAAGAATATTATATTGGGAAAGTGATATTTGAAAGTTTAAGTTTTACAGGCATGATAATCATTTAAAAGGTTAGGAGCCTTTAAAAAGACAAAATATTTCAAAGGTGCCACCCACCACATGACCATTTTAAAATTTATTCTCCACTAGATTTTATCCACCTGAAGAGTCATAAGCTCACCTAAGCAGGTATGACCTGTAAATGATGTCCAAGGCTCTTCTCCTCGTTCCAACTTGAGGATCACATCAGGTTTGGTCATGTGACACCCTGATAAAGAAAAATTTGGATTAAGTTGCTTAGGTTTCAATACATTTGAAAAATTATTACAGTACATTTTCTTTTCTTTTTTTTTAACAGTACATTTTCAATACTGCAAATTAAAATACTTCTTCACATAAGAAAACTTAACACTTTGCTCTGGATAATTACACAATTATCCTTTCTGTTAACAAATAATTCATCACCTCTTAAGCCTGAAATTCAACACATTATTTGGGCCCTTTGAAAGGAAATGTATGCTACTGAAAGTTTCAAAGAGAGTTTTTCTTACCCACAGAGATGAGATGGCAATAGTTTTCCAACATCACATCCATGTAGAGAGTCTTCTGAGCAGGATCTAGGTGCTGCCACTCCTCCCGAGTGAAGTCCACAGTCACATCTTTGAATGACACTGATGCCTGCAATGGATTGGAACTATGATCAGAGTAAGCTGATCAGATATTGTGGAATACTTTTGATCCTGCTCTTTTGGGGCATTCATATGAATATAAAGAAAGCCAATCATTTTTCTCTTGTGATTTACATAGTAAGGTAAACAAAAGTGAAGGCAGACATACCTGTCACTGAATTTATTTTATAATTAATTCTCAAAATATTTATGTGAAGTCACTTTGTACCCCAAAACTGCATTAGTTTACTGGAATGCCAAGACATACAAAGCATGGTCCCTGTATAGCCTCAAAGCAAGGAACACATACCTTTAAGAAAGTATGTATAAACATAAACTGGATAGAAGGTGTTACAGGTACTACAACAAAAGAATATACAAGACGCTGTGTATTACAAGGGGAGCACAACTCTCAAGGTAAAGTTTTTCCCTGTCAAGATTATGTTATGAGGGAAGAATATTGTTTTAAAACGCATGGGAACAATATTGTTTAAACTGCATGGCATCCAAAACTAATACAGTGCATTGGTCAAGAAAATGATCCCTCAGATAATAATTATTTATAATTAACACAACATATATATCTGAACACAATATATAATAAATGACAGATGGCACTGGAAAATAATCAAAGCAAGCAAAAACTGAAGGTGGATTTATTCTTAATGGACAGCAACTGCAATAGGTAAGAACTGTTTAGTTCATGGCTTTTTTTGCATGAAGGTACCAGAAACCCCACAGCTCCTAAGGCAGAATTTAGAGCTGGGAGATAAGTGGGAGATTTAGAAATAAATTCATTCTTTCTTCCTGCCTTTCCCCCCTCCCTCCCTTTCTTTTTTTTTAAAGTAGGCTCCACGCCCAGTGTTGAGCCCAACACGGGGCTTGAACTTATGACTGTGAGATAAACACCTGAGCTGAGATCAAGGGATGCTTGACCAATTGAGTCACCCAGGAACCTCTGGAAATAAATTCTTGAAGTGAGAGAACTACGGAAATGATGAGAACCAAAATCAGAGTATAAACACTGCCAGAACTCCAGGCTGGTAGTTAAACTAAGCAATTGTTGGAGAAGTCACAGAGGACTTAGCAAAAAAGATACCAGAAAAGAGTTCTGAAAAAATATAAGTACACCTGCATCTAGTGAGATTCTGAGATTTCTGCATTTTTGATTAACAGCATTACATAACCTGCTCATAGCTCAAGCAGAAGAAAACTGAAGCCTTATAGGGTGGAGGTGTCAGAAGCTACAGCTCATAAAGAAGCAGGAAATGTAAGGGGTGAAACACTGGAAGAAAGAGACCTACAGAAAGTAAGACCTAAAATATAAGTATAAACACCAATTCCTTAATAAAGAGTTAAAAGTACATGAACATGAAGAGAACCTACCTCCCCTCCCCTAAGGGGCCTAGGGTCAAAAGCAGTAGGTAGAAGCTTAAAGAACTGAGCTGATCTATCAGCTGCTTTACACTTAGGGGTAGGGGCAGAGTTTAAAGTTCAATTTCAAGCAAATTAGTTGCCTGCTAGAACAAAAAACAATAATCCTCAGGAAAAAAAAAAGACATAACAGAATCAGATTACTGTATTATTCATGATGTCCGTGTTTCTAGCAAAAATTACTAAACGTACAAATAAAACAAAACAAGAGGAAGGGGAATATGACCCATGTTCAGAAAAAGCCAGTCAGAGAAACTAATCCCTAATGGGCCCCAGTGTCGGATTTTGCAAAAAAAAAAAAAAAAAAAGCTTCAAGGCAGCTATTCTTAATGTGTTCAAAGTAATGAAAAACCTGGGCATGGAAATAGATATAAATAAAAAGTCAATATAGGAATGAAAATGAACTATTAAAATGTATTTGAATGACACAAAATACAACATCTATAAAAACAGATTAATAAAAAATAGATTGGGGTGCCTGGGTGCTCAGTCAGTTAAGTATGTGACTCGATTTCAGCTCAGGTCATGATCTCAGGGTTGTGGGATTAAGCCCTACGTCGGGCTCCATCCTCAGTGGGGAGTCAGTTTGAGATTCTCTCTCCCACTTCCCCTGCCTCTCCCTCCCCTAAAATAAATAAATAAGTAAATCTTAAAAAAATAAAATAAAAAATTCACCCCAAAACACGATGAACCTGAAATGCACATTTAAGTGTAAGAAGCCAATCAGAAAAGGCTGTATGATTCCAACCATATGATAGTCTGGAAAGGCAAAACTATGGAGATAGTTAAAAAAAAAAAAAAAATAGAGGAAGAGATAAGAGATAAACAGGTGTAGCAGAGAGGATTTTTAGAACAGTGAAACTATTCTTTATAATACTATAATGGTGGCTATTTCATTATATATTTGTCAAAATCCACTGGATATATAAGATCAAGAGTGAATCTTAAACTATAGACTTGAGGAAATAATGATGTGTCTATGTAGATCCACTGTAATGAAATGTATCACTGTAGAGCAAAATGTTGATAATGGGGAGGCTATTCATGTGTAGGGACAGGGAATAAATGGAAATTCTGTACTTTTTTTTTTAATTTTATTTATTTATTTGACAGAGAGATAGAGAGAGAGCACAAGTAGGCAGAGAGGCAGGCAGAGGGAGAGAGAGAAGCGGGCTCTCTGCTCAGCAGAGAGCCCGATGCGGGGCTAGATCGCAGGACCCTGGAATCATGACCCGAGCTGAAGGCAGCTGCTTAACCAACTGAGCTACCCAGGCGCCCCGGAAATTCTGTACTTTTTGGGGAAAAAAAAAATTATTATTATTATTATTTTTTTTTTGTGGGGGTGCACCGTTCCCAGAAGTACTGCAATACCAGGTCGATGCATGGAGTGGGCGGAGCAAGCTCCTAGTCCATCTCCCGGCTCACAAAAATCCATTTAATATATTGTCCTGGGATAGAGGATGTTATCAGATATTAAACTGATAAGAACAGATACTACACTTGATCTTAGCCAAAAGGCCAAGAAGCGATTTTTACTGGTGAATTCTAACAAACACTTTAAGAAGAAATAATACCAATTTACACAAATTCTCTCAGAAAATAAGAGAGAATACTTCCCAATTTATTTTATAAGAATTCCCTGATATTGCGGTGCCTGGGTGGCTCAGTTGGTTGAGCGGCTGACTCTTGGTTTCGGCTCAGGTCATGATCTCAGGGTCATGAGATCAAGCCCAGCGTCCAGCTCAGTGGGGAGTTTGCTTGAGATTCTCTCTTTCCCTTGCCCTCTGCCCCTCCCCCCACTTGCACACATGCATACTTCCCTCTCTCAATAAATAAATCTTAAAAAAAAAAAATACCCTGATACTAAAACTAAACAAAGGTATTACAAGAAAAATTAGACCAAATTCTTCTGAACCATAAACAAAAGAATCCTTAACAATGTATTAGCGGGGCACCTGGGTGGCTCAGTGGGTTAAGCCTCTGCCTTTGGCTCAGGTCATGATCTCAGGGTCCTGGGATCAAGCCCCGCATCAGGCTCTCTGCTCAGCAGGGAGCCTGCTTCCCCCTCTCTCTCTGTCTGCCTCTCTGCCTACTTGTGATCTCTCCCTCTCTCTCTGTCAAATAAATACATAAAATCTTAAAAAAAAAAACAAACTATCAGCAAACTAATAAATCTATGTAAAACCTACAGGTTATATCATACTTAATAGTGAAACACTGAATACAAGGTAAAAAATGTCTGTTCTCACCGCTTCATTCAACACTGTACTGAAAGTTCTAGGCAATGTAGTAAATGAATAGATTGAAAAGCAAGACAGAAAACAGTGATTATTCACATATGACACGACTATCTATGTAGAAAATCCTAAAGAATACACAAAAAATTACTAGCATAAGTGACTTTAGAAAGATTGTAGGTCAATATACAAAAATCAATTGCATTTTCATATATTAGTGGTAAACAGTGAGAATTTGAAATAAAAATGAATAGCATTGGGCGCCGGGGTGGCTCAGTGGGTTAAAGCCTCTGCCTTCGGCTCAGGTCGTGATCTCAGGGTCCTGGGATCGAGTCCCATATCCGGCTCTCTGCTCAGCGGGGAGCCTGCTTTCCTCTCTCTCTGCCTGCCTCTGCCTACTTGTGATCTCTCTCTGTGTCAAATAAATAAATAAAATCTTTAAAAAAAAAATGAATAGCATTTACAGTAACATAAAAAAATACTCAGGGATCGATTTATCAAAACATGAGCAAGAAGGTAAACAAAACAACAAAGCATTACTGAAAGAATTTAAAGATCTAAATAAAAAGAGATGTACATCATATACATGAGTTGGAAAATTGTATTATTAATGATGACTTCTTGAATTTAAACTGTGAATAAGCATTTTAACATTTTTCACCCTAATGGGCTGTCTTTACACATTCTTCTACTGTGCTTTAGGTCTGATGCTATAAAAAGCATAAGAGAACAGTTGTTGATTAATGTTGTAAGTACAGAGTTTCTGTTTGGGATGATGAAAACCTTCTGGAAATACATAGTGGTGCTAACCAGCACAGTAACCACATAACACTGTCAATGTACTTAATGGGACTAAACTATAAACTTAACAATGGCTAAAACGGTGAAATTTTATATTACGTCTATTTTAAAACACACACACACACACACACACACACACACACACAGGAAAGCATAGAAACACAAAGATCCATATGTGAGTATTGGGTGAGCAAAGGTTAAATGGAAAAGGAGCAAAGGTGTTAAATGGGTAAACAAGTGACCACGGTATGCAAGAGGCACTCAAAATAAAGATATCAGTGGAGATAAAGGAACTGTGTTATAAGGAATAAGATTCACCACTAAATTGTGCAGTGAAAGAGAGACATTTATTTAACTCAAGCTAGCTGTATTAGTAGGTGGGTATGGGACTGGGGCCAAAAGCAGATTAAAAACAAAACAAGAAAGAACAGGATGGACAGGAGATGAGATAAATCTTGGCCAGATGCCTGAAGTATCTGTGGAACATGCAGGTGGTGATATTTAGTTGGAGACTGGATATGGTTTTGACAGAGTTTTAGGTTTAAAATGATGTGAACATCATTAGAATAGGAGTAGACTGTGAATAGGAACAGGAGACTGTAAAGAGAAGAGAACCGATAAAGAATCTGGAGAACACTAGTATTTAAGAGGTCCAGATACAGAGACGAATTTTCTTTCTTTTTTACAATTTTATTTATTTATTTATTTAGAGAGCACTGTAAGCAGGGGGTGGGAGGGGCACACAGAGCGAGAGAGAGAATCCCAAGCCAACTCGGACAAGGGGCTCAATCCCAAGGTCATGATCTGAGCCAAAACCAAAGTCGGACACTTAACCAACTGAACTACCCAGGTGTCTCTAAAGATGAATTTTCTGAAAGAACCAAGACAGAGTAACATCTTTGAAACCAAGACCAGAATATTTCAAGAGTTACACTTGTAATTCAGTATGGTGATCTATGCATATACATTTATTTCTCCTGCATCCAAATATAAAATTATAAGAAATTTAAACATAGGAACAGAGTAGCATAATGGGGGAGTGTTACTGGCAGGCCACAAATTTTTAGGAATTGTAAGCAGCTATGAGCAAAACTGAAGGATCAAACAGGAGACAAGCAAGATTCTTAGTTTTGTACAATTTGCCCAGCATAGCTCTATTCTCAAAGCCTCAAGACAAGACTCCTTGCCACTTATTAATAGCAATCTATCAATTCTATCTCCACCTTGACTATTTTTATCTAAATAAGACAAGTTCATGCAGTAATATGTTCTCATTTGAGGAAACGCATTTTTTGTCCCAGCTCTGCTTCTGGGAGAAGACTGAGAAAAGATGTTCAAGAATATACCCACTTAATGTGTGAACACTGATTAAAATTAGAAGGAGCATTTGTGGAAGGAAAAGGCTTATCTGGCCAATACAGGAAGAAATGGGGAGCACTTCTCTGTAGGAGAAGATAGGCAGGAGGATTTAGTGCAAGAAAGCAAATGCTCAAATATCCATTAAAAAAAAAAAAAAAAAAAAAGACAATTTTGGAAAGGAGAGAGAAACCATCACCTCACCTGAGCCATGATTTTGAGATTTGCAAGATGTGACCAGTCTTCCTTTGGGTTCCTCTTTGGAAAAGAGGCAGTTCCTATGAAGGCAAAGCCAAGATGAAAAGAAGCCACATGACACTATACATGCCCTACAGCTCTCTTATGACTTAGGACTCAATTGAAATTGCCTCCATTTCCCTTGCTTTGGCCCTTGATCACTGTGCACATTCCACAAAATTTATGGGGGGGAGAATGAGCTAGACAGATCTTATTTTATCCCCAAATCCATAGATACAGGCCTTTGGGCAACAAGTTAGATTTCAGGCAAGTTCCCCTCCTTTTTAGCACCATCTTTTCTCTCTTAGCAGCCTACCTCCAAGCTGCTTTCCATAAGGCTCTACCATTTATACCATCACCAGCAATACCTGTCACTCCACAACCTGACAAATGCTGATACAAACTTCTTGATGCTTGCCTATCTAATAGGTAGAAATTGTGGTTCTAGGTTTTATTTTTATTATGACAGAAAATAAGCTTCTTTTCATAAGTTTGAAAAAAATCCTTAGTTTCTCACGTGAATGGTCTCTTATAATTCTTTTATTTCTCTATCATATTTTTATTTTCTAGATTGGTTATTAGATCTTTTTAAAAGGAAGGAAATACTGTATTTTTAAAAAATATTTTTATTTATTTATTTGATAGAGCACAAGGAGGGGGAGTGGCAGGCAGAGAGAGGGGGAGAAGTATGCTCCCTGCAAAGCAAGGAGCCCGATGTGGGATCCCAGGACACTGGGATCATGACGTTAGCCAAAGGCAGATGCTTAACCAACTGAGCAACCCAAGCGCCCCGGAAATACTGCATTCACTTAAAATAATTTTTTATAGTTTCTCAACTGACTTTGTGTTTTTCCTATGCAAAAATAACGTATAACAGATTATTGACCATCTGGTTTAGTACTATCAGGTGTTCAATAACATATTATTTCCTCCCTTCATCAAAACTGCCATCATATACTTTATTTCCTTTATATATTTGAGTAGATCTGGATTTTATATTTAGTTTCACTGATCTGTTCATTTCATTATCTGGATGACTTTGCTGTTACTACAGTTTTAAAACATATTTTAGTATCAGGTTAGGGCTATTTTCCCCTTCATTATTTTCTTTCAGAATTTTGGCTTGTTCATATTCTCCTAAGAATTTTAGAAAGTTCAAAAATTTTACTGACATTTTAATGGAACTGCATGATGTTAGAGTTTTAACACTTTATCACTTTGTGTCTTCCTATTCTTATATTCAAGTCTGACTTTTTGAGTCCCTTAGGAACATTAATTCTTTTTTCATAGATTACAAAATCCTTTGTATCTCACATTTTTGATGGCCACTGGCCATTTTCCATAGTTTTCTGATATACACACACATATAAGCACACATATAAAACCTATTGATTTGTCAGTATTTTTTCCAACAAACCTCTGAGTTTTCTAATTGTTGTCATTGTTTTAAACAGCATGGTAACTTAGTAATTTTTCTCTCGGTCTCAGCAGATGTCCCAAAGATGGTGAGCAAAACAAGCTTCTAAGTGTCCCTCATTCTAAAATAAAATCTTGTAAAAAATGTAAGGTTTTGCTACAGTTAATTTAAGCCCGACTTCAAGAGGCTGGAGAGGCTGAGAGAAGGAAATATCTAGTAGAGTAAAAATTATTTTTAGGGCATAGTTTTTCAGAGAAAGAAAACAAGGGGCCCCTCAGAGGCTGATGCCACCGGAAACCAAAGTGGTGAGAGAATTTTGGGAGGAAATGTACATATTTCTAGGATCTGAGAGGGCAAAGTGACTGAGAGAGTTAATTCTCACCTGAGCTCTAGATGGGCAACCCATGGATGGAGCCTGCCTGCGTTGGCTTGGATCCTCTTGTCCAAGAGGACTCACTGGAGAGACAACAAGACCCACCAGAGCAGGTGGGCTACTGCATGCCCAGAGGAAACACTGAGGAGACAGCTGGAGAAGTGGCTGTACTCATGAAAAGGGAAGTGTATCTGGAAGTTCCCAGCACTGGGTTCTCTCAGAAGGTTAAGAGCTGACTTACACTAAATTATAATGGTACCAATCATGTTAGCCTCTTCTTGTCCCTGACTTCTGACTTGTTTCCTGTTTTCCAGCTCCCAATCCATTCCAGCTAGAGACTACCCACCTAGAGGGGGTAAAGAGGAGACAAAATAGAGGTTGAGGAATTAAAGAAGAAACTAACTGATCATGTACTCTTTTCCCTGGCAGGCTTCCAGCAGGAGGGAGAGTTTTTACTATTAACACAAGTTCGAAGTATTGATTTCTGTAGTGAATATATTATTTAACTAAATAGCTATCAGAAGACTAAGCTTACATTTTAATGTTCAACAGATTCAGTCTTCAGAATGACTGAAATTACTGAATCTGTCTAGGAATGCATCCAGCAGCAGGGGGATAAAGAGATTCATCCAAACAGAAACTTTGAGTGGCAATTATGGGAGAAATTTTTTATGTGTGTCCTCCCAAATGGTGTTGTACTCATTTGAACATATAAGTTATTAGTCAGTGTGGGGTTTCCCAATATACAATCCTACCATCTGAAAATTATTTTTATTTTACTTTTTCTCCATTAAAAAAAAATCTCTATTTCAATTGTCTAAATGCCACGGGCTCAAATTTTACAAGCATATAAAAAGGCCAATATTCAGGTAATCTAAACAATACATATTTAACTGGTCATGCATCCAGTTTCTCAAGCGCTCCATCTCAGCCACACAAAAAACAATATTCATGAATTGCCGCGGACTGTGAACACTTTAAAAATTAGACAAAGACACAATTATATCACCCACGAACAATCCCAATCCCATAGGCACACGTCATGCATAATCTCAACAGAGCCCATAACAGACTTCTACACAAAGTAGCAAAATTTTACTCACAAACCCCTTACTGTCGTCTCTCCAAAGTCGCATGCAGTCTCAAACACAAATCGACTCGTAAGCTATTTGAAAAATTAGACACACACCGAGACCTTATCACTTTCTCAAACAACCGGTTCCACAACGTCACACGGAGTAACACATGCCCGAACCACACAAGGACAGCCACAAAAAGCTACACGAACTGAACGCCTGCGTGTGCCAGGCCGGACTCGAGACTTGGGGTTTCCTTGCGGGGTAAAAAACCAGACAAAATTCCTGCCCTCCCCAGCCTCACACCAGCCCCGGGCTTCCAGTTTCCTCTTCGGCGCTGTCCAGCCTGGGCTACCAGTTGCCCCTAGGGCGCTCCCCGGCCCGGGCTCCCTACTCCGTCCTCGGCGTTCCTTGGCCTTGGATCCTGATTTCTTCTTCTGCTTAGGTTCTCGCTTCCCTCCTTGCGCTATGTAGGGCCCAGACTCTTGCCTTCCTCCCCGGCCTTCTTGGCCCAGGTTCCCTCTTCCTTTCTCGCTTTTCCCAGCCCAGGTTCCCGCCTCCCTCCTCGGCATTTCCCCCGGGTCCCGCCATCACCCGCCTCCTCCGCCTCCGGAGGACCCACCAGCCTCACCTTCGACCGCTGGCCAGCCGTATGCGCCTGCGTACTCCCGCGCAGGCTGTACCTCCCAAGTGTCTCCGCGGCTCGGTATTTGAAGCGAAGCCTCGGCGCGCGCGCGCGCGCGCGCGCGCGCTTTCTCCACATACGGGCTTTTCCGACCTTGAACTACATTTCCCACAGCCCCTTTGCAGCTTTCGAAAAGAACTTTGATCCCTGGGTCCTCTTTGATTATCGCCCGAAACCCTGAAAGTCATCGCGCTCCGAGTGGCAACCGTCGCTCACGGTAAGGAAGCCCATCGCCCCCACAGTGCTGACAGGGTGTGTGGAGCCCGGGTCTCAAGCCTGTGTATGCGCGTTTGTGGCCGTGACAAAGCCGAGTGCGAGTATGTGCGGTGATGCGGCCGTGACAGGTGTGTGACGTGAGTGTGTGTCCCTAATCGGATGCAGGACATTGTGGGTGACCAGTCGACTGTGATGTGAGGCATGTGACACCGTGGGGTTTGAGACCGACCATCCTAAGATAGTGCCTAGTTATTACCTAGTGTGATGGAAGAGGCTTTTAATTCTCTGACCGGTACGAGTTTGGTTGTGTAATGAGACAGCTTCATGGCTTCGGTTTTGGGTTTAATGTCGGGACTGAGGGGTCTGTTGGAGACTTCTCAGAGAGTATATCTATGCTTGTGAAGACTGCAATGCCTGTGTTAACTAGAGTCGCGCTGCACCGAAGCATGGCCTGAGCTGCCTTGTCAGGGCACCCCCACCTCCAGTGCCTAGCTTCGCGCTTAACACAGTGAGGGTATCAGTGAAGATGATGTTGCCCATCTAGGGGCCAGTTTTAGGTTCTATCCTTTCTTAGGATCTGTATGCCTGGGTTCCCTGCAACTTCCTTTTTTCTCCTGCTTTAGAGCCATGCCCCCAGCTGCAGAGAAAAGGTCACCAAAAGGGAGTCAGATACTTGATTGGTAGTAAAAAGGTTACATACAAGCAAAAAAGCACAAACCTGTTTTTGGAATGAATTTTAGCATTGGAAGAGTCCCTTAGGCAGAGTCCTAGAAGGATATTTGGAGAACCTAGAAGTAGGATTCCTTCTTCAGAGGATCTCCCTTGGGAGCTGAGGTCAAGGTCCATGTTTCAGAACCACATCATTCCCAAAGATCTCTCCCCAGGAGACTTGATGTGAACTTAGAGAAAGTTTCAGCCCTGGATGTCAGTGACCCTGGCTTTTTCCTTTGATACTAAAAGGAATTAGCAGTACTCCCTATCTCCCTTTTACTTCTGTGTGTGATAGATGGCAAGAGACTGTGTGGTGTTGAAGAATTTCTTCCAATTTCCCTAGTCTGTGCCCCAAGGTCTGGTGTCTGATGATTTCTTCCCTTTCCCCTGCAGTGCTTTTCTCTGAGTGAAGAGCTGTGAATAAAAGAAAACATTACGGGGCATATCTGAAACCAAGCTCAAGGTTGGGGGTTTTGTTGCCCTTGTTCTTTGTTTTTGTTTTTCGGAAAAGGGAGTAATTGTTCTTCTCCTGAAATGGTTAGGTTACTATTAGGCAGGGCCCTGTGATGTACTCTAACAGCATGTGGTGGAAATGATGTTTTAAGACTTTCGAGACAAACCCTTAGGAGGTCTTGCAGCTTTTGCTCTTTTCCTCTTCCTGCCCTGAGACCACTTCAAATGGAGGGTTATAACTAGCTTACTTAAAGACAAAAAATCACCTTGAGACAGAAGCCCAGCTGACATTCAGCAACAGCGGCCAGGTATTTCATTGAGACCATATTAGACCATCCAGCCCCCACCAAGCCACTGGCTGCTATCAGATGAGTGGAATCAGTAGAACCGCTCAGCCAAGCCAAGCCCAATTTGCCAACCCCAGAATAAGGAGCTAATGAATGTTTTTTGTTTTAAGCCACAAGCTTCAGGGATGGTTACATAGCAATAGATAACTGAAGCAGGTGTTTAACTTTTTAAAAATCTGTCACTCCATATTGATATAATTGTATTGGTCAACCTGTTTTGTAAAAGTGATTTCTCTACTGGTATTATATCTTGAAATTTTTCTATATCCTTAGTTACTTTCTACAGCTTTGCATTTATCTTGGTATTCTTTTACATGGATATTTTATAATTTCTTTAACTATTAACTTTGCTGAGCAACTCCTTCTTACTGTCCAGCTACCATGTCTTCACCAACTTTACATTCCCTTCCAGAACCTTAGCAGGAATGGGTTCCTGTCATTTCATGGGTATGTAGACTTAAGAATGGGGTATTGACTTCTGCTGAGTGGAGTACAGATGAGTCAACCCACTCAGAGGAATTTGTTCAAGGGTGTGATATAGATCTCTATACATTTATTTAACTAATTAACTGGTCTCCATGATTACAAAATCTCTTTTCCCCTTTCCAATTCAAAATCTGCATTCTGGAGCCATCTTACTTCTTTCACTGTGACTCTTTAGGGTACTTAGCTAATTTTCTGAAGGACTGATTTAAGATTCCTGGAGGTAGAAATGGGCATCTCTTCTGTGTTTTCTAAAGTGTGATCATCCCAATCCTTCATATTACTTTAACTTCCTTTTCTGCCTAATCATCAAAGGAGCTGTCTGAATTTCTGCATAGCCACATCAGGCCTAAGGCCCATTTCTTCTCCTACCTGCAGGGCTTAACATTAATTAATTTCCAAGGCAGATGTGATTTCCTTGTTGGAGCAATGGCTGGTGGAGAGATTGGTAATAAGAGATCTGAGCCGAGGTAATTGAGGGGCAACCAGCTAGAGGAATTCATTGTGTATTAAAATCCTAGGTTTAGTATTAGACCTTGCCTAACTGAATTTAAATTAAAAAAAAAAACTTAGGTTTCAAAATTTAAGATTACCTTTAAGGTGGTAGAATCTGAAAGGGTTCACATCTATGAAGAAACTTCAGACCACTCAAAGCCAGAATTCATTCCACTACAGAACTCTACTCCATGTTTCATACAAATACCTCCTTCTGTTATTTCTTCTGCTTTCAAAGAGGGAGGGATTAGCTCTATTATTTTTTCTGACTATAAAATTAGTACATTCTTAATTCAGAAATTTAGAAAATACAGAAAAGCTTCAAATAAAGCTAATTTAGAAACAGCTTCTTTGAACATTTTATTCCAAATCATTTCATCTGTTTCTCTGTGAATTAACACATGGATATAGGCATATAGGATTTATTCATTCAAAAAAGAATCATACCACAATACTGTTTTGTAATCTACCTTCTTCATCTAACAAAATAAGTGAACAGCTTTTCATGTCATAAAATTACAAACTGTTACAATGTTCTGACTACATTATCTGGATATACTATCCAGACATTTCCCTATTGAAGAATATTTAACTTCCTGCTAGCTTTTCCCCATATAGCATTTCACTGCACACTCCTTTATGTGAACATGTGTATCTTAAAGTCTTAAACATTGTTAAGAATGAGGCTTTCAAAGTTAAAATCGACTTATATACCTTCATCAATTGCCCTGCTTAAATTTTCACCAACATACCATGAAGAGTGTCTATTCTACTAATATAGGATATTATCAATCCTTTAAATCTACCTCTAGTGGAAATTGTGTTTGTTTGTTTAAATTAATTACCTACGCTGAGGTTTCATTTAATGTAATAAAATCTGGGCGTCTGGGATAAAAACCAGAATTCAAAGAACTGATTTTGTAGTTAGAGAAATGTGGATTTGAAACATAGACCCGCCATTTACTGAGCATGTATAATTTCTTTTCCTTCATTTTATTTATTTATTTATTTATTTAAAGATTTTATTTATTTATTTGACAGAGAGAGAGATCATAAGTAGGCAGAGAGGCAGGCAGAGAGAGAGGGGGAAGCAGGCTCCCCACCGAGCAGAGAACCCAATGCGGAGCTCGATCCCAGGACCCCGAGACCATGACCCGAGCCGAAGGCAGAGACCTTAACCCACTGAGCCACCCAGGTGCCCCTTTTCCTTCATTTTAAATAAGACTTTTGTACAAAGTAGAACACAGATCTTAAAACCATAGCTTAATGATTTCTTTTATAAACTCTTACAACTACCATTTGAAAAACTCCAACATCCCAGAAGCCTCCCTCATATCTCTTCCCAATCAGTATACCTCTAAGTTAACCATTATTTTGACCTCTATCACAATAATTGAACTTTATAGAACTGCAATCATACAGTATGTACTTTTGTGTCTGGCCTCTTTTATCCAACATTGCATCTGTAACTGTCACCCATGCCGTATGCAGCAGTAGTTTATAACTTAACATAGTATAGTATAGTATAGTATACTAGACAATATAATACTATACATAGTATTATACTATACATGTATGTATGAATGTACCATAATTTATTTATCCATTCTCTTGTTGATGGAGTATTTGAGTTTCCAGTTTGGGCATATCATGAGTAAAGCTACTATGAACATTCTTGTGTCAGTCTTTGGCATGCATGTGAAATCAGTTGTTTGTTGTATTTTGTACTCAAAAATAGAATTGCTAGGTTAGAAAGTTAATGTTTAGATTTAATAAATATTGCAAAATAGTGTTTGAAAGTGAATGTTCCATTTTATGCTCTCACATGCCGTGTATGAGAATTTCAGTTGCCTTATCTGATCAGCATTATTATTATTATTATTTTATTAACATTTAATGTATTATTTGCCCCAGGGGTACAGGTCTGTGATTCATCAGGCTTACACATTTCACAGCACTTACCGTAGCACATACCCTCCCCAATGTCCATAACCCAGCCACCCTATCCCAACCCCCCTACCCCTCAGCAACCCTCAGTTTGTTTCGTGAGTTTAGGAGTCTCTTATGGTTTGTCTCCCTCCTAATCTCATCTTGTTTCATTTCCCCCACCCACCCCCCAAGACCCCCTGCCCTGCCTCTCAAATTCTTCATATCAGAGAGATCATACGATAATTGTCTTTCTCTGATTGACTTATTTTGCTTAGCATAATACCCTCTAGTTCCATCCATGTTGCAAATGGCAAGATTTCGTTTCTCTTGATGACTGCATAGTATTCCATTGTATATATATACCACATATTCTTTACCCATTCATCTGTTGATGGACATCTAGGTTCTTTCCATAGTTTGGCTATTATAGACATTGCTTGATCAGCATTATTGTTGTCA
>CM052888.1:37764472-37803139 GCA_028534135.1 Potos flavus
ACATGACTGCACACACACACAAAAATGCACCAAACTAAATATACACATAGATACACAAATGAGTGCATGTGAAACTGGCAAAAGATATAAGTTCTGTGTACTTTTTCAATAGCAATACCTTGGTCATGATATTGTACTATAATTTTACAAGAAATAACCATTGAAGGAAGCTGGGTGAAGGTTATGTGGGATCTGTATATTATTTCTTACAACTGCATGTAAATCCACAATGATCTCAAAAAATTAAAATATAAGCACTTAGCTGGGACAAGTTTCCTGGTTTGCCATTTGGACAAAAATAGAATTATATCCTTACATTATCATACCACAAGAATAAACTCCAAATAGATTAGGAATGTAAACATAAGAAATGAAACCATATAGGTCTTAGAATAAAGCATCAGTGAATCCCTCTTTAACCTAAGTGTAAGAAAGAACTTTCTTAATGTGATTCAGAAAACAGATGCAATAAGCGAAAACATTCAAAGATCTGACTACAAAAATCAAAAGACAACTTACAAATTGGGAAAAAATATTTGCAAGATGTTATCACAAGTATTACTTTGCTAGGGCTATCGTAACAAAATACCACCGATTGGATGGTTTAAACAACAAAAATTAATTTTCTCACAGTTCTGGAAGCTGAAGTCCCAGATGAAGGTGTTGGCAGGTTTACTTTCTCGTGAGGTCTCTTCTGCTTGGCCTGAAGATGGTTACCTTCTCACTATGTCCTTATGTGGTCTTTTCTCTTTATGTATGCATCACACAAGTCTCTCTGTATACCCTAATCTCCTCTTGTGTAAGTACACTAGTTAGATTGGATTAGGGTCCACCCTAACAGCCTCACTTTAACTTAACTCTTTAAAGGCCCTATCTCCAGGGGCGCCTGGGTGGCTCAGTGGGTTAAGGCCTCTGCCTTCGGCTCGGGCCCTGGTCTCAGGGTCCTGGGATTGAGCCCCGCATCGGGCTCTCTGTTCAGCGGGGAGCCTGCTTCCCCCTCTCGCTCTGCCTGCCTCTCTGCCTACTTGTGATCTCTCTCTATCTCTGTCGAATAAATAAATAAAATCTTTAACAAAAGCTTAAAATTGAGGGAAATACCAACGAATTTGACAGAAAAAAATGGCTAAAAGGAACAAACAATCCACCAAAAATATGAAAAGTAACACTGAAATGTATGAAAAGAGAAATGGAAATTAAAATGATACTGGCACCATTTCCCACCTCTCAGAATGGCAAAAATTTTAAATGTAACAACATATTGTTATTAAGATAGGGTATAATGGGCTGCATGGTGACTTCCAAAAAAGACATGTCTAGGTCCTAACTTATGACTGTTAATTTGGAAATTAATAATTAATTAAATTAGATATAATTAAATTAAGGACCTTGAGATGAAGAGTTTATCTTGGATTGTCTGGGTGGACCCTAAATCCAGTGACAAGTGTCTTTGCAGGGGTGAGGCAGAGAAAGATTTGACAGAGGAAGAGGAAGCAATGTGACCATGGAGGCAGAAATTGGAGTGATGGGGCCACAGGTCAAAGAATACCTACAGCCACCAGACCATGGAAGAAGCAAAGAATAGATTCTTCCCTAGAGTCTTTAGAGGGAGTCTGGCTCTGATGACTCCTTGATTTTGGACTTCTGGCCCCAGAACTATGAGAGAAAATAATTATTGTTTGTGATGATTTGTTACAGCAGCCACGGAAATCTACTATGGAGGGGATTAGGCAGTAACATATATTGCTGGTACAAGCCTTATAGTGGGGCATATAACAGTATGTTTAAAAACTATCTACATTAAAAAACCTCCAAATACCTACATTTGACCCTGAACAACACAAGGGTTATGGATGCTTATCCTCTGTGCAGTTGCAAATTGTGCATAACTTTTGACTCCCCCCAAAACTTAACTATTAATAGCCTACTGTTGACCAGAATCCTTACCAATAACAATACTACTGCTTATAAGTGGACCTGCACAGTTCAAACCACTGCTATTCAAGTATATATTTACCTGACATCCAGTATTAGGAATTTACTCTGAAGATACACTTCCATCTTTTAAAAAAATGGAAGTTTTTTACATTACAATAGATGCTCTAGACCTTTACTTATTGGCATGGAAGAATGTTCACTAGTGTTAGGTAAGGAAGGTAGGTTTCAGAATAGCTACATGTAGCCAATTCTATTTTTGAAAGGGAAGTCTATGTATACAGGGAGGGTAAAGGGATTTACAATGAATGTTCATAGTGGACTATTGTTATTTTAGGATTCCCTGTTTTCTGAATTTTAATGCTCTGTATTTATTTCTTTTACATTCACAAAATATTACGGAAGTAGCTACAGACACAGTGACAGACTGGGGATGATGGTGATGTGTCTTTGAGAATTCACGCTAAAGAAAACTGCTCAAAGATCTTTAAGTTCTAGCTCTTCACATCAGCTGGGCTTTTAACTGCAATGGCTTCCCTCTACCTGGAGCCTGTTTACTCATTGGTTTCTCTACCATTCAGGGCTGTCTCCTTTCCTCTAATAAGGAAATCACATCTGGCTTAGAGCTATAAACTACTATATATAGGAAATGAAATGGGACTTGGGTCTGCTGAGGTGCTGCCAATCAGGGAAGAAGAATAGAAGGGCGAGAGGAAGACCAAATCACCTGAGATATCAAGAAAACGAAGCCTCGGTAAAAACAAAATGCAGTTGTTTGTTTCCAATTATACAGATGCCAAATCAGTTCTTCAAAGGCCCTCCAGAGATTCCTATTGAAGGAGGATACTTCCAGTAGGCAGATTATAAATAATGAGCGAAAATATTTTAATCGGCAAAACCAGGCTCCAACATCCCATCCTTGTAGTTACATCCTTCTGAACAGGGTTCAGGCATTCACTCTTCACCTTGGAGAACTTCTTCATCTTTGTAAGTGATAGTACTGCAAATGACAAAAACATTCCAACTCCACAAACCCTAGCCCCATATGACCCTGGAAGAATGGGGAAGGTGGGCCAGATGTGAGAGTTAGGCAGCATATAGAAGGAACTTCTCTGGCATGGTTCAGCTTTCTAAGTCCAGCAAGAATATACAAATTTAACAAATTCCAGAACTTCCTCACAATAAGGTATTAAGTGGTCATTAAAAATTAAATTGAGGAATAACCAAAAAATAGAGAAAAATTAAAAAATATACTGACAATGGCTTAAGCAGGTTACTATACAACAGGTATAACTATTCCATTTACCAAAAGGTCATATATATCATTATGGATAGAATGTCAGACGTCAGCAATAGAAAGAAAAATACCTGGATTTATACCTCTAAAAGTTAACATTATTGGTTTCTAGTCTGTGATACTGATTTTTTTTGTTTAAGTATACTTCCATAACATACATAAATTTAAGTATACTTCCTATTTTCTTTACAGGAACCAAGAATGTCTTGATTTTAGATTGTTTTAAGAAACTTTATTAAAGGGAAATCCTTCAAAAATAGGTGAAAAAAACTCTGTTGTGGGTCTTTAGGTTAGATTTATAGCTCAGGATATTTTAAATATAGTTGGCTATGAATGATTTCTCTTATGTCCCTTCTAACAGTTTGTTTCCAAGCATACCTAGGGGTTTTCTGCCTAGAGAAGAGCTAAGAGGCTCAAACCCTGGTCTAGTTGTTTTATGTCTTTTGATAGAAGAATTTATTTCACTACTGAAATATTAGCCATAATGCCCTGCAACCAGTGAAAGAATCACCTTGCTCCATTAGTTTCCCTTTGGACCCAACATCAAGAGAATCAAAACTCTAGGGCATAAACTTGACCAGGGGGACGTCTGGGTGGCTCAGTGGGATAAGCCTCTGCCTTCAGCTCAGGTCATGATCTCAGGGTCCTGAGATCGAGCCCCGCATCGGGCTCTCTGTTCAGCGGGGAGCCTGCTTCCCCCTCTCTCTCTGCCTGCCTCTCTGCCTACTTGTGATCTTTCTGTCAAACAAACAAACAAACAAATAAATAAATAAAATCTTTCCAAAAATATTAAACTTGACTAGGGAAAGTTCACATTCCAGAGTTCCTGTGAATTCACAATAATTTGAACATGCTGCTATATTAGAATTCTTTATTGTCAACTCCAATGGTTTATCATTGTACTTCTCCAGAGGTCTTTGTCATGTTCTTCCTTTGACCTACTTTTATTTCCGCTGCTAGATTATGAACAACATAAAGGTAGCAGTTATATTTTATTCTTCTGTGTTTCATCCAAGTACATAGGCACAACTTCTTGTATACGGTAGGCATGTCTAATGTCTTATATAGAAATCCCACTTCTAGGATACTTAGGAAGAATTAAAAATAAGTAAGTATTACAAGGATGTTCACTGAAGAATTCCTGATGATAGGGGTACCTGGGTGGCTCGGTTGGTTATGTGTCTGCCTTTGGCTCAGGTCATTATCCCAGTGTCCTGGGATCAAGCACTGAATTGGGCTCTCCACTCATCGGAGAGTCTGCTTCTCTCTCTCTCTCCCCTTGCCCTTCCCCCCTGCTGTGTGTGCACACTCTCTCTCTCAAATAAATAAATAATTTTAAAAATAATTCTTGATAATAATTAGTAAAAAAAAGTTTCAGAATAAACAATATGTTAAATAAGATGATAGACCACACTATAATCATCATGATTTTGGCCTCAATTTGTCGAAGAGAGATACTCATCAGGAATGGCTTAGTGAAATACAGCAGAAGGTATAGAGCTGGAAAATAGTAGAATCCAGTAGTTAAATAAAGATTGAGGACTTTGGAATTCAAGTTCTAGTTTCATCTCTCAGGAACTCTGTGACATTTCACAACTTATTTCAGCCTTGATGCCTCACTTGCCTAAGCAGTTTACTGAGAATGGTAATACCTCCCTCACAGTGTTCTCATGAGGATTAAATTAGACAATACATGTCCTTATAATAGTGTATTAGTCAGAGTTCTGCAGAGAAACAGAAACAACAGGATGCATGTGTGTTTCTGTGGGTGTGTATATATTGAGTTAAGAAAGAGATGTTAAGGAATTGGCTTGGCTCATGAGATTGTGGAAAACTGCTACGTCAAAAATCTGTAGGTCAGGTCAGCAGGTTGAACACCCAGGGAACAGTTGCGGTTTGAGTTCAAAAGTTGTCTACTGGCAGAGTTCCTCTCTGCCCTGGGAGAGGGCAGTCTTTAGTCTATCAAGGCCTTCAACTGATTGGATGAGGCCTACCCACATTCTGGAGGGTAATCTGCTTTAATTTAAATTAAATGTTAATCTCATCTAATAAACACCTTCATAGAAACATCTAGAAAGATATTTGACCAAATATTTGGGCATCGTGGCCCAGCCAAGTTACATAAAATTAGGCTTCATAAATCCACCCCTTGTCAACTTGGCACCTATATGCATCTCCCTAAATGATACTTAATATCTAATAGAAATAGTAACAAGGACATACTTCCACCTAACATGATACAACCATCCTGAATACAACCAAAAAATACATGAATTCTTTCCCCAGAAGATGGTGCAAAGTCTTGCATGATGTTTACTTTTCTCCCTTATATCCCACAACTTAAATATTATGATGTAAAGTTAATAATAGTTACATATTATAAGGTCAATCCATCTTATATTACATGATAATGGCATAAAAAAGGAACAAAGATATTTATATACATACATACAAACACACAAAATAAACACTGATGACAATTACAGTCCCAATTTCTGAAATTGGTCACATGGTTGTACTACGCATTTTTAACTACCTTCTTCCACCACCCATTCTATATTCCCTTTGCCTTCAGCAAGCTCCTCAACTGGTCATGGTTCTTTACTGGTGGGGTGACCCAAACGTTCATTCTTGGGTGTCTGGCCCATGAGTAATCCTGCCTTTATAGTTTGTAGTTTGCCATTCACTTTAATCATGGGCAGGGTAATATTAAGAGAAGCCCCAAAGGATCTCCTGTACTCTAGACACACTCCTCCTTATCTCCATTGTGGAGTAGAAGTCCAACTTCCCCTCGGTAGTCAACATCAGTCACCACAGCCATCACACTTACTCCCTTCTTTGCCTTTTGATTCAGAGGGATGAGAAACCCAAAGTGATTGGGTAGCAGTCTTAATTTACAGTTAAATGGAATCATTGCATCTCCTGGTGGAAGCATTCATCCATTTGGAACTAAGGCCTCTGTGCAGCAGAGCACAGGCTGTGGGGAGGGGAAGCAAAAATTTTGCTATTGGGTCATTAGGGGTAATAGTGAGTGGTGTCATTCCCATTTATACCCCATGATTCCTGGCCTTGTGAATCCTGACTATGGGAGAAACAGCACCAAATACTAGATGCTGATACCAGAGCATACACAGCCTTCTGCAGAACCATCCCTCAGCCCTGCAAGATACTGCTGCCTAGCTGGCATTGTGACTGAGTCTTCAAAACATCATTCCGTTCTGTCACTCCAGCTGCTTCAGAATGGTGGGGAACTTGGCAAGATGAGTGAATTCCATAAAGATGGGCCCATTGCTGCACTTCAATTACTGTGATATGAATTCCTTGATCAGAAGCAATGCTGTTTAAAAATACCATGATAGTGGGTAAGGCATTCTGTAAGTCCACTGATGGTAGTTTTGACAGAAGCATTATGTACGGTATAGCCAAATCTGTATCCAGAGTGTCTGTTCTATTAAGAAAAAAAAATATTGCCCCTTACATGATGGAAGCAGTCCAATGTTATCAACCTGCCATCAGAGAATGGTGCCATATCGGAGACTCAGTGTTGGTCTCTGTTGCTGGCAGATTGGGCATTCAGCAGTGACTGTAAGCAGGCTGGCCTTAATGAGTGGACACCCATGTTGCTGAACCCATGGGTAACTGCCATCACTGCCACCATGGCCACTTTGTTCAAGAACCCATTGGGTGGTGATAGGGGTGGCTGAGGAAAGAAACCAACTGGTGTCCACAGTCTGGGTCATCCTATCCACTTTATTAAAATCCTCCTCTGCTGAGCATTTAACATGCAACACAAAGAGCTTCACTTTTACCCATTCAGAGAGGTCTGTACCTCTTTTCCAGACTTCCTTCACATAAATTTTCCAATCATGTTCCTTCCAAGTTCCTGACCACCCAGCCAAACCACTTGTCACAGCCTGTGAATCAGTATGTAATCACACATCTGACCATTTCTTCTTCCAAGCAGGAAAAAAAACCCCAAACAACAACAACAACAACAACAAAAAACCCCAGGTGCACTGCTTAAAGCTCTGACCAATAGGGTTACTTGTGCCTTCAGGGCATACTTGGCCCAATCATTTATACATCCTTTCCATTTTATGAGAGTGCTGCTGTGCACACCCAGGTTAATAGTTGGGTCAGATCACACCCAGTTTATTATGGTAACTCGGTGGCCCATGGTTTAGTGTTTAGTCTCTAAGGCCCAGTAGCAGGCCAAAACCTGTTTCTCAAAAGGAGAGTAGTTAACTGCAGAGAATGGCATGGCTTTGGTTCAAAATCCTAAGGGCCTGCACTGTGACCCATCTGTAGGGTCCTGCGAAAGGCCCTAGACAGCATCATTATCAGCCTGATATTTCAAACACCCTTGTATTTACTGGGCCTTATGGCTCATGAGGCAAAGTGCTTGCTTAGCAGTCTGGACCTGTTGCAGAGTCATAGAGCCTTCTTCTGTTCTGGGCCCTATTCAAAACTAGCAGCTTTTCACATCAGTTAGTATACCCCAGTGAGGAAGAGGTTGCCTCCAAATTCCAGAGGTCCACTAGACTTTGTGCCTGTTTTTAGTTGTAGGAGCCAGATGCAACGGCTTATCCTTCCTCCTTAGAAGGGGTATCATGACATGCCCCACACCACTGGTCCTCTAGAAATTTCACTGAGGTAGTAGAAGGCCTCTTAAGTTTTTGTTGTATTTATTTCCCAACCCTGACATCCAGGTGTCTTATCAGTAAATCTGTAGAGTAGTTGCCATTTCTTGCTCACTAGGTCCAATGGCATGTCATCAGTGTAACTGAACAGTGTGACATATTGTAAAGGGAAAGATAATTAAGATCCCTGTGAACTAAATTATTGTACATGTAAACTAAATTATAGGGCTGGGGGCTGATGTACCTCTGAGGTAGGACACTGAAGGTATATTACTTGTTTTTGCCAAGTGAAAACAGTTGCTTCTGGTTGTCTTTATTGACAGGGATGGAGGGGGAAAAATTAACACATCAGTAATTGCATAGCAGGAACCAGGGAATGTGTTAATTTGTTCAAGTAATGAAAACACATCTGGTAAAACTGCTGGAGTCACTACCACCTTATAACCCGTTGTCATTCTCCAAAATTTCTGTCTGCAGAGGCCAAATAGGCAAGTTGAATGGGGATATGGTGGCAATCACCACCCCCGCATCTTTAAAGTTCTTAATAGTGGCACTAATCTCTGTAATCCCTCCAGGAATGCAGTATTTCTTTTGGTCTATTATTTATTTTTAGGTAGAGGCAGTTTTAGTAGTTTCCACTTGTCATTCCTAACAGACAGAGAGACAGTTGCTGAGTGTGTCTGTTCCAATTATCCATTCCAGAACTGGGGAAAAACTAGACGATGGATTCGGGCACCCGCTGGGTCTGCTATGAGGTGGACCTTAGCTAAAACAACATTGATCACCATACCTCCTTAAGCCTCCACCCTGACTGGTGGAGTCACCCTGACTGGTAGACCAGTGAGGTTTTGGGTCTCCTAGAATTAGTGTCAGCTCAAAGCCAGTGCCCACAGTCTGATTATTTCCTTTTCCTCAAAGTATGGTCTCCCTGGTAAAGGCTGTGGGTTCCTTTAGGAAAGCATGGGGGAAATTATCAGCATAAATTTTTGGCATTGTAACAGAGTTTTTCATTCAAGGGGTTCTGGATCTGTATACTGGGTCAAGTCTGAGAATTGACTGACAGTTCATGACTTTTTATTATTCAAGTTAGGCTTTTGTTCACTTGACTAGAACTCTTTCACTTATACGGATTGACTAAGAATTTAGGCTTCCCATCTATTTCACTTCACCAAAGACTACTAACCATACTCCCTATAACAGAGATTTAAAAAAATCTTTCATGATCATTTTGCATTCATCACAATAAGTTATTTCATATTTTTAAAATCCACGTTTTAAGTTATACTTAAATTTTTAAAAATTTCCATTGGAAACTTAATTTTCAAGTAAAACTTATGCTTCAGGAAGCTTAACTATCATTATTTTTTTAGGGATAAGAGGTTGAGAAGTACTTAATCTCACACTCATAATATTGCAGTCTCTCATATAGTTACTACATCCAGATCACAACCACACACATTATCTTCCATCCAGATTTTAACTTGCATAAGTTACACTCAAACACACAAAAACAAATTTACCAGATCTCTCACATGATCTCCCAGTCATACTCAATTAAAACTCACATACATCAACCTCAAAGTCACAACGTTTAATCACCTGCGCTTGCACTGTCATACAATTCATACAGAGACTTGGGTACAGTCACAAACCACTTTCCCATACTTTGTATATTTCACTCAACACCTTGGACAGTATCAAGTGCAAACCAACTCATACACGTGATTAAGAATCAGACACAGAAACACAACCACTTGGTTTCTTTATATGATAAAGTTCTTTATATGGCACTTTGAGATAGATTTGCCTCTGCTGGCAGATAATCTGTACTGGTTTCCACCCCTCTCAGTCAATTCTGGTTTCTCTTACACACTTAGAAGCCACAATGTCGCTTCACGCCTCTTCCACGCATACATGTAAGGTTCAGGATCAGCTCCGCCTGGCCCAGGGATCGGTTTTGTCCATCAGAGAGACCAGCCTCCTCCCTTCTCGCGACGGATATCTACCACATCCAACCGCTCCTGCTAGTCATTGGTAGACACAGAACGTTACAAACTCACTGCCCGCATAGTCGCGCCACCCACAAGCATGCATAATCAATCACAGGTCTCAAATGGCCCCTCGCGCCTAAGCCACGTTATAATACACTTCACGACAACTGCGCATGGCCCCACACGGGTATACAGCACAACCACTATTTCAAACGGTCTCAAAAACGTTTCACAAACTAATTTCCTCACTCAGGTCACAGTCGGTGTAACATATACATCCTCTCCCTGTCGATCAAACTCATCCTCCGCCACTCGCATCTTCGGACTCAAGAGAACATATCTTGGACTGCCACCTTACAGACGAAGGCCAGATCCCGCCGCATCGGACAATTCTCAAACCACAGCACGTGCGCGTCCACCTAGAGGGGGTAGGGACATCCACCGTGCCAGTCTTGAAATCCGCCCTCAGCGGAATACGAGGTCCCGAATTCAGATCCAAAATTCGGGTCTGAGCCTTGGAGGGGAAGAGGTGGTAGCGTCACTCCAGGCCGGAAGTGAAACTGCGCAGGTGCATCCCCAATCGCGGCGGAAGATTTACCTCTTTCAGCTCCCGGGTGCTTTCCTTTCGGACTACGTTTCCCAGAGGACACAGCGGTTCAAAGCTACTTCCGGTAGGAACGTTGGCGGACTGGTCGGTTGCTGAGGCACGTGAGGGCTTTTTACCCAACCAGCAGAGGGTGCAAGGCTAGGCGTGCGGCCTCGCGTGGAATGTGAATCAGAATTTGGACCAGAGCCATCCCTGAGGATGCTGAAGGTAAGGACTCCTGGAACTCCAGGCGTTGGCAAGAGGAGTGTCTGGAGTGTTAGGCCTCTAAAGTGCGGGAGCTGCTCTAGGGAGGATAGATTGGGTGGTTGTAAGTGCGTGAAGAAAACTATGAGTTTGTCTCCGGACTAAGTGTATTTGGCTGTTAGTCTTGAGAGCGACTGGATTCGGGAGCGTGCTTTTGTGACGGTGTACTTGTCTTCGTGACCATTTGTGTGAATGGAGTTTATCTGTAATTGTGACCTGATTGCGGGTAGCTTTTGTGTAAGCCTCAGATACTTGAATAAATGAAAAAAAGCATTATTACACAACGCGTTACACCTAGGTTCACATAATCAGGCAGTTAGGGAGACATTCTAGTATTCAACTGTAGATTCATACAACGCAGAGCTAAAAAGACATAATCCAACCCACCTTTATCATCATCTCACAGCCTCAGACCCGAGACAAATATAGTAAAACAAAAACAAGCACTCCCCAACCACAAACCGCTCCTATGCCCACTTAACCCTCATCCCCAACAGTTATCCATAGAGCTCAAACACATCACCAAGTGTCATAGAATCACAGTTACTACCATAGTCACAGACAATGTCTACTTCACATCACACACAAGGTCACACAAAGTTTGAGCTTCAAGAAAGACCTGGTTGGGGGCACCTGACTGGCTCAGTCAGTAGAACTTGGGATTCTTGATCTTCGGGTTGTGAGTTCAGCTCCACATTGGATTTAGAGAAAGGCCCGGTGTCTCGTAGTTCTTCTCTACCTCGCTACTTCTGCCATTCACCTTAGAAACACCTAGAGTAGAAGGAAAGAATGGCACTGTTGCACATCCAAAATCGGTGTCTAAGATGATTAGGTGCTGCTACTTACCTGAAATGTTAATTATAAACTTTTTAAATTCCTTTGTTATATTACTTCATTTAAAGTAAAACTAACTAATAATTCTTCAACCACTCTAAATATTTTTTTAAAAGATTTTGTTTATCTATCTATTTATTTGACAGAGAGAGAGAGAGAGAAAGGGAGCACATGAACAGGGAAAGGAGTAGAGGGAGAGGGACAAGCTGCCCCACATGGGGCTTGATCCCACTGAGATCATGACCTGAGCCCATACCGGGAGTGAGATGAATAACCGCCTGAACCACCCATGTGCCCCCGCTTTGAGCATTTTATTACAAATGCTTTCACCCTCCTTAAATGCATACATATATGCTTATGTATGTATTTTTCCCCAGAAAGATAGACCATAATACACATTGTTTTGTAATTATTATAGGATATTTAGGTCTTTTGTCTGTATTCAGGAATAAATTTCAGAAGATTTTCCAGGATGCTTCCAGGTGTGCTTTTTTAGTTCTCACCAGTACTTCAAACTAAAGTCTCAAGTATTTATTTTGGTCTGGAAAATTTTTTTTTTTTTTAAATAGAGAGAGGGCACACATGCATGTGCGTGCGGGGGGTGGGGGGCAGAGAGAGAGAGAGGGAGAGAGAGAATCTTAAGCAGGCTCCAGGCTCAGTGCAGAGCCCGATACAGGCTCGATCTCGTGACCTGAGCTGAAATCAAGAGTCCATAGCTTAACTGACTGTGCCACCCAGGCACCACTGGTCTGGAAATTTTTGTTCTATTTATTTCTTCTTTTTTGTTTGTGTTCTATCAGTCTTTTTGAAATTCCTGTGAGTCATGCTTTAGGGCTTTTGGGTCATTTTCTATTTCTCAAATCTTTTTGTTCATTTCCTTTTTTTTTTCTTCTTAGTGAAGATCTTGTCAGGATAGGTCTGAACAGGTTGGTTGGGTCCATTTTATCATAGGATTGGGACACTGGTCTGCCTCTCTAAATCTTTCCTGCTGAAATGCCTGGGCCCAGTCTCTCTTAAATCCATCCTGCTAAACCTGGCTTCCCTTCTTGTTTTGAGTATGGTTGGCATTTTTCCAGTTTCCCTCTAATCTTTCATATATGTGTGTATGGGGACTGAGCACAGTAGACATGAAGGGAGAGAAGAAAAATGTCATTCTATATTAGCACTTTGGGAGCTAAGAATTAGGATCATCTCATGTCTTTTTTTTTTAAATCCCTCTCATCCAGCAATATTTTCTTTGGACTGAGAGTTTCTTCTAAAGTGGAGCTAAGAAGAGGACTAATACATTGAATTCGTAAAAAAGCCATGGCCCATGTAAGTTGATTTTTTTTGTTGTTCCTAATTGATGCCTTTTTTCCCTATAGTCATATGAATATTTACATTCTTTATACTGATATTGTTGCCTGACTGAATATCATACAGACTTATTAGTGAGTAAGTGTTGGTTTCAAAACTTCAAGGTCTTCCTTTTTTGCTCTTTTCCTTTCTAACCAGTGTTCCTGTGATCATTCAATAAATCATTTTTCATTTTCCATATGCTCAGAGTTCTCCCAAAGAAAGAGAGAACAGAAATAGTATAATTTTGAGGGAAATATTGCTGTTTCCCTTGTCAGAACTTTGGGTTGATGAGGTGATGTAACAAATATTTATTGAGTACCTACTACGTGACAGGCACACTTCTAGGTAACTATGAATAAGTTGCTGGGGGAAAAAAGTCAGACACACAAATCATCCCTTGTGGAATTTAATTTGTAGTGAGAGAGACAAAAATAAATTTGTATAATACCAGACTTAAGATTTACACACACACATACATGAACAAATGAACAAAACAATTATAAGATAAAACTAAGAGCAAAAAACAAATATATATCCTATCAATAAATGTATATTAATTTTAACTCATAAAAGAAAAAAGCTTTTAGATTGAGTCTCAAAGAAAAATTCAACTCTCTGTACTTAAGAGACTCTGAGACACTTAAGTGACTCAGGAAGTTTAATGAAAGGATGGATAAATTATACCAGACAAATGGAAACTAAAAACAGACAAAAATTCAGGCCACATCACAGCATTAAACATGGCAAAGAAGGATGCTATATGATTCTAAGGTATAAATTTCAAAATGAAGCTGACATAGATATAAATACACATGTATCAAATTTCCTTGAGCAAATAGGAAAGCAGATAGAAGAAGAAGTAGTAGAGGACACTAATTAGTCCTTTCAGTCAAAGTCAGGCCAAGTGGACAAATTTAGTAAGGATGAAACACACCATCAAATCTACCTAATAGATACATATTCAATTCTGTATACTAGTAATAATGAACATGCATTCTTTTAAGTGTCCATAGATCAATCAGGAAAAATAACAAAATATTAGGCCACAATAAAGTCCCAAGTAAGTAGAAATGATAAACCATGTTCTCTGAACATAATGAAATACAGCTAGGATTTAATAATAAAATCAGAAAAAGTTACTCTTACAACAATTTATAAAATCTGTCTCAATAACTCCTGGATCAAAGAAGAAATATAATCTAAAAGTAAAGAATTTCTGGTACTCTGTGATAGCACTAGAATTTTGGAACCCATGGGATTTAGTTAAAGTAAGACTTTAGGGGCAAAGTTACAGTTTTAATGCTTCTAACAAAAATAATGAAAATATATAAGTTTAAAGGAAGTAGAAGGAAATATTGAAGGAATTTATAAAGATAAAAATTGTATGTGTTAGAAAACAGGAAAAACATCATTAATAAGATAATAAGATAAACCTCAAATTAGGAAAGAAAGTATGATATAAAAATGTAAAAAGGGGAAAATCCACAGAAACAAAGGAATTAAAAAGAATCTTGAAAAAGTACTTTATTGGATTATTTGCAAATACATTTTATTTATCCACATATATACCATTTTTAGTTGCTTTTGCTTCTTAAGATCTGAATTTCTGTTTGGTATCATTTCTTTTTAGCTTGAAGATCTTCCTTCAGCATTTCCTATAGTTTGTGTCTTTTGATGATAAACACTCTCAGCTTTCTTTATGTGAAAATGTCTTTATTCCACCTTAATTTATAAAATAAGTCAGGAAATGCACCCTTTTCTATTTTCTGGAAGAATTTATTGAATTGTATTATTTTTTCCTTAATTGTCTGATAGAATTCAACAACAAAGGCACCTGTGATAAGCTGAGTAATGAACCCAGAGATGTCTATGTGCTAATCCTGGAAACTGCGAATATGGTACCTTATGTGGCAAAAGGGAATTTACAGATGTTATTAAATTAACAATTTTGAAATAGGGAGATTATTTTTTTATTATCTGAAGAATCTCCCTAATATCTGAAGAATCTCCCCCCCCCTCACATCAGAGGGAGATATGAGAATGTAACTTACATACTCCTGTTAGAGAATGCAATGTTACTGGCTTTGAAGATGGAAGAAGAGGACCATGACCCATGTAAGTAGCCTCTAGTAGAAGCTAGACAAGGCAAGGAGAAGGCAAGGAAATAGACTCTTTCCTAAGCCACCAGAAAGGTACACAGCCCTGCTGGCACCTGGATTTAGTCTAGTGAAGCCCTTCCTTGTTGGACTTCTAACATACAGAACTGTAAGATAATAAATTTGTTGTTTTAAGCTACTGTATTTGTTATAACGTCAGTAGAAAGTGAATACACCATCTGAATTTGGAGTTTTCTTCATGGGGAGACCAATTGCTTTAATTGATACAGGGCTTTTGGGGGTTTTCTTTTTTTTTTTTTTTTTAAGATTTTATTTATTCAAGAGGGAGGGAGTGTGCACTTGAGAGAGAGAAAGAGAGAGAGGATGTGCACAAGTGGGGGGGAGGGGTAGAGGGAGAAGCAGACTCCCTATCCTGCAGGGAGCTGACGCAGGGCTCACTCTGAGGACCCTAGGACCATGGCCCGAGCCAAAGGCAGAGGCTCAACTGAGTGAGCCACTCACGCACCCCACCCAGTCTTATTTCTTCTTGAATCAGTTTAGTAATTATTAAACACAATTTAGTGTTTATTATTAAATTATAAATTATTAATTATTAAACACAATTATTAAACACAGTTTAGTAAATAAACACAAATTACTCACAATTCATTTAGTTCCATTTGGATGTCAAATTTGTTAGCATAAAGTTGTTTATGATATTCCCTTATTATCCTTTTAATGCCTGTTAGATCTGTAGTAATACTCCCCTCTTAATTCCTGATCTTAATAATTTATGTCTTTTTTATTGATCAGTATACTAGCAATTTATCAATTTTATTGATCTTTTCAAAGACTAGCTTTTAGTTTTATTGATTTTTCTCTCTAGTTTGCCCTTGCCTTGATTGCTATTTCATTGATTACTGATCTTATTCTTTCCTTTTTTCTGCATACTTTGGATTTAATTTTCTCTTCTTTTTTGAGCTCAAGATTCCCTTTTTTCTTTTACCCAGGGGCTACTTAGAAGAGTGTTCTTTAACTTACAGATTTTGAGGGACTTTTTCATACCTTTTTGAGAACTCATTTTTAATTTATTTAATTCTTTTGTGGTCAGAGAACATACTTTGTAATATCAGTCCTTCTAAATTTATTGAGACTTGTTTTATGGCCCAAAACGTGGACTATCTTGGTGAATGCTCAATGTGCATTTGAAAAAAAAAAAAGCAGTGTTATACTATTGTTGGATAGAGTGTTTATCAGTTAGGTCAAGTGTTTTGTAGTAGTACTCAACTCTTCTATATCTTTTTTGATTTTTTTGGTCACTTGGTCTATCAATTACTGAGAGAGGACTGTTGAAAGTCACAAATACAGCTGTTGATTTGTCTCTTACAATTCTGTCCGTTTTGCTCTATGTTTTGAAATTCTGTTAGTAGGTGCATGCATATTTAGGATTACTATGTCCTTTTTTTAAAAGCTTATTTATTTATTTATTTATTTTTAATTTTATTTATTTATTTTTCCCCCCAAATACTTTTATTTTATTTTTTCAGTGTTACAAGATTCACCGTTTATGTAGCACACTCAGTGCTCCATGCAATACGTGCCCTCCTCAATACCCAGCACCAGGCTCACCCATCCCCCCACCCCCCCCCTCCAAAACCCTCAGTCCCTTGTTCTGAGTTCACAGTCTCTCATGGTTCTTCACCCCTCCGATTTCCTCCAATTCATCCCTCCCTTCCCTCTCACAATGTCCTCCATGTTTCTCCTTATGCTCCACACGTAAGTGATACCATATGATAATTGACTTTCTCCGCTTGACTTATTTCACTCAACATAAAAAGCTTATTTATTTTTAAGTGATCTCTATATGCAATGTGGGGCTCAAGCTCACAACCCTGAGATCAAGAGTTGCGTGCTCTTCCAACTGAGCCAGCCAGGTGCCCCCAAATTCCTGTATCCTTTTGACGAATTGACACCTTTATTATGAAATGTTCCTTTTGGTAATATTCTTTTTCTTGCATTCTATTTATTAATATAACTGCTTCAACTTTCTTTTATTGTTATTCCATGGTATATCTTTTTTTTAAGATTTTTTTTTTAAATTTAATTTTATTTATTTATTTGACAGAGAGAGAGATCACAAGCAGGCGGGGGGGGGGGGGAAGCAGGCTCCCTGCTGAGCAGAGAGCCCTAAGCGGGGCTCGATCCCAGGACCCCGAGATCATGACCTGAGCCGAAGGCAGAGGCCTTAACCCACTGAGCCACCCAGGCGCCCCTTTTTTTAAGATTTTTAAAAATTTATGAAGGCAGACCGTTAACTGACTGAGCCACCCAGGTGCCCCACCTGGCATATCTTTGTCCATCCTTCTAAGTTTTTTTTTATCCTTTTTTTTAAGGTTTTATTTATTTATTAATTTATTTATTTACTTATTTAAGATTTTATTTGTCAGAGTTTGAGAGAGAGCACAAGGAGAAGGAGTGGCAGGCAAAGAGAGAAGTAGGCTCCCCGATGAGCAAGGAGCCCAATGCGGGACTCAATCCCAAGACCCTGGGATCATGACCTGAGCCTAAGGCAGATGCTTAACCTACTGAACCACCCAGGTGTCCCTATTTTAACTTAGTTTAGGTGTATCTCATATAACAGCATATAGTTTGGTCCTACTTTTTTATCCAGTCTGATAATCTCTGCTTTTGAGAATCTAGACCAGGGGTTAGCAATCCGTGGCATGCCGGCCATCCAGCCCATAGCTGCATAGGGTAATTTAATATTGATAAAAGTGATATCTCAAAACTGCAGGCTAAAGATAGACTTTTTATTGAGATATAATTGGCACATAACATTATGTTAATTTTGGATGCACAACATAGTGATTCAGTATATGCATGTTACAAAATGATCACCACAGTATAGGTAATATCCATTACCACACGTAGTTATAAGTTTCTTTTCCTGTGATGAATACTTTTCAGATCTAGTCTTCTAGCAACTTTCAAATATACAATACAGTATTAATAGCTGTAGTCACCATGTTGTATATAATATCCTTAGGGCTTATTAATTTCATAACTGGAAGTTTATATGTTTTGACGAGCTTCATCCATTTCACCACCCCTCCACCTCTGACAACCACCAGTCTGTTCTTTGTATCTATGAGTTTGATTTTTGTTTTCTGTTTTTAGATTTCACATATAAGTTGTATTTGTCTTTCTCTGTCTGACTTATTTCATCTATTATAATGCCATCAAGGTCCATCCAAGTTGTTGGAAAGGTAAGATTTCCTTTTTTTTTTTTTAAAGATTTTATTTTATTTTATTTATTTGAGAGAGAGAGAGAGAGAGAGCATGAGCAAGGGGAGGAGCAGAGGGAGAGGGAGAGGGACAAGCAGACGCTCCCCTGAGTGGGGAGCCCAACGCAGGGCTTGATCTCAGGATCCTGAGATCATGACCTGAGCTGGGATCAAGAGTCAGACACTTGGGGCGCCTGGGTGGCTTAGTTGTTAAGCATCTGCCTTTGGCTCAGGTCATGATCCCGGGGTCTTGGGATCTCTATCTGTCAAATAAATAAATAAAATCTTTAAAAAATTAAAAAAAAAATAGAGTCGGACACTTAACCAACTGAGCCACCCAGACGCTCTCCTTTTTTTTTTTTTTTTAAATTTTATTTATTTATCTGTCAGAGAGAGAGAGAGAGAGAGCACAAGCAGACAGAATGGCAGGCAGAGGCAGAAGCAGGCTCCCTGTCAAGCAAGGAGCCCAATGCGGGACTCGATCCCAGGACCCTGGGATCATGATCTGAGCCGAAGGCAGCTGCTTAACCAATTGAGCCACCCAGGCGTCCCCCTCTCCTTTTTTTTTTTTTTAATGGCTGAATAATATTCTTGTGTATGTGTATCGTATTTTCTGTATCCATTCATCCATTAGAAGACACTTAGAATGTTTCTAGTATCTGTTGGCCATTTTTATGTCTTCTTTGGAGAAAGGTCTGCCAGGTCCTCTGCCCATTTTTAATTCAGATTGTTAAGGGTTTTTTTGCTGTTGAGTTGTATGAGTCCTTTATATTATGATTATTAAACCCTTATCAGATACATCATTTACACAAATTTTCTCCATCTAGGTTGCCTTTTCATTTTGTTGATGGTTTCACAGAATATTTTTGGTTTGATGTAGTCCCATTTGTTTATTTTTGCTCTTGTTGCCTTTGCTCTTTTGGTATCATATCCAAAAAGTCAAGTTCTTTTGACTTTTTGTCAAAAGTATTGCCAAGTACCTTTACTGCCTATGATTTCCTCTAGAAGTTTTAGAATTTCAGGTTTTACATTCAAGTCTTTAATCCATTTGAATTGATTTTTATGTATAGTATAAGATAGTGGTACAGTTTAATTCTTTTTCGTGTGGCTGTCCAGTTTTCCCAACATCATTTATTGAAGAGACTGTCCTTTCCCCATTGTATATTCTTGGCTCCTTTGTCATAAATTAATTACCATATATGTGTGGGCTCCCTATTCTGTTTCACTGATCTATGTCTGTTTTTATGCCAATACCATACTGTTTTGATTATACAGCTTTGTAATGCGGTTTGAAATGAGGACATGTGATGTCTCCAGCTTTGTTCCTTTTTCTCAAGATTGTTTTGGCTATTTGAGGTCTTTGATGGTTTCATACAAATTTTAGTGTTATTTGTTGTATTTCTGTGAAAAATTCCATTGGGATTTGAAGGGTTACATTGAATCTGTAGATTGCTTTGGGTTGTACGGACATTTTACCACTGTTAATTCTTCCATTCCTTAAGCATGGAAAATCTTTTCATTTATTTGTGTCTTTTTCAGTTTTTTTTATCAGCATCTTATAATTTTCTGTATACAGTTCTTTTGCCTCCTTGGTTAAAGATAGGCTGTTGATAAATAACGTTGGATAGCTAGAGCCATTTTGGAAAAAACAAAGCCCAATCTATATCTCATCTACCATATAAGATAAACTCTAGTTAAACTGAATGATTTAATTTTTAAAAATACGATCATAATATTACTAGACTAAAACATGGGAGTATTCCCTCATAACTTTGATGTGAGGAAGGACTTTCTAACTAGGACTCAGAATTCTAGGAACTAAAAGAGAAAGTATTAACAAAGTTGATCACAAAAAAATAAAAACTTCTGTATGGCAAGAAACATTGGTAGGCAGAGTCAGAAGAGAAATAACAAAATGGAGAAGGTATTTACAATTCACATACAGACACTGAACTTATCATCTAATTTATAAAGACTAAGAAATTTTAAAAAGAGACCAATGGCCCAGTAGAAAAAGAGTCAAAAGGACATGAACAGAGATTTCACAGAAAAAGAAACATAAAAGACCCTAAAAAAAGAAAAATACTCAACTCATAATCTAAGAAATACCAATTAAAATTCTACTGACATATAATTTCTTTATCACATTAAATTGATAAAAACAAAATGTTTTGACAAAATGCTTTGCTGCCTTGACTGTGAGGAAATGGGTACTCTTATATATTGCTGATGTCTGACAAAATGGTCCAGCTGCTGCAGAGGGCAACTTGACAGCATCTACCAAAATTATAAATGCATTTTCCATTTAGACCTAGCAATCTGATTTCTGAGGCTTTCTGGTACAGATACGCCTGTATATATACAAAATAACATATTTACAGGAGTATTCATTGCATTATTGTTTGTTAGAGCAGAACATTGGAAACAACCAAGTGTCCATCTAGAGATGTCTGGTTAAATAAACTATGATAAAAAATGGAGGATATGTACCTATAGAAAAATAAGGAAACGATTAACTTTAGAATTTAAAAATTAAGTGTAAATCAGCATATATATTATAGTATATTATCTTCTGTGTAAAAGTGTGGAAAATAATATATAGAAAATATTTGTATTTGCTTAAAATCATTGCAAAGACATATAAAGGAACTTATAAAATTGCTCATCTATGAGGGGTTAGGAAGTGGGAGACAAAAAGGAAAGGACAAGGGTGGGTGTTAAGACATCTAAATGTTTATCTTTTTTGTTCTGAACCATTTAAGAAAGGAAAATAAAATATAAAAATAAAAACTTGTCATTAAGGTTGGTGATTTTCTCTACTCATATTTGGCTACGTAGGTATAGTGATAGAATAGGAAGAGAGATTTATTTAGGATTCAGGCTTTGCTTAGCAAGTATGAAAAGGAAGTTCACATTAGGAGTCATTTTGAAGTTGGATGATTAGCCGAATATAGAATTTAAGTTGGGTAAGAAGCGGAGAAGAGGTATGAGTGTGGTGAGTGACAATGTAAAGGTGACCGGAGAGAAAGTTGATATTTTGGAGATGTTGAAGTTATTATTATTGATGAAGTATTAGATAGAGATACAAAGAGTGAACTAGAGTGGAAAACAAGATCATTGGAGAGGAGGTGAGGGAATTGGGAGGCCAGGATGATAGATGGAATACTTATATAGATATTTGAAATCACTGAGAATTAAGATAGGAGTAGTATTGGAGATGGTGGCACTGAGCCAGGAGCTAAATTCCTGAGGGGGAAAAATCTGGATGTTAGCACATCATTGCAGTAGGTAGAGATAATGCACGTCTGATGAAATGATATTAGATTTTAGAGGAGGGACAGTCACTGACACCAGCAATGAGGAGAAGAGAGGATAGAATGAGATTGAGGACAGAGTAAGATTGTAGGAGAAAAACCAGCCACCCACGTGAGATGTCCTCACAGGAAATGGTAGTGTCAGGGAAATATGATTAGTTGAATGACACATGAGAAATCTTCGAACTTTTCCACAATTTTGACTTTTCCAAATAGACATTATGAGAATTGGTATAGGGTGTTCTCATTGGGTGGAGAGATATTTTTATAACCCAGCTTCAGAAGTCACATAGTCATTTCTGCTATACTTTATAAGTTGAGTAAGTCACAACTGTTTTCCCAGGATCATGTTCAAGGGCAGAGGACATAGACCTTATACCAATGGTGTGGGGGCATGTCAAGGTTACACTGAAGAAGAGCATATGGGATGGGAGTTGTTGTTCTGTCTATCCTTGGAAAATACAATCTGCACTGGATATTTACTAAAGAATTTGCTTGAAAAGTAAAAATGGTTATGACATAATCATCATACTGATGAAGAAAAATCTTCAAGTCCTTTTTCTCAAGTTGGAGGTTTTCATAAGACATTCTGGAAAGATTATAACATTTCCAACTATTTAACTTAGTTGGAAACCTCTATTTATTTTTTTTTTTAACTTTCTAGATGACTGATTAAGTTTTCTATTCTTTTTTTTTTTTTTTTAAAGATTTTATTTATTTATTTGACACAGAGAGAGATCACAAGTAGGCAGAGAGGCAGGCAGAGGGAGAGGGGGAAGCAGGCTCCCTGCTGAACAGAGAGCCCGATGCGGGGCTCGATCCCAGGACACTGAGATCATGACCTGAGCCGAAGGCAGAGGCTTTAACCCACTGAGCCACCCAGGCACCCCAAAGTTTTCTATTCTATACAAGAGAATGTTTCTGCAGAAATTGATTTTTTAAGAACATACAGGCACTCTGCTTCATTTCCACTAGATTCCTTTTTGACCCATGTCACAAGCTTCCAACCTTTGCCTATATACTCACTATACACTATATATATGCTGTTCCTTTCCTGCGTGCTTTCTTTTAGCACCTCTTCTTCCTTTTGAAAAATATTTCTTATAATTTCAAATAGTACTGTGATTTGTCATTTTAGGGGTTGGTGATGTTCAAAGATGTGGCTATAGATGTCTCTCAGGAGGAATGGGAATGCCTGAACCCTACACAGAGGAATTTGTACAAAGATGTGATGTTGGAGAACTATAGCAACTTGGTTTCACTGGGTAAAGTTATCTGCCTCTTATAATTTAGAATCTGTTTCTTTGAATTTCTGCTTTCTTTACTATGAATTTTAGGGCTACCTTTCAAATAACTAGATGAATTTTTTCTTTGCGTAGAAATGAGCACACTTAGATGGGGGTGTATCTTCATTTTCCCCATCCTTACCCCTTCCTCTGGTCCTTATAATTGATGTTCTTCCTTGGCGATTAAAGAACAGAATTGGAATTCTGTGCCATTAAAGCTTATGCTTGATTATTTAATTATTTAGTATTAATATTAATAAATTCATTATTAATTAATGGTCAAAGAAACCACTTCATCTTTTGTTTCATTTACATTGTGCTAAGCCTGCAGGTGCACTAGTGTAGGTTAAAACTATACATGTGGGGGGGCGCCTGGATGGCTCAGTGGGTTAAAGCCTCTGCCTTCGGCTCAAGTCATGATCTCAGGGTCCTGGGATCGAGCCCCGCATCGGGCTCTCTGCTCAGCAGGGAGCCTGTTTCCCCCTCTCTCTCTGCTTGCCTCTCTGCCTACTGGTGATCTCTCTCTCTCTCTCTCTGTCAAATAAACAAATAAAATCTTAAAAACAAACAAAAAAACTATACATGTGGGGTCTGGGTGTGAGGCTCTTTAGCTTTCCCAATTAATGTAGTGATGGACTGGGTTAAGAAATATCACTCACTATTTAGTGCTCAAATGAACACTATTCTATTTCCTACAACAAATGTGCTCTCTTTTAAACAATTTGGACTGGAAGAGATTATGTTGAGTGAAATAAGTCAAGCGGAGAAAGTCAATTATCATATGGTTTCACTTACATGTGGAGCATAAGGAAAAACATGGAGGACATTGTGAGAGGGAAGGGAGGGATGAATTGGAGGAAATCAGAGGGGTGAAGAACCATGAGAGACTGTGAACTCAGAACAAGGGACTGAGAGTTTTGGAGGGGAGGGGGTAGGGGGATGGGCGAGCCTGGTGGTGGGTATTGAGGAGGGCACGTATTGCATGGAGCACTGGGTGTGCTACATAAACGGTGAATCTTGTAACACTGAAAAAATAAAAGTATTTGGGAAGAAAAAAAAAACAATTTGCATTTGGGAGTTACATTCTAAGAACTTTTCATTTAACATTGAAAAGTATCTGGAAAAAAAAAAAGTATCTGAAATAAGCTTACTCAGGAAGTTGTTTTTTCCTCATATAGCAAAGTGGAGACAGAAAGCTTACCTAATTTAAATAGCATTTTATCACCTATTTATTTGATTTGCTTTGTTTTTTATCTTGGGTTTACCTGAATATGAGTGTTTATTTTTTTCTTTTTTTAATCTGTAGACTATCAAATACACATTTTGTGCTGTAGTTTTTTTTTTTTTTTTTTTGATCAATTCTGAATCGTAATATTTGGGTACTTTGATTTCTACTTCATCTCCATGTCTTTTCTTATAAACAGGACTTTCTATAACTAAGCCGGCTGTGATCTCTTCACTAGAGCAAGGGAAGGAGCCCTGGATGGTTGTGAGGGAAGTGACAGGAAGACGGTGCCCAGGTGAGTGAGAAATGATCAGGAGGCAGGAAGCTATTTCAAGGAGTAGGCCAACTGGTCAGAATGTTGGGCTGGTAAGGTTATTTTAGACAAATTAGGGAAAACCTGATTTCAAAACTAATTACAACACTATGTATTCAAACAGTGTGGTACTGGCATAAAGACAGACATATTGATCAGTGGAATAGAGTAGGGGCGCCTGAGTGACTTAGTCGCTTAAGTGTCTAATTCTCTTGATATTCAGCTCAGGTCATGATCTCACGGTTGTGAGACTGAACCCCCACATTGGGCTCTGTGCTCAGCATGGCATCTTGAGATTTTCTCTTTCTCTCCCTCTGCCCCTCCCCCCACTTGCACATGCTCTCTCTAAATAAATAAATAAATAAATAAATAAAATCTTTAAAAAATGGAATAGAATAAAAAGGTTGGAAATAAACCCCTAGATGTATGACCAAATGATTTTATACAAATGTGCCAAGACCATTCAATGGAGGAAAGTACTGTATCCTTAACTGGATGTCCATATGCAAAAGAATAAAATTGGATCCTTACCTTACACCATATACAAAAATTAACTCAGATGGAACAAAGAACCAAATGTAAGACCCCAAACTAGAAGAAAACATAGGGAAAAAGTTTCATGACATTGGATTTGGCCATGATTTCTGGGCTATGACACCAAGCAAGGTATAGGTAACCAAAGCAAAAATAGACAAGTGGGAGTACACCAAACTTAAAAACATCTATTCATCAAAGGACACAATCAACAGTGTTTCTTAATTTTTAAAAAAATTCCTACAAGTTGCTTTATGAGGTGATAAGAATACCTTTTTTTAAGTGTTATAGTAGTGGATCAAAAGCATATGTTCTAATGGTATAGTAGGAAAAATTAAGATTGATTAGAAATTGCGGGGGGCACCTGGGAGGCTCAGTGGGTTAAAGCCTCTGCCTTCGGCTCAGGTTGTGATCTCAGGGTCCTGGGATTGAGCCCCGCATCAGACTCTCTGCTCAGCAGGGAGCCTGCTTCCCCCTCTCCCTCTGCCTGCCTCTCTGCCTACTTGTGATCTCTTTCACTCTGTCAAATAAATAAATAAAATCTTAAAAAAAAAAAAAAGATTGACTAGAAATTGGGAAAGTTAAAGAAAATTACATTGAAGAAGTAGAGATAGCAGAAGGTTGGGTGCCCAGGTGGCTCATTCAGTTACACATCTGCCTTTGGCTCAGGTCATGATCCCAGGGTCCTAGGATCAAGTCCCATGTTGGGCTCCCTGCTCATTGGGGAATCTGCTTATCTCTTTCTCTCTGCCCCTCGCTCGTGCTCTCTCTCTCAAATAAATAAAATCTTAAAAAAAAAGAGATAGCAGAGGGTTGATTGGGATGGAAGGAGGTCATCTAGGAGAGTATAGGGTCCTGGAGGCCCAGAGCAGGGCCATACTACAGATTAGAGGTCTTTGATGATATCTGTGAATCAGTATTAGTGCTCTGGAACTGTGAGAGAGTATAATTCTGTAGTTTTAAAAAGTCACCCAGTTTGTGGCTCTTTGTTACATCGGTCCTAGGAAACTAATATGGAAGGAATCATGGAAAAATGATACATACTCTCCTAATTTGTTTTCATGTAAAGATGTCATTCTTCTATCAGATTTTTTTTTTTTAGAAGATTTTATTTATTTATTTGTTAGAGGGCAAAAGCAGGGGGAGTGGCAGGCAGAGGAGGCAGAGCAGGCCGAGCAGGCCCTCTTCTATCAAATTTTGATGCCTGGCCATGCCTTTCTTTTTGCTTAGGTGTGGTGCTTTCTTTTTTAACACTTTTAATATTGAGGGGAGCCTGGGTGGCTCAGTCAGTTAAGTGTCTGCCTTTAGCTCTGGTCATGATCTCAGGGTCCTGAGATCGAGCCCTGCATTGGGCTCTCTGCTCACAGGGAGTCTCCTTCTCCCTCTCCCTTTCCCTCTCTCTCCGTGCTGTCTCTCTTTCTCTCAAATATGTAAAATCTTTAAAAAAAACCAACTTTTAGTTTTGAAATAATTATAGATTCACAGGAGGTTGCAAAGAAATGTACAAGGAAGTCCCATGTACCCTTCCTCCAGCCTTCCCAAATGTTAACATCTTACACAACAGTAAAATATCTTAATGAAAAATTGACATTGGTACAAACCATAGAACTTTTTCAGATTTCTTTAGTCACATGCACATTCGTGTGTGTATGTGTGTGTGTATACTTCAATGCGGTTTTAGCACATAGTCTTGTATCACTACTACAGTAGTCAAAATAGTAGATTAGTACCATCACCATAAGGCTCTCTCCTGTTTGTTATTGCTATGCCCAACCCTTTCTCCCTTATTCCTAACCCTTGGTAACCACTAATCTCTTCTACATCTATATAATTATGGTATTTCATGAATGTTATATAAATAGAATCCTGCAGTATGTGTAATTTTGAAGTTGGCTCTTCTATGTATATAGTATCTGAATGTAAGAATATATATATTATATGAATTATAATTATATATATACACATAGACATATATATGTTCCTTATATTCATGTAAAAGTTGTACATGAAAATAAGTCTGGGATAAATCTTAAACATGTAATGCAAGGAACTGCCAAACTATTTTCCACAATGGTTTTACCATTTTATATTCCTACCAGCAATGTGGGAGTGATTACGTTTCACCGGATCCTACCCAGCATTTGGTGTTATATCTGTTTTTCATGTTAGCCATTCTGATATGTGGGTAGTGATATCTCAATGTGGTTTTAATTTGAATTTCCTTAATAGAAAATTATGTTGAATGTTTTCTCCTGTGTTTATTTGCTATCTGTGTATCCTCTTCTGTGAAATGTGCGTTCATGTCTTTGCCCATTTTCTAATTTGATTATTTGGTGTTTTAATGTTGAATTTTCAGAGTTCTTTATATATTCTAGAGGACTTGGGATTTGTGACTTAAACAAATATTTTCTTAAAGTCCGTAATTTTTCTTTTCAACCTTTTACCCACGTTTTTTGCAGAGCAAATTTCTAATTTTGATAGAATCTAATTTGTCCATTTTTAATCTTATGAATTGTGAGATATTTTTGTTTTTTTTATTTGATGTCAAGCCTAAACACTCCACCTAGTCTTACATCTTAAAGATTTTCTTCTGTGTTTTTCTAGAAATTTTATAGTTTTACATTTTTCATTTAAGTGTATGGACCATCTTGAGTTCATTTTTACAGATGTGAGACTTTAGGTCAAGCTTAATTTTTTTTCCCCCATGGATGTCCAGTTGCTCCATCACCACTTATTTAAAAAGTTATTCATTGAATTGCTTTTTCATCCTTGTCAGAAATCAGTTGGACACATTTGTGTGGCTCCATTTTTGAGTTCTCTGTTTTATACCATTGATCTTAGTGACCCTCTGCCAGTACCACTCTTTAATTACTATAAGCCTTTTTTTTTTTAAGATTTTATTTATTTATTTGACAGAGAGTGATCACAAGTAGGCAGAGAGGCAGGCAGAGAGAGAGGGGGAAACAGGCTCCCTGCTGAGCAGAGAGCCCGATGCGATGCGGGTTTCAGTCCCAGGACCTCCCAAGATCATGGCCTGAGCTGAAGGCATAGGCTTAACCCACTGAGCCACCCAGGTGCCCCTACTGTAAGCCTTTGATTAAATAAACCTTAATACTGGAAAGAGCGATTCTTCCCACTTTGTTATTTTTCAAAATTCTTTTGACTATCCTTAGTGCTCTTTCCTACGCATATACAGTTTATTTATTTATTTTTATTTTTTAAAGATTTTATTCATTTATCTGAGAGAGAAAAAGAGAGAGTGTAAGCACGAGCAGGGGGAATGGGCAGAGGGAGGGGAAGAAGCAGACTCCCTGCTGAGCAGGGAGCACCATATGGGGCTGGATCCCAGGACCCCGAGATCATGACCTGAGCTGAAAGCAGATACTTAACCAACTGAGCCACCCAGGCACCCCTATGTGTATAAATTTTAGAATAAGCTTGTCTGTGTCTACAAAAAAACTTGCTGATATTTTCATAGGAATTATGTTAAACCTATAGATGAAGTTAGAGAATTAACATCTTTACTCTGTTGTCTTCCAATCCATGAACACAACATGTTTAAGTATTTTTCTTTGATTTCTTTTATTAGCATTTTATAATTTTTATCGTACAGATCCTGTACATGTTTTATTAATTTTTTACCTAAGTATTCCATTTTTTCAGGAGCATTTATAAATGGTATTGCCTTTTTATTTTGGTTGTTGCTTATTGTCAATGTATAGAAGTTAAATTGATTTTGTATGTTGATCGTGTATTCTGTAACCTTATTCAACTCAGTTATTTCCTTGTAGACTCATTATTGTAGACAGTCATATCATTTGCAAATAGATAGTTTTATTTCCTTTTTTTCCAAACTGTGTCCTTTATTTTCTTGCCTTATTGGAATAGCTAGAACTTCCAGGTCTGTATTAAATAAGGGTGGTAAGAATGGACATCCTTTTTACCAATTTTAGAGGGAAAACATTCAGGATTTGGTCTTTTACCATAAAGTATATTAGGTCTAGGTTTTTTATAGATGCTCTTCATGCTCTTTAGGAGTTTGAGCAAGTTCCCTTCTCTTCCTAATGCCCTGAGAATTTTTTTTAAATTCACTTAATTAACAAAGAATGTATTATTTGTTTCAGGGGTACAGGTCTGTGATTCATTAGTCTTACATAATGCCCAGTGCTCATTGAAACACATACCCTCCCCAGTGTCCATCACCCAGTTACCCATTCCTTCCACCTTCCTCCCCTCCACTAACCCTCAGTTTGTTTCCTATGATTAAGAGTCTCTTATGGGGGCGCCTGGGTGGCTCAATGGGTTAAAGCCTCTGCCTTCGGCTCGGGTCATGGTCTCAGGGTCCTGGGATCGAGCCCCGCATCATCGGGCTTTCTGCTCAGCGGGGAGCCTGCTTCCTCCTCTCTCTCTGCCTACTTGTGATCTCTCTCCCTGTCAAATAAATAAAATCTTAAAAAAAAGAGTCTCTTTCGGTTTGTCTCCCTTACGCTGAGAGGTTTTTTTTTAATCATAAATGGTTATTAATAGGATCATGGGATTTTTTTTTCTTCCTTAATTGTTGATATGATGGATTACATTGATTTTTAAGTATCAGATCGAATCAGCCTTTCACTCCTGGAATAAGTCCTACTTAGTCCTTGTATATCATTCTTTTTATACATTACTGAGTTTGATTGGTAAAATTTAATTGAGGATTTTTTTCATCTAAGTTCATGGGGGATGTTGGTCTGCAGTTATTTTGTGTGTGCTGCCTTTGCCTGGTTTTGGTATCAGAGTAATAATGGCCTCATAAAGTACTTTGGGAAGTGTTCTCTTCTGTTTTCTGGAAGAAACTGGGTACAAGATTCTGGGAATGTTTGGTTAAATTCTTCAGTGAAGCTATGTGGACTTGGAGATTTCTTTTTTGGGATCTTCTAAATTATACACTTGATCTTAGCCAAAAGGCCAAGAAGCGATAGGGATCTTCTAAATTATAAATTTGACTTTTTTTTTTAAAGATTTTATTTATTTGACAGAGGACAGAGAGAACATGAGCAGGGGTAGGGGCAGAGGGAGAGGGACAGGCAGACTCCCCACGGAGAGTGGAGTCAGATGCAGGGCTCAGTCCCAGGACCCTGAGATCATGACCTGAGCCAAGTCAGATGCTTAACTGACTGAGCCACCCAGGCACCCAAAATTCGATTTCTATAATAGTTACTTGACTACTCAGATGACCTATTTCATATTGGCTGAGTTTTGGTAGTTTCAGATTTTCAAGGAATTGGGTCCATTTTTTCTAAGTTTTCAAGGTTATGAATGTAAGGTATATGTTTCTTATTAACCTTATAATTCATTGTATATGTATATATATATATATATATTCCATATATTTGTGTCCTCATAATCTTTACAATTTTTTGTTGTTGTTGAGACTTTCTCTTTCACCCATGGATTATTTAGAAGTGTGTTATTCGGAGATGTCTGGAGATTTTCCTATTGTCTTTCTTTTATTGATTTATACTTTGATTCCATTATGGTCTTCATCTGAAAGAGGGAACAGTCCACAGTCGTCCCTTATTTTTGACCCCAGTAGCAATTTCAGGGGTTCCCAACACCACGCTTAGATAATTCACTAAAGAACTCAGAACTCACTGAAAGCAGTCATCCTCACAGTTATAGTTTTTTACAGCAGAGGGATACAGATTAAAATCAGCCAAGGGAAGAAACACATGAGTAGAGCCCAGGAGATTTCCAGACATGGAGCTTCCAGTTGCACTCACCCAGGGCAGTCATGGACAGTGCTAACTTTTCCCATCAACTGTGTGTAACTATACCATGTAAGATTGCCAGATAGGGAAACTAACCTGAATCCTGGTGTCCAGAACTTTTATTGGGCCCTGGATTGGCTGCCCATGTGGTTGGCCTTTCTATTTCTAGCCTCTGAGGAGGTAGAGCTGATACCTTTAGATTCCTGCCTCTCTGGAGGAGAATTGGTACCACATGGCTCAAAGCCTATATCATAAATCCCATTGTTAGACTGTCTGGTAGCTGTCATCCTAAACAAAGACATTTTTTGTAGAGATTTTCTCCCTGGAGGTGAAGACAAAAGCCAGATCTCTCTTTGGACAAGTTTAAATTCTTTATTATACATTATAGAATATACTCTGGGTGATTTTGATTCTTTTACATTTGAGATTTGCCTTACAACTTAGAATAAGATCTGTCTTGGGGCAACTGGGTGGCTCAGTCATTAAGTATCTGCCTTTGTCTCAGGTCATGGTCTCAGGGTCCTGCGGTCGGCCCCACATCAGGCTCCCTGCTCAGTGGGAGGCCTGTTTCTCCCTCTCCCACTCCCCCTGCTTGTGTTCCCTCTTTTGCTGTCTCTTTCTTTGTCAAATAAATAAAAATCTTCAAAATGAGATATTAAGAAAAAAAAGAATAAGGTTTGTCTTGGGGAATGTTCATTATGTGCTTGAAAACATCGTGTATTCTGCCATTGTTGGGTGCCATGTTCCATTCAGTTCTGTATCCTTGCTGATTTTCTGTCTAGTAGTTGTATCCGTTGCTAAGAGTAGGGTATTTGAATCACCAGGTATAGTAGTGCTTTGTCTCTTTCTCCTTTCAGCTCTATCAGTTTTTGCCTCATGTATTTTGAAACTCTGTCAATGGTACTTAATAGTTTTCTTTATTCTGAACCTATTTTATCTGGTATTAATATAGCTATTTCTACTTTCTTAAAATTTTTAATTTCTACTTTCTTCTGATTAATGTGTACATGACATATTTTTCTGCTCTTGCTTTCAACCTACCTATGTTGTGTTTGAAGTGAGTTTCTTATAGTCACCTTGTTGGGTCATGTTATTTGTCCACTGTGCCAATGTCTGTCTTTTAATTGTGATTTAGTATTTAAAGGTATTTTGAAGTATTTTAAAGGTATTTACCTTTAAAATAATTATTGAAAAAATTATTGATATGTTAAGGCTTATATCTACCATTTTTTTGTTTTGTTTCCTTTTTCTTTTAAAGATTTTATTTATTTGAGAGAGAGACAGGGGGAGAGAGAGCACAAGTGAGGGTCTGGTGAGGGCAGGGGGAGAGGCAGAAGGAGAAGCAGACTCCTTGCTGAACAGGGAGCCTGATGTGGGACTCGATCCCAGGACCCCAAGATCATGACCTGAGCTGAAGGCAGATGCTTAAGCGACTGAGCCACCCGGGCTCCCCAGCCATTTTGTTGTTTTCTTCTGTTTCTTGTTCTTCTGTTTTTTTTCTTGCCTACCTGTGAGTTACTCAGACATTTCTAGAGTACCATTTTGATTTATGCAACATTTTAATATGTTGCTTTTGTTTTTTATTTTTAGTTTTATCTTATTGTTTGCTCTAAGTATTAGCATATATACAAACCTATCATAGCCTGCTGGTTTTGATGTTTTACCACTTCAAATGAAGTGTAGAAACATTACATCCATTTAGGTCCCTTTATCTTTCCCACTTTTTTGGTATAGTTGTTTTAAGTATTTCTTCTACATACATTGATCACCACAAGAGATAGTGTTAAAATTTTTGCTTTACCATAAAACAGGACTAAAGGAACTCATGGGGTAAAGGATAGCCTGGTATGTTTTTTTTCTATTTTTGTTCATTCTATTATTCTTTCCTTTCTGAAGGTCTAAGCTTTCTTCTGTTATCATTTTCTTTGTTTTGGAAGAGCTTCCTTTAGCCACTCTTTTTTTTTTTAAGATTTTATTTATTTATTTGACACAGAGAGAGAGACAGTGAGAGAGGGAATACAAGCAAGGGGGTGGGAGAGGGAGAAGCAGACCTCCTGGTGAGCGGGGAGCCTGATACGGGGCTCCATCCCAGGACCCTGAGATCATGACCTGAGCTGAAGGCAGACATTTAAGCAACTGAGCCACCCAGGTCCCCCCTTTAGCCACTCTTTAAGGGCATGTCTGCAACAACAAATTTTCTTAGTTTCCCTAAGAAAAATATTCTTATTCCCTAAGAATATTTTCAGTGGAGGGGTGGCTGGGTGATGCAGTCGGTTGAATGTCTGACTCTTGGTTTCAGCTCAGGTCATGATCTCAGGGTCGTGAGACTGAGCCCCACATTGGGCTCTGGGCTCAGCTCGGGGTCTGCTTGAGTTTCTCTCTCTCCCTCTGCCTCTCCTCTTCATGTACTCTCTCTTTAAAATAAATAAATAAATCTTAAAAAAAAAAAAAGAACAGTTTCAATGGGTATGGAATTTGAGGTTAACAGTTCTTTTATTTAGTACTTGAAAATTATTGTGCTGTTTCCTTTTGGTCTCCATGGCTTCAAATGAAAAATCTAGTCTTTTGAATTGGTGTTTCTTTATCTTCAATATATAATATGCATTTCTATTTTAAAGACTTTTCTTTGTCTAGTTTTTAGAAATGGATGTCTTTATTTTGAGTTCTTTGGATTTTTCTCAATAGGTGTTGGCTGAGTTTCTTGAATCTATGGATTTGTCTTGTATGAAATTTGGGAAGTTCAACTGTTAAATCTTTGAATAGTTTTTCAGTCCCACAGTCTTTTTCCTGTCCTTCTGGGACTTGGATGATATGAACGTTGGCTCTTTTGTTATTGTCCCACAGGGAATGAGGCTGTATTTTTTCTTTAAGTCTGTTTATCTTTGTTTTTTAGATGAAGTAAATACCATCTTTAAGTTCACTGATTTCTAGCTTCTGGTATGTCTACTCTAGAGACCATTAGTGTGTCTTTTATAACAGCTATTACATTTTTCGTTACATTTACTTCTTTTTTATAAGTACTGCGTTTTTTTTTTTTCCCCAGAAATATTCTGTTTTTTTCATTTGTTTAAAGAGAGTTTTTTATTGATTGTCAATGCGTTTTTATGAAGACCATTTAAAATCCTTGTCAGGGGGTGCCTGAGTGGCTCAGTGAGTTAAGCGTCTGCCTTCGGCTCAGGTTATGATCTCAAGGTCCTGAGATCAAGCCCCATGTCACTGGGCTCCCTGCCCAGTGGTGAGTCTGCCTCTCCTCTCTCTGCTTCTCTCTCTCTCATCCCCACTCTCCCTCTGTCTTTCAAATAAATAAATAAAATCTAAAAAAAATAATAATAAATAAAATAAAATCCTTGTCAGGTAGTTCCAACATCTAATTAATCTTGGTATTGGTTTGAGTTGATTGTCTTTTCTCCTTCAGATTTTCGTTTCCCTGGCTTTTGGTATGACAAGTGATTTGTTGTATACAGGGCATTTTTGTTTTTATGTTAAGTGAGTCTTGATTCTATTTAAGTCTGTTTAAATCTATTTTAGCAGGGAGTCATGCTGTTAGGGTTAGTGTATATATCTGTGCTATTTTTGTAAGCTTTAGTTCTAACAGCGGCTTAGTGTTCAATGCTATTCTGATATGCTTTATATCTCTGGTACTGCTGGGAATCCTGTTCAGTCTCTGGTGGTGTTGTCTTCGAGGACAGAAAGCTTCTGTGGATCCCCCGTGTAGCTAGGCCACCTTCTGTGGGATGGGGGAGGCAGAAGCCATTGAGATACATTTAGCTTCACTGAGATACAGAAGGCACTGGGCATGGATTTCCTTATGCCACTGGGCAGAGGACAGGGAGATGCAAGACTCGGCTAATGGTACCTTTCTGGGTGAATTGATCTGTCGGCTTGTATATCAAGACACTTCCTCTTGCTGTGGCTACTGATAAATCGATCATAAAATTCTTGCTGCTACTGCAGCTGGCTAAACTGTTGCTAGGGTCTAGGTTGTAGAGCAGGTGCTAGGGATCCCACTAAGTCTTTTGGGGTTCCCTACTCCTAGTCTTTTGGCTGGAGAGAGTAGATTTCTCTTGGTGTGTGTATTTGCACCTGTTAATAGTTCCAGGTTGCAGGCCTGCTGTCCAATGCCCATTATGGGGATATATAAGAAATAAAAAGAAAACCCAGGGACTAACTTCCTGGGAAGATGGTGGAGTAAGAAGATTCTGAGCTTATCTCATCCCATAGATACACCTAGATAACACTTACATCAGTTTGAATATGACCCAAAGATTGGCAGAACAGATTGTCCACAGCTCAGTATAGAGAAACCACCACACTGAAAAGTGTAGGAATGGCAGAGATGTGGACAGGCACCAAACTGACCTGCAATGTCTGTGGGAGGGAAGGACACCACAGGCACTGACAAGGAAGAGGAGCTGAACCCACCTCAGGCATCCCAGGCATCCCAGGCATGGGGAACCCACACTGGGAAGATGAATCCCCATAACATTTGGTTTTAAAAGCCAGAGGGGTCTAACTTCACAAGTTTTTTAATTAGTTGGGCTTAACACCTGGAACTTTAAAAATCAGCAGGCTCAACTCTGAGAAAGCCAGGAGGTAACTGGGTCCCTACCCTTAAAGAGACAGCATAACAAACAGCCCTGCTGATAGATAGCATAGAAGTGGCAATTTGACAAACGCCTGAGGTACATAGGAAGATTAACTTGGCTAAGCTCAGAATATGTGCTGGTGGGTCAGGGATCTAAGGGAGACTCCTCCAAGAACGAAAGAGGTGGCAGGCACCATTTCCTTCCCCTGCCCCCCAGCATAGATACATGGATACCTGTGGGAACCAGCAGAGCATGCACACTCTCCACCTAGCTTGCCAATAGCATGCCCTGCCCCCATGTTCTCCTGTGGACCCTCTCTCAGCAGTTCTTCAGAGTGGCTGGCTACATGTCCTCTCCCACTGCAGGCCAGTATAAACCTTGCTAACACCACACACCTTCCCCCACGTTCTCCTTTGGATCTTGCCCCTCCAACATGGCCTCATACGTGTTCTCCAAAGTGGTGCCACAAGTGTGACAGTGTGCAAGCACCTCCAACAGGGGCCAGCACACTCCAAACTGACTCCTGCCCTTGGGACAGGGGAAGATAACCACATCAGTTCAACTATGGCTGCAGTAGTGGGCTGGGAGCAGACATCTGATCTGACTGCAGGTCCTGTTCATCGATGATAGCTTCTCAGGAAACAACACAAGGAGAGCACCCTGAAGTTTGGTGCTACTTGTCTCTGGCAAACACCTACTCTGACCCAACTCAAGCCCAAAGCAGCCCCAGACTGGCCCACTACCAACACAGGGACTAAATTCAGCTCACAACAGGTAAAGAGAACCTTTGCAGATGACCAGACTTGAAGGCAAACGCAGCTCAGCCACAACAGTAGGGCACATGCAACACACATAGGAGACCTGAAGTGCCAGGTTGTACTGAATGGAGGACACTGCATGTCAGGACACTACAGGACCTCTTCATAAGGCCACCACTTTCATGAACAGGAGACTTAGCTAACTTTCCTAACACATAGAAACAGACACAAAGAGTTAGACAAAATGAGGAGACAGAGGAATATGTCCCAGATGAAAGAACAGGACAGACTCACAATGACAGACCTAAGTGAAATGGAAGTAGGTAATATGACTGAGAGAGAATTTAAAGTAATGGTCATAAAGATACTAACCGGAATTGTGAAAAGAATAGAGAACCTCAGTGAAACCCTCAACAAAGAGATAGAAAACATAAAAATGAACCAATCCAAGATGAAGAACTCAACTGAAACTAAAAGTACACTACATGGAATAGGTAGTAGACTAGAGGAAGCAGAAGAATGGATCAGCTACATGGAGGACAGAAAGCAAGTAGGCCAAACAGGAGAAAGAAAAAAGAATAATAAAAAATGAAAATAGATTAAGGGAACTCAGTGACACCATCAAGCATAATAATATTCACATTATAGGGATCCCAGAAAAGAGAAAAAAGGGCAGAAAATTTATCTGAAGAAACAATAGCTGACTTCAAGATATACTATAAAGTTGTAGTAATCAAAACAGTATAAAATTAGACACATAGTTCAATGGAAGTGAATAGAAAACCCAGAAATAAACCCAAAATTATATGGTCAATTAATCTTTGACAAAGGTGGCAAGAATATCCAGTGGAGAAAAGACAGTCTCTTCAACAAATGGTGTTGGGGAAACTGCAGAGCTACATGCAAAAGAATGAAACTGGACCACTTTCTTAAACCATACACAAAAATAAACTCAAAATGGATTAAAGACCTACAAGTGAGACCTGAAGCCGTGAAAATGCTAGAAGAGAGCACACGTAGTAATTTCTGGGGCACCTGGGTGGCTCAGTGGGTTAAGCCTCTGCCTTCAGCTCAGGTCATGATCTCAGGGTCCTGGGATCGAGCCCTGCATTGGGCTCTCTGCTCAGCAGGGAGCCTGCTTCCCCCTCTCTCTCTGCCTGCCTCTTTGCCTACTTGTGATCTCTCTCTGTCAAATAAATAAATAAAATCTTAAAAAAAAAAAAACAAACAAGTAGTAATTTCTCTGACCTTGGCCATACCAGCATTTTTCTTTATATGTCTCCTGAGAAAAGGGAAACAAAAGCAAAAATAAACTATTGGAACTACATCAAAGTAAAAAGCTTCTACACAGCAAAGGAAACTTTCAGTCAACAAAACTAACACAGGCTACCAAATGGGGAAAACATTTGCGAATGACATTCCTGATAAAGGGCTAGTATCAAAGTATATAAAGAACTGATACAACTCAACACCCAAAATACAAATATATTAAAAGTTACTGAATTGTACACTTCCAAATGGTAAAACTGGTAGATTTTATGTTATATGACATAAGTTATGACATATGACATAACTTATGACATAACTCATAAGACCTGAGTTGCCAATCTTTATTAAAGAAGATATCCAGTTGGCCAATAAACATATGAAAAAGTGTTCAACCTCACTTGTCATCAGAGAAATTGCAAATTCAACCACAGTGCAGTATCATAACATATCTTCCAGGATGCCTGAATGTAAGATTGACAATAACAAGTGTTGGTGAGGTTGTGAAGAACTGGAACTCTTTCACAGTTTGATGAGAAAATGAGGAAACTTTTGGATAGTGTCAACGAACACTGAACAAATGCATATCCCGTGATGCAACAATTTCACTCCTAAATGTATACATTTAGCGGAAAGGAGTTCTATTTTCACCCTAAAGAAATTTACAAGAATGTTCATAGCAGTACTTATCATAATAGCCAACAATTGAAAACAACCCAAATGTCCATCACTAGGAAAATGGAAAAATTGTGTTAGAATAGAATGCTTTATATAGCTGTCAATCTTAAGCTTTTTCTTCTGAAACAGCCTCCTAAAAGCTCTAAGATAAGAAAGACTTTGGAATGTCCTAATTGTTGAAAGGAGGTTAGTATTGTAACACACCAATAAAACAGAAATGGACTCAAAATGAGGCCTTATAAGTATGAGAGGGCCTTGTGTTCTCCTGACAAAGAATTGGATTTTTAAATTTCTGTTCCATAGGAAGCTACTTGAGTTTGTTTATAAGTTTGGCTGCATGCAACTGAGACAAAAAAAATAATAATGGCCTAAACTAGAAGGTTAATTTTCTCTTGCATTAAAGTCCAGGCTGGAGTAGAAGCTCTGCTCTGCAAAACCATGACACCACATCCACATTGCAGTCTGAGGAAATGCGAGAATAAAGGACATAGGTCATGGGCCACCTGGCTTTTAACCTTTCAGAAGTTACTATATAATACACATTTTTAAAGGCAGAATCCAGTTACATTACATATCCTGTAGAAGAGCCTGGGAAATGCAGTGTTTATATTGAGCAGCCTGTTCTCAACTAAAAACTGTGGGTTCAGTCAATATACAATATACATTTGGGGGCAATTAGCAGTCACCATATCATAATT
>CM052888.1:37803639-37852266 GCA_028534135.1 Potos flavus
AAAAAAAAAAAATTCAGAACCACTGACTTGACTTGTTAATTAACTCCCTCACTTTCTCCTGTGAGCTCTCATTTCTCTGTGTTCTCCTTACCCTTTATTTCATTCAGTTGCACGATGGTATTTAAGAGCTCCCCAAGCCTTTCGTCTCTTATATGAATTATTTTTCAGTTATCTCTCTTTTCTACCATAGATATTTTATTTCCTTTCTAACACAAAGCCAGCAATTAAAATATGTTTCTTATCTTTCAGACTTGGTGTCCAGGTGTGAGGCCAAGAAGTTATCTCCAAAAAGAGACATTTATGAGACAGAGCCATCCCGATGGGCTATCATGGAACAATTTAAAAATCATAACCCTGAGAAGTCCATTTTCAGAGATTTTTGGGAATGCAGTAGTCAGTGTGAGACACAACAGGAACAGGAGGGCTATTTCAGGCAATTTGTTCTTAACCACAAACACATGCCTATATTTAACCAACATACTTCACTCACTCAGGAATTTTATAATAGAGAGAAAATTTTTGAATGTCAAGAATGTAGAAAAAATTTCAGTTACCATTTAATTTTTAGTCATCACAAAAGAACTCACTCTAAAGAAAAACTTTCTGAATGTAAGGAATGTGCAGAAACTGTTAATACATCATATCTTACTAAACAGAGAATTCAAAATAGTAGCAAATGCAATGAATGTAAGGAATGTTGGAGGGCTTTTATTCATTGTTCACAACTTAAAAAACATCTGAGAATCCATAATGGTGAAAAACGCTATGAATGTAAAGAATGTGGAAAGGCCTTTAATTATGGCTCAGAACTTATTCTGCATCAGAGAATTCACACTGGTGAAAAACCCTTTGAATGTAAGGAATGTGGGAAGGCGTTTAGGCAGCGATCACAGCTTACTCAACATCAGAGACTTCATACTGGTGAAAAACCTTATGAATGTAAGCAATGTGGGAAGGCTTTTATTCGTGGCTTTCAACTTACTGAACATCTTCGACTCCATACTGGTGAGAAACCCTATGAATGTAAAGAATGTGGAAAGACTTTTAGACATCGCTCACACCTTACCATACATCAGAGAATTCATACTGGTGAGAAACCCTATCAATGTAGAGAATGTGGAAAGGCCTTTAGCTATCACTCAAGCTTCTCTCACCATCAGAAAATTCATTCTGGCAAAAAACCTTATGAATGTAGTGAATGTGGGAAGGCCTTTTGTGATGGCTTACAACTTACTCTACACCGGAGGGTTCACACTGGTGAGAAACCTTATGAGTGCAAGGAATGTGGGAAGACTTTTAGACAGTGCTCACACCTCAAAAGACATCAGAGAATTCATACTGATGAGAAACCTCATGAATGTATGATATGTGGTAAGACCTTTAGACTTCATTCACACCTTATTCAACATCAGAGAATACATACTGGTGAGAAGCCCTATGAATGTAAGGAATGTGGGAAGGCCTTTAGCTATCATTCAAGCTTCTCACACCATCAGAGAATTCATTCTGGGAAGAAACCTTATGAGTGTGGAAAGGCCTTTAATCATGGCTTGCAGTTTAATCTACATCAGGCACTTCATACTGTTGAGATGCCGGTAAGGTTTCCTCTCCTTTCTCCCCATCCTAGTCTAGCATCATGATATTATTTTAGAAATACAGGTTTTCCTTTTTTCTTCAAAGTAAAAGTTAGTAAGATACTGAATTTCATTAGTATTGATTTGTTTCAGTAATCCTTGGGGAAAAACTTCAAAAGGAAAAATGGAAAAAGTAATTAACAGCTAAAAATTTTTAATTGCTCTATTCCAGTGCTGTTTCTGGATTGTTATAATACCCAGTATTGGAGATAAATTTTATAAAATAGTGTTTTTACTGAAACTAGTGAAATGAGGCAGAAATAAAATGAAAATAATTTCTTCTCCTTTCACAAATCCCTGAGATAACCAATATGGGTGTGTTGCTCTTTCCTGCTCAAACATACCTGCAGGATGAAGGGTTTATTGCATGTGAGTGGAAGGTTATACCACCTATAGTGATATATTTCATGGCAATTTCTTTTTGCACAAATAATTGCAAACATTTTCCCAGGTGAATACATATAGATCTAACTCACTGTTTTTAAAGCTTCAGAATATTTCTTGTATGGGATATATATATCTGTGTTTTAAGCCATTTCTTGCTCTAGACATTCAGTTGTTTCTATTTTTCATCACAAATGATTAAACAATAAACATTCTTACATCATTCTTTTATTTCCATTGGGTAGATTACCAACCATGGAGAGTATAGGTATATTTTGATGTTACATTGATTTTTTTTAATTAAAAAAATTTAGGTAATAAAAGAACCTGCTACATAATTCAAAAGTTATCAAACAAGTAAAGTAAAAAGTAAAGCTTTCTTAATATCTGGTTCTATAAGCCACCTGCTTTACTTACACAGGGTCAACCGCAGCTGTCAATTCTTTTGTATTCTTCTAGGAATTAACTTTTTAAAAAATCTTTGGATGAAAGTGGATTAATCATAATCTTTTACTAATGAAATTTTCATCTTTGTTCTAAATTTAGCCCTCTTTCATTTATTTTCAATATTATCGAGGGATTTACAAACATTGTGCCAACTACAAACTTACTGCCTTTCTGCTCCAAATCCTTCATTGCCAGCTCTGCAATATTTGAACTCTCTTCTTTTGTTTATCATATTATTTGAATCCTCTCTATCTCTCCGTTTTCGGCTAAGTCAGACAAGCTAAAAGTTTTTCAACTTTGTCTTTTAAAAAGACCAACTCTTAGGTTTTATTGATCTTTCCTATTGTCTTTTAAGTCTCTTTCATTTATATCTGCTTCTAGGTTTATCATTTCTTTCCTTATGCAGACTTTGGGCTTAGTTCTTTTTTTCTTGTTCCTTGAGGTATGACGTTAGGTACTTGTTTTTTTTTTTTTTTTCCTTAATATAGGCTTTTATCCCTGTAAACTCCCCTCGTCGACCTGCATTTGTCTTATCCCATACATTTGTTTCCATTTTCATTTTTCTTAAGGTACTCTTTGGTTTCTGTTTTGATCCATTGGTTGTTCAGGAGTGTGTACTCCTGAAAATATGTAATTTTCATATATTTGTGAATTTTCTGGTTTTCCTCCAGTTTGTAGTTTCAAACTATTGTGGTCAAAAAAGTTACTTGATATGATTTCAGTCTTAAACGTGGTAAGACTTGTCTTATAGCCTAACATATGATGTATCCTGGAGAATGTTGTGTGTGTTCTTGAGAAGAATGTGTATTCTGCTGCTGTTGGATAGAATGTTCTGTGTATGTATGTTAGTTCCATTTGGTCTAAAGTGTTATTCAAGTCCACTTTTTCCTTATTGATTTTCTGTCTGAAATAGCTATCCATTGTTGAAAGTGGGATATTGAAATTCTCCACTATCCTTTTATTGCTTTCTACTTCTCCCTTCAGGTCTGTCACTATTTGCTTTATATATTTAAATGCTTTGTTGAATGCATATATATTTGTAGTTGTTATGCCCTCTTTATGAATTGGCCACTTATTATATAGCGACCCTTGTCTCCTGACAGATTTTGACTAAAACTCTATTTTTACTGATTAAAGCATAACCACCTCTGCTCTCTCTTGATTATCATTTGGACAGAATGTCTTCTTTTTTTAAAAGATTTTATTTATTTATTTGAGAGAGTGATCGAGCAGTGGGGAGGGGCAGAGGGAGAGAGAGAAGCAGACTCCCGGCTGAGCAGGAAGCCTGATGTGGGGCTCAATCCCAGGACCCTGAGATCATGACATGACCCGAAGGCAGATGCTTAACTGACTGAGCTACCCAGGTACCCCAGAATATCTTTTTCTATCCTTTCACTTTCAGCCTTTGTGTGTCCTAAAGCTAAAGTGATTTTCTTGTAGGCAGCATACTTTGGGATTTTTTTTCTTTTTCTTCTTCTTCTTCTTTTTTTTTTTTTAGGTTCAGTCAGCTACTTCGTGGCCTTGATTGAAGAATTTAACTCTTTACAGTTAAAGTAATTATTGATAGATAAGATCATGAAAATGTGCCATTTTCATTCATTGTTTTCTTACTGTATTGTAGTTCCTTTGTTACTTTCTTCCTCTCTTGCTCTTTTCCTTTGTGATATGATTTTTTTTTCAAATTTTTATTTTTATTTTTTGTTTTTTTTTAAAGATTTTGTTTGGGGGGCGCCAAGGTGGCTCAGTCGGTTAAGTGTCTGCCTTCATCTCAGGTCATGGTCCCAGGGTCCTGGGATCGAGTCCCATGTCAGGGAGTCTGCTTCTCCCTCTGCCTCTCCCCCCACTCATTCTCTCAATCTCTCTTACTCTTATGCTCTCTCAAATAAATAAAATCTTAAATAAAAATAAATAAAAATAAAGATTTTATTTGGGGTGCCTGGGTGGCTCAGTTGGTTAAGCATCTGCCTTCAGCTCTCAGGTCATGATCTCAGGGTCCTGGGATCGAGTCCCACATTGAGCTCTCTGCTCAGTGGAGAGTCTGCTTCTCCCTCAGTCTCCCTCTCTGTCTCAAATAAATAATTAATTTAAAAAAGACTTTATTTATTTGAGACACACAGAGAGAGATAACAAGAGAGAGTACAAGCAGGGGGAAGAGGGAGAAGCAGGCTCCCTGCTGAGCAGGGAGCCCAGCATGGGGTTCGAACCCAGGACCCAGGGATCATGACCTGAGCCAAAGGCAGAGCCAATTGAGCCACCCAGGTGCCCCCTTTATTTTTATTTTAAGTAGACTCCACCTACAATGTGGGGATCATACTCATGACCCAGAGATTAAGAGTCTCATGCCCACTGAAAGAGCCAGCCAACCACCTCTGATGATTTTTTAAAATAGATTCCTTCTCTCTAACTTGTGTATCTACTATAGGTTTTTTTGTGGTTACTATGAGGCTTACATAAAACATAACAGTCTATTTTAAGCTAATAACAACTTAAGTTGCATAAAAGTGCATAAAAATGCCCTGCTTTTACCCTTCCCCTCCCTCCATTTTATATTACTGATACATTTTACATCTTTTTATATTGTATATCAAGAAATTATTGTAGCTACTTTCAATATTTTTGTTTTTTAACTTTTATACTCAAATGTGATTTATGCACCACCTTTGCAATATTAAAGTATTCTGAAATTGACTACCTTTACCAGTGAGTTTTATACTTTCCTAAGATTTTGTCTTGTTACTTAGTGTCCTTTCATTTCAACTCGAATTCCCTTTAGCATTACTTTTAAGGCAGTTCTCGAGTGGTTTTTGTCTGTCTGGAAATGTCCTAATCTTGCCTGTGTAGCTTGCCGTATCCATCTTAAGTTATCAAAATCTACTTTATTTGTGTATTAACTTAGTTCCCATGAGATACAGAAATGTTACCCCTTGGTAGCTTTATTTGCTCATCCTCTGTTTCATGTTATTTTACATATTATATCTATATATGCCATGAATCCAAACTATATATTTTTGTGTCCATTAAAGATGCTGAATAAAGAAAAGGCAAAGTTTATTCTATAGAGTTTGTTATATTAACCTTCTTATTTACCATTTGTGGATTTAAGTTACTATCTAGTGTCGTTTTTTAAATTAACATATAATGTATTATCTGTTTCAGGAGTTATTTCTTTATTCTTTTTTTAAATTTTTTAATTTTTTAATATTTTTTATTATTATTTTTTTATTTCTTTATTCTAATACAACTTTGCTCCACTCACCTTTGCGCTGTTATTATTTAATGTAGTACATTTCTATATGTTCTAGGTCTAACAATACAGTTATAGTATGTACAATTTTATAAGTATTGTATAGTATAAGCCCTAGCAGTTTTTCTTCTTTAATAATGCAAGTGCCTGACTTTAACCAAGGCATCCACTTCAAAGATGGTAACTTCAAACACATTGCCAGCCACATGACTAGATAAAGAGCTAGGCCTCCCCCTTCCCAAGGTTTTTTTGTTTTAGAGATCTTGGTTGATTTCAACAACTGACCGTTTGGGCTGCTTGTTTTTTTTCTCTTCCTGTACTTTAAATTCCTGCTCTTATCTTCTAACTTCTTCAGTAAAGAGTAAGTCCACAAAACCCTAGGCCCCCAACCCACAACCCCAATAAAAGTAGAACCCCTCACCCTTTGTCTCTCTCCCTATAACCTCACTGTGTGGCTCTAAGTGTGTCGTGTAATTTTCAGGTCTTGCAAGTAATAAATGTTTTCTTCCAAAGTTTCTTGATGTTTATTGTTGAGGGCATATTGCAATCATAATAAGAACCACAAGGGCCAGTTCAGCCACAACATTGGTTATCAATAGGTTGGGACTATCACAAAACATGTTTTATGTATATAATTGCTTTTTAGATCAGTTAAGACAAGAAATATGCATTTGTGCTGTATTTTTTATAATTATGTCATTTCCTTCACTGGTGCTTTTTTGGGTACCATCTAAAGTCACTTACTTTCATTCTGGAGAACTTTCCTTAGTGTATTTTGTAAGGTCGGTCTGTTACCAGCAAATTCCCTCCTTTTTGGTTTGACTGGCAATGTCTTTATTTCACCATTTTTATTTTTATTTTTTTTAAAGACTTTATTTATTTGACAGAGAGTGAGAGAGCACAAGCAGGGGGAATAGTAGAGGGAGAGGGAGAAGCAGGCTCTTCGCTGAGCCGGGAGCCCGATGCGGGGCTCGAAGCCACGACCCTGGGATCATGACCTGAGCTGAAGGCAGACGCTTAAGCATCTGAACCACCCGGGCGTCCCTATTTCACCATTTTAAATTTTTATTCATTCATTTGTTAAAGATTTAATTAATGAATGAATTTAGAGAGAAAGAGAGTGCGAGCACTTCTCGAAGAGGGAGAGGGAGAGAATCTCAGGCAGACTCCATGCTGAGCACAGAGCCAGATGGCAGACTTGATTCCGTTACCCCAAGATCATGACCTGAGCTGAAACCAAGAGTCATACACTTAACCAACTGAGCCACCCCAGTACCCCCATTTCACCCTTTTTTTTAAAAAAAGATTTTGCTTGACAGAGAGAGCACAAGTAGGCAGAGCAGCAGGCAGAGGGAGAGGGAGAAGCAGGCTCTCCTCTGAGCAGGGAGCCTGAGGTGGGGCTCAATTCCAGGATCCTGGGATCATGACCTGAGCCGAAGGCAGCCACTTAACTGACTGAGCCACCCAGGCGTCCCTATTTCACCACTTTTTTTAAAAGATTATTTATTTATTTATTTGAGAGAGAGAGAGAGAGAGAGACCATGAGAGGGGAGAAGGTAAGAGGGAGAAGCAGACTCCCCGTGGAGCTGGGAGCCCGATGTGGGACTCGATCCTGGGACTCAGGATCATGACCTGAACTGAAGGCAGTTGCTTAACCAACCGAGCCACCCAGGCTCCCCAATTTCACCATTTTTTAAAGACAGTTTATGTATAAAATTCTTTGTGTACAGCTTTACCCCCTCCTCCCAGAATTTTGAATGTTTCATCCCATTGTCTTCTGGTCTTCATTGTTTTGATGAGAGATCCACTATTAACATTATTGGGGCTCCCTTTAAGTATGAGTCTTTCTCTGTTGCTTTCAAGAGTTTTTTTTTTACTAACTTTTATTAATTTTACCATGAGGTCTTTGTGAATCTTTGCCTAGAGATTTCAAGAATCTTTCTTGAGCTTCCTGAATGTGTATATTAAAGTTTTTCAGTAAATTGGGAAAATTTCAGCCATTATTTCTTAAGTATTTTTTCAGCTTCTCTCCTTTACATGTATGTTGGCATTCTTAATGATGTCCTACATTTCTCTGAGGCTCTGTTCATTCATCATTCTTTTTTCTTTCTATTCTTGGAATTACTAATCTTCATAATATTCACATTCATTCTTTTGCCAGCTCGAATATGTTGAATTCCTCAAGTCAGTTTTTCATTTTGGTTATTGCAATTTTAAACTCAGTCTCTATTTGGTTCTCTAATTTTAATTTCTTTTCCTTTTTAAAAAATTTTATTGATTTAAGTAATTTTTACACCCCTTGTGGGGTTCAAACTCATGACTTCGAGATCAAGGGTCACATGCTCCTCCGACTGAGCCAGGCAGGCACCCCTCAATTTCATTATTAATATTTGCTCTTTTAATATTTTTTAAGATTTTATTTATTTATTTGACAGAGAGAGAGACAGTGAGAGAGGGAACACAGCAGGGAGAGTGGGAGAGGGAGAAGCAGACTCCTCTCCTGAGCAGGGAGCCTGATGCGGGGCTCAATCCCAGGACCCTGGGATCATGACTCGAGCTGAAGGCAGACACTTAACAACTGAGCCACCCAGGCGCCCCTAATGTTTGCTCTTTGATGAAACATTGTCATCATATTTTCTTTTACTTCTTTAATCATGCTTTCCTTCAGTTCTTCAAAATAATTTTAATGGCTGCTTTGATGTCCTTTTCTGTTAAATGTGACATCTGGGCCCTCTCAGACAATTTTAGTTGCTTACTTTTTTTCCCTATGTCTGGGTCATATTTTCTTGTTCCTTTGTACGTCTTATAATTTTTTGTTTAAAATTAACACATTAAGGGCACCTGGGTGGCTCAGTAGATAAGCGTCTGCCTTCGGCTCAGGTCATGATCCCAGGGTCCTGGGATTGAGCCCCACATTGGGATCCCTGCTTAGTGGAGAGCCTGCTTCTCCCTCTCCCTCTGCTGTTGCCCCTGCTTGTGCTCTCTCTCTCTCTCTCTGTCAAATAAATAAATAAATAAATAAATAAATAAATAAATTCTTTTAAAAAAATAAATAAAATTAACACATTAGGTAATATATCGTGTTATATATTTTAGCAACTCTAGGTACTGATTTTCCTACCCTGCTTTCTGAACATTGATAATCTGTGGCCCTCAATCAATCCCAAAGTCTTTCTTGTTTTATTTTACAGTTGGCTAATAATGACGATATTGTCTTATACCCCTTTAAAAGGGATGAGCATAAAGTATTCAGGGCCACTTTTAATAAGGGACCATGCCACAGGGTTCCATGAGTGTTTTTCTTCTATAACTGAGGATCAGAATCCGTTTTGTAGAGGCATAGGCAGCAGCACTGGGAAAGGTATTTTGTATGATCTTGACCATCTAGTTTTAAAAGGGGTATAGATTTGTAGCGTGCTACATGGTGACTGCTTTTCTTCTGCAGAAGCAATCACCCAGCAGTCCTGAATATTGCACAGGGTATCAGTCTTTCTCCTGCATGCCCTTTACAATGACTGTCAATGCCTGGTTGAAACAGGCATTGTCCCAGGGTAAAATAATTTCTCTGAGCCTAGTATCAATAATGACTTTGCTAGAATTGAGACCTATGATTCAATCTTAGATAGAGTTTTGGCCAAAGACTTGTGACCCAGAGCTCCTTTAAGGAGGGCCTCAATCTCATGCCTGTAAATACCAATTATCAAAACTTCTGATATGTCAGTTAAATCTGTAATGGCGGTTTGGTAGGACTTGGAAAATACAGCACAAAGTGCTGTTCAGCAAAGCTCAAAGCCAAACTCTCCAGACAGCAGCATAGATCAAGCAGCATGCTTTCCAGTAGACAACAAAATGCATAGTTGCTAAAAGGCAACAGAGCTTGTTAGGAAACCAAAGCATGAGAAGACAGACCCCTGGTAGTGGTAGCTATTGCTTAGACATTCTACTCACTGCTATAATTTTTGCAGCCACCCTAAAGATGTGGGATAGATCCCCAACTCAAAATTTGGTTTGTGTGTCAAGGCTGATAGTACCACCCATGCACCAACAGGGTATGGAGAGGTTTATTGCATAGAGATTTTCTGGGGAGAATTCCAAGCAGGTCTCAGAATGGATTGAGAGGTAGGGGAGGGGAGAATGTCTTGGGGTTTTTTTTTGTGCTTACTGGTGGGGCTCTGTAAGGGTTCCCATGAAGAGGCTGGGGTTTGTGTAGTTTGAACTTCCCCACCTGCACTAAAGGGATACACAGCAGTCAAACATCAAAAATGGAATCATACCCTTTATTACACTGTATTATCCATTACTTTGCAACAAGCTACCACAAACTTAGCGGCTTAGAGCAACACACAGTCATCTCACAGTTTCTGAGGATTATGAGTCTGAGCGCAACCTTTGTGCTCTACTTCAAGGTCTTTTATAAGGCTACAGTCAAGGGCTACTTGGCTGGCTCAGTTGGAAGAGCATGTGACTCTTGATCTCAGATTTTTGAGTTCAAGTCCCATGTTGAGTGTAGAGATTACTTAAATAAATAAAACTTAAAAAAAAAAAGCCTACAGTCAGGGTATGGGTCAGGTTTTATATGAAGGCACATCTGGGGAAGGATGACTTCCAAGCTCACATGGTTATTTGCAGGATTTAGTTCCTTACAGGCTGTTAGACTAACGACATCAGTTTCATGCTGGTTGTTGGCCAGAATCCAATTTCAGTTCCAGTTGCTGTATGGGCTTCTTCAGTATGGCACCTTACTTCATCAAACCCAGCAAGACAGTCAATAAAGAGTCTTCTAGCAAGAAAGAAGTTCTTTTTTGTAACTTTAATTACGTAAGTGACTTCCTATGATCTTTGCCTTATTCTGTTGATTAGAAATAACTTGACAAGTCAGCCCACTCTCAAGGGAAGGGGATTACACAAAGGCATGCATATCAGGAGTCAGAGATCATTGAAGGACAACTTAATCTTTCTGCCACAGGGACCTATGGCCATTTACTTGAGCAACTACACGTTGGAAAAAGGAAAATACCTAGACATCTTGAAATCTCCGATGCAGGGGTCTGAGTTGACAATGGTATCCAGAGACCTAAAGCATTTTCAGGGTCCACATGTTAAAATAGTCATATGCGTGGGTCAGGTAATAAGTGGATTCCTGACTAATGTCTAATTTACAATAGATCTGTTGGGTTCATAGACCATCTGGTGGTTATTTTGTGTATCCCTAAATTTACAATAAGTATTGACATACTTTGGAGTTGGAGTTACTCCACATAGTGATTCTTGCCCTTTTGGTGTTAAGAGTAACAGTGGAAAAGATCAAGTAGAAATCTCTGAGATTACCTCTGTCCCCTCAAGCTACAATGGTAAATTAAAAACTGTATCACAGGGGTGCCTGGGTGGCTCAGTGGGTTAAAGCCTCTGCCTTCAGCTCAGGTCATGATCTCAGGGTCCTGGGATCGAGCCCCGCATCGGGCTCTCTGCTTAGCAGGAAGCCTGCTTCCCCTCTCTCTCTGCCTGCCTCTGCCTGCTTATGATCTCTCTCTCCGTCAAATAAATAAATAAAATCTAAAAAGAAACAAGCAAATAAACTGTATCACATTCCAGAAAAAGAGTAGAGATTAGTCCCACTCTAAAGATCAAAAGGATGTAAGATTGGTAGTCATTATTATATCTTACGGTCATATGTCTATTTTATCCACCAGTCTGTGAGTGTAACTGGAAGATGGCTATAGGCTACTGCAAGCTCTGCCAATTAGTAGCCTCTGCAATTGGTATTTTTGTTATAGAAGATACATAGTATACAGTAATTGATCTGAATAACCTTCTTTTCTATCCCAATCACAAAATAAAACCAGAGACCATTTGCAAGTGATAAACAGAATATGTATTTATGATTTTGTCACCTTTGTGAAAATATAAAATGAGGAAATCTGGACCATCACAGTAATTAATTTCATTGATGACATCAATTTGATAAGACAGCATGGGGAAAGGATGTCATGCACATTGGAAACCTTGTTAAGACACATGTTCCCCAAAGCATGAGAGAAAAACCTACAAAGATTCAGAGACTTGCCACTTGGTAAAATAAAAGAGAAATGCTCTGTTCATATCCTCTAATACTGAGAAGAAAGGGTACTTCCAGGCAAATTTCTTTGTGCTATGCAAGCAACACATTCAACATTTTAGAAAACCCATATACAGAATGACAAAGAATACTGACAGCTTTGAGTGGAGCCTAGCACAGTAAAGTAGCACATCCCAGCTGAGATGCAAATAATGCTTCCACTTGAACTATATGATCTGAAATACTGTATACTGTTGGAGATATGACTGATTGAAAATGATGCGGTGTGGAGTTCATGGCAAGCCCTAGTCGAAGCAGAATGAGCAAGGACATGTCATCCACAGCAGATAATTACACAGTTTTTGAAAATAAGCTCCTGGTGTGCTACTGGGCTCTCTGAAGACAGAATGCTTGACCACATGAAATCAAGTCACCATGCACCCTGAACTGCCCATTGTGAGAGGTATGTCCTGTCAGAACCACAAAGTGATAAAGTTGGATGAGCCCAGTGCAATCTTTGAAAAAATGGAAATGGTACATTCAGAATTGTGCACAAGAAGTACTAAGTGCACACAATCTGTAGATTGTAGATGGGTATGTCACCCATCACTTCCACCAGTGTCTCAGATCACTCGTATGGACAGATGGGAGTCCCATATAACCAGTTGAGGAGGAAAGAAAAAGGCTGAAGTTGGCTTACAGTTTGTTGGCTCTATATGCAAATGTAAACTGAAATGTAGAGCAGCAGCTTTACACAGAAGCTTCACACGGGGAGCTCTGAAAGGGACATTTTTCTCAGTGGGTGAAACATTAGGTATTGTATTTGGTCATCCACTTCATGTAGAAGGAGAAGTGCCCCAGAGAAGAACAATCATACTCCTAGGGTAAAATGGCCTAGTCAGGGGCCTGAGAGAAGAAAGGTCGGAAGATTTTATATCAGTCAGTATTTAACCAGAAAACAGAAACAGTATATATAAATATTTATTCCGGTGAATCTGCTTATGTGATTGTGGGGGCTAAGCAAGTCTAAAATCAGGAAGAGCAAGCTAGAATTCTTGGACATGAGATGAAACTGCTATCCGCGGGCAAAATTTTTTCTTTTTCAGAAATTCCTCAGCTCTACTCTTAATGTCTTTCAACTGATTAAATCCCTCCTAAATTAAGTCCCTCCTAAATTATCTAGGATGATCTCCCTTAAAGCTAACAGATTATGGACTTTAGTCACATCTACAAATTCCTTCACAGCAATACCTAGCTTAGTGTTTGATTGAATAACTGTAGTCTAGCCAAGTTGACACATAAAAATGACCTTAACTGTCCACTGCTTATCAACTTGGCACTCACACACATTTTCTTTAATCACACTCTTCAAATGAAGACAATAAGTCGTACTTCCTACTAACATGAAACACTATCCTGTGTACAATTGAAAACACGTTAATACTTTCCCCACTAGAGGACGCAAAAGTCCTTGGGTGAGGTTCACTCTTACATCCTGTAACTGTGATATAAAGTTAACTATTACTAATAAATCTTATGTTTGACAGGGGATAGAAGGAAGGAAACAAAAATATTTGGTTAATATGTATACAAACATAACAAAATGAAGAATTATGCGTGCTATTTCTGTTCTCATTTTTACAACTGGCCATGTTGTTATAGCTAGTATTTATAACTATCTTCATCCACTATACATTCCATATCTACTTTGTCTTCAGCAAGTACCTCAGCTGATTTTGATTCTTTCCTTTCAGGATAAACCAAATATTCCTGAAGTGTCTCAGCCATTAGCAGTCCTGCCTGAATCCAGTTGTAGTTTTCCATTAACATTAATCACAGGACGTGGTAGTACTGAGACATGCTAAGGGAGCTCCTGTATTTCAGACATAAGATTCTTTACATTCATTATATATTAGCAGCGCAAATTCCTCTTGGTAATCAGGACCAGTCACTCATTGAGTACAGTAACTGCCTTCTTTGCCTGTTGATTTGGAAGCATGAGGAGCCCAAAGCGGCCTCAAACCAAGGTGGCAGCTTCAACTTTTAAGTTTTATGGAACAATTGTTGTCTTCTGGTGGAAGCATTCCTCTCCTTGCAACTAAGGCTTCAGTCCAGCAGAGCCTAAAGTTACAGGGATGGAAAGCAAAAATTTTGCTAGTGGATCACGACAGGTAATAATGAGTGGAACCACTCCCATTTGCACTCCTTGATTCCTGGACCCGTTTGCACCATATATTGGAGGTTGATTTAAAGCATATATAGCATCCTCAAAGACACTTCCCCAGTCCCACAAGATACAGCTATCTCAGTGGCACTGGAATAGAGGCTTCAAAAGGCCATTCTAACATTCTATCAAGACAGATTTTTCAGGAAAAAAAAATGCTTCTTCAGAATGATGGAAAACATGGTAAGACCATGTGAGTAGCATGAGTATGGGGTCATTGCCACAATTCATTTGCTATGAAATGAGCCCTTTGATCAGAAGCAAATGTTATTTAAAATACCACAATGATGCATAAGGTGCTCTGTAAGTCCACAGATGGTAGTGTGGTGGAAGCACTGAATGCAGGGAAAGAAAAGCCATATCACCCAGGGAATGAGGACATTTTGGTGATTCAGTGTTGGTCTCTCCTACTGGCAGACTGGGCCCTCAGCAGTAGTTATAACCAGGACATTTTTGGTGAGCGGAAGTCCATGTTGCTGAGTCTCCGCATAACCTTCATCATTGGGGCCATAGCCACTTTGTTTTATGAGCCCACTGGGTAATGACACGAGTGGCTGAGAAAAGAAGCTGACTGATATCCTCAGAATTGGTCATTGTATATACGTATTAAGATCCTCCTCTGCTGAGATAAGCATTCATTCACATGGGACACAAATATCTTCACATCATTTCCCATTCAGAGAAATCTGTTCACATACCACGTACCCAGACTTCCTTATCACACATTTCCCAGTCATGTTCCTTCTAAGTCCCTGACCATCCAACCAAATTATTGGCCACAGCCCATGACTATAGACTCTTGCTTCTGGCCATTTTTCCTTCTAGGCTAAATAAACAGTTGCCTTCCTCACATTTTTTCCCATTGGGAAGATTTCATCATTGTCCCTTCAAGGAGGTCCCAGAAAGGGCTGTAGTGCTGCAGCTGTCCTTACTTGGGTGGTACTTGCATGTCATACAGAACCATCTGTAAGCTGTGTTCACATGTTTCTCTTCCTTAGCCAGCTGGTTGTAGGGCCCTCCCCATGAGACCATAGGGTGGGCTGGGAGTGGTAAGATCTTAGGGGTAGGGGTCATGTGTATTTATTTAGTTCACTTGATCTTTTTCTTTTTTAAGAGAGCATGGTAGGGAGGAGCAAAGGGGAGGCAGAGAGAGAGAATCTTAAGCAGGTTCCATGCCCCACACAGAGCCTGACATGGGGCTCAATCTCATGACTCTGACATCATGACCTGAGCTGAAATCAAGAGTCATATGCTCAATTGAGTAAGCCACCCTGGTGGCCCTTTAGTCCACTTCTTCATGCAACTTTGCCTTCGGGGCCTGCTTGAGCCAAATCTCCAATATACCACTCTCATTCGAGATAGTATAAACAGCCTGGACCTGTTGAAGAACTTTCTCTCATTCTGGGCCCCCCTCAAACTAGCAGTTTTTTCAGTTCATTAAGTAAATGGGCCATAATGGTATATCCAAATTACTTTTTTTTTAAACGTGTGTCTAAAATCCAAAGAGTCCCCTATGTGTCATGCTCTGTTTTTGTTCTAGGAAGGGATTCTTCACTTTAAGATATCTCAATATGCACCACATTGACACCATAGAAATTCCACTGAGATGGAAGGACCCTGAATTTTTGCCAAAGTTATTTCCCACTCTCTGATGTACAAATATCTTGCCAATATGTCTAGAGTCTTTATTAATTTAATGGCCGAGCATGATGACTTGTGCAAGGGAAATGTGATCGAGGTGTGGGTGGACTAAATTATGACCTAGTGCTGGAGAGTTGATATACCCTTGTGATGGTTAATTTTATGTGTCAATTTGGCTAGGCCACAGTACCTACATATTTGGTCAACATTATTTTAGATGTTTCTTTAAAGGTATTTATTAGACAAGATTAACATTTCAATCAGTAGACTGAGTAAAGCAGATTTCCCTCCATAATGTGTGTGGGCCTCATCCAATCAGTTGAAGGCTTTAACATAAAAAAAATGACTTCTCTTGAAGAAGAGAAAATTATGTCAGCAGACTGCCTTTAGGCTTGAACTGCAGCATCAATTCTTACCTTGTTTTCCAGCCTGCATGTCTATCCTGCAGATTTTTGATTTGTCAGCTTCCACAATTGCATGATCCAATTCTTTTCTTTCTTTGGAAAGATTTTATTTGAGAGAGAGAGAACAAGTGGGGAGAGGGACAGAGGGAGAAGGAGAAGCAGGCAGGGAGCCCAATGTGGGTCTCGATCCCAGGACCCTGGGATCATAACTGAGCTGAGGGCAGACACTTAACTGACTGAGCCACCAGGTGCCCCAACATGATCCAATTCTTTAAGTAAATCTCTTTTTCTCTTAGTCTGCCTTCTTTATGTGTGTGTGTGTGTGTGTGTGTGTGTGTGTGTGTGTGTGTGTGTGTATACATATATGCTACACACACATGCATGTATGTACAACACACATGTATATATAAACACATATGTTTGTGCGCGCGCACACACACACACACACAGATATGTATATGTCTGTATAAACCCCTAAGTGGTTCTGTTTCTCTGGAGAACCCAGATGAACACAGCTTCTGAGGTAGAACAGTGAAGGTGTGTATTGCTGGCCTGAAAACAGTACTTCTGGTGGTCTTTACTAAAAGATATCTAGAAAAAAATTTTTCCAGGTCAATAGTTATATACCACATACCAGAGGATGTGTTAATTTGCTTAAGCAACAAAGCCACATCTGGAATGCAATTAGGATTACCACCTAATTAAATTTATGATGTTCTATTGTCATTTAAGATCCATCTGTTTCCTGCATAAGCCAAATAAGTGTCTGGAATGAAATATGTTGGAAATCACCATCTTTTAAGTCCTGTGTCACAAATATCTGCAACACCTATAGGACTGTGGTATTACTTTTTTTTTTTTAATTACTATTTTTATGGGTAGAGGCGGTTATACCTACAAAGGCTTCCAGTTGGCCTTCCCCACCATAATAACCTTCACCCCACAAGTCACAGAACTAATATGGGGTTGTGTTATTTGCCAAGTATATCTATTCCAATTATGCATTTGGAACTGGAGAAATAACCATAAGACGGGCTGGGAAACCAATGGGCTCACTGGGAGGCAGCCTTGAGCTAAAATTCCATTGATCACCTGACCTCCATAAGCCCCGACTATAACTGATGGACCACAGTGACATTTTGGGTTTCCAGAAATTTGAGTAATTCCTAAAAAGTATGATTATTTCTTTTTTCTGGGTGCAGCTACCTTGGTAAATGGCCATAGTTTCCTTTGGAGAAGGATAGGAGAAAGGTTAACAGTATTTAGTTAGAAAACCTCTAACATTATGTTCATGATGCTTGGATGTCTGGCATTGACCCTTGATTGAGATAAGGGCAGAGATATGTGTGGCACTATTTAAAGTCTAAAGCTCCCCTGTAGGCCCCCAGAGCCAATTTGTTTATCAAGTAAATGATTAGATAGCCTATCTTGACTATGTAATGAGTGAACAGAGGGGCATAAATCCCCTTGCAGGGAACTTCTGCCCTGAGCTCTCCCAAAGTAAAGATTCACACAGATATTAGTGGTTCAACCTGGAGATAAAGTGCAGTCTGCATGTGAATAAGGACACTGGGGAGCTTGCACCTGGATAATTCTGACTCCCTAATTGCTTACCTACCTTTTCTTTGTCTTAGTAAGGCACGTCCTTTAGTTTTATTTCTTATTTATTTTTTTAAGTAGGCTCCACAATGTGGGGCTTGAACTCACAACCCTGAGATCAAGATGTGAGCTGAGATCATAAGTCAGATGCTTAATTGACTGAGTCACCCAGACACCCTCCCTTTTGCTTTTAAATGAAAGCATTACATGGATATGCTCTGTGGAGTCTTGTCAGTCCTTTGGACTGATGGAATCTTTGCACATGTTAACTCTCTTTTGTCTCATGACCTTGCAGTTAGGTGTATAAAATATGAATTTGTGAATTAATTCATATTCTGTTATATATATTTAGTAGTAAGTGGACTTGGCAGTCCAAAATCATGTCTACTCCTTAGAGATGCCCAAACTTCATTCACCAATAGATCAGTTAGTTGAAAGTCCTCATTTCATATATTTATCCATTCATAAAATATTCATATAAATTAATGAAAAAGAACATGCCCAAATTCTTCAAAAGAATCCTTTATACAGGAGTATGGAACGTAGCCCAATCCATTGCCCAGTCACACCAAAACATAAAATATTGGGCCTGCTTTTTCTAAGAAGCAGTTTATATGTGAATAGCTTTTAGTAAAAATTCATTTAGACTTTCTTCAAAGCCTTCAAAGTATCTTCTATAAGGACATGGCTGTACTTATCTCCCTTTTTTTTTTTTTAAGAAGGACTTTATTTATTTGACAGAGAGCACAAGCAGGGAGAGCAGCAGGCAGAGGGAGAGGGAGAGGAAGAGTGAGAAGCAGGCTCCCTGCTGAGCAAGGAGACCCCCAACCCCCACGCATGGCTTGATCCCAGGACCCTGGAATCATGACCTGAGCCGAAGGAAGACGCCTAACCAACTGAGCCACCCAGGCACCCCCTTATCTCCATATCTTCATTTTTCTCTGCATCTTAGTTCATGGAACATCAGGAAAATGAGTCTGCATAGGATCTTTCAAAGATAGACTTGTTTCCCTCTGCATTATCCACAGTAGGTCTTTTGGGGCTGTTTTCATGTTTTGCAAAATTGTGAAGAATGCATTTGCATAGCTAAGCTAACCAAGCTGATAAATATAATTTACTGCCAGAAAATGAGAAAGAAGATAGCATATGAACCCTTCATTGAGTTGTTATTTATGTATGTAATTGCAAACAAAAAATACAGCCAATCGTCAACTGTTTTTTAGGATCAGTTTTTTTTCCATGCCAAATATCTCCTAGTAGTTGCCACACTTTTTCTCATTGACTCTAAATCCAAATCATACCATTATTTTATAATATACTCAGAGATTATTTTCCCTTTCTTTTAATCAATCCAATTTAATTTTTTTAAAAGATTTTACTTATTTATTTGACAGAGAGAGAGAGATCACAAGTAGGCAGAGAGGCAGGCAGAGAGAGAGGGGGGGAAGCAGGCTCCCCGCCGAGCAGAGAGCCCGATGTGGGGCCTCGATCCCAGGACCCTGAGATCATGACCTGAGGCGAAGGCAGAGACCCTAACCCACTGAGCCACCCAGGTGTCCCTCCAATTCAATTTTTAAAATGTAACCTTTTTGTGGTTCAGGAATCTGAGAAGGCTTTAGCTGAGCAGTTCTTGCTTGGGGTCTTTCAGGTGGTTCCAGTTGGGTGTTAGAAAGGGCTACAGTCATCTGAAGACTTGATTAGGTGTCCCAGATGGCTCATTCATTTAGTTGACAGATGGTACTGGATGATGGCTGGGAGCTTAGCTGGGGCTGTTAACCAGGTGCCTCCATGTAGACTCTAGCATTATAATCTCAGTATGGTTAGACTTCTTCCTAGAACCGCTTTCCCCAAGTTAGAGTTCCAAGCCTCATCTATTCCCTTTTTAAAATTTCCCTTTCTTTAATTTTTTTGATGTTGTATAAGGAATGAGCTATGGCTAAAGTCATTCTCATGATCTTTTTTTTTTTTTTTAAGAGAGCATGTGTATAGGGGGTTGTGGGGAGGGTTAGAGGGAGAGGGAGAGGGAAATTCCAAGCAAGCTCCTGAGGGTGGAGCCTGATGTGGAGCTTGATCTCACGACCCTGAGACCATGGCCTAAGCCAAAATCAAGAGTCAGACACTCAACTGATTGAGCCACCCAGGCACCCCTTATGATCATTTCATTTAAAGAGTTCCAATCCAATGTGAATTCCATGGTGTTGTGTATGATTTGAACTATGACCATAAGCTTTTCCATATTCATCATTTTTATACGTCCAGCAAGATACAGGCCATAGGTAAAAGCTATTACCCCCTGTTCCCTTTACTATACTCATAGGATTTTTCTTCAGTTAGAACTCTCTAATGCAAGGAAGCATGCTAGGAGCCTTCCTTTCCTTAGTATGCCTTTGGATTTCAAATATGGCATTTTTGTGGCTAGAGGAAATCTCACATTTATTACATTTGTTTGGTATTATATTACAGTTTGGGCTGTGACTAAAAGCCTTTTGTACATGCATTATAATTGAATTCTCAGTTTTCATATTTGTAGAGTTTCCCTCTAGCATGAATTGTCTGGTTGGAACCATCACCATATCGCTAATATTCAGTTGTTTTCCTTCAGAGCGAATTACATCATGCTGTGAAAGTTCTGAGTTGTTTGGTAGTATCTACCAAAGCTGACCAAACATACATCTGCTCCAGGACCCAGTAATTCCATTCCTAGTATATACACAAGAGAAATGAATGTATGTACACTGAATGACAAATATTTCACAGAAGCATCATTTATTATGACCCTAAGGTGTAAACAATGAAAAAGTCCATCAACAGTAGATTGGATAAATTGTAATTTAATCATATGATGGAACTCTATAGAATTGAAATAAATGAACTTCTGCTGCATGCACTAATGATGAGTTTTACAAACATAATGACGAATGAAACAAGCCATATATAAAAGAATACATGATGTATAATCCAATTTATATAAAGGTTCATAATATGCAAAATCTAATTTATGTTATAAGTCAGAACTGTGGTAAGTTTTAAGGAGGTAACAACTAATTTTTATTTCATATTTGCAATGAGAAATACATACTTCCCTTCTTTTAAACCATTCTTATGAACATTCATACTTTCTTTCTTTTAAAAACACTTCTGCTCACAGTGTGGTCCACGGACCACTGCCAGTTGATCAACTGCTTATTACTGGGTCACAGCAAGGTATGTAATGAAATTGAAAACAAGCAATTTTAAATGTTTGTAGAAACTTGACAGAGGAAGTTTATGCCTGCTGAATCTAATAATAAAAAATTTAGGGTTGTATTTTCAATGACTACTGTCATTTGTCTAGTCATTCTTTGTGTGTTATATAGGCTCACAAACAGTAGGTAAATTTGTGGAATAGTACCGTAAACTGTTGAATATTATATTTGCAAGCTACATCATGTACAGTGTTTACTGGGACTTCAAAAGTATTTACCAAAAAGTCATATCCTTTACTGAATTCCCATAGTTTCTACCTTGTGAGTTTTTTGATGTACAAAGAGGTTTGACTTACAACTGAAGAACTTCCCACATTCTTTACATTCATATGGTTTCTCTCCTGTGTGAGTCTTCTGGTGGCGAATGAGGTTTGATTTCCTACTGAAGGCTTTCCCACACTGAGGACATCCATTGGATTTCTCTCCTGTATGTATTCTCTGATGAACAGTGAGGATTGCCTTCTGGCGGAAGGACTTCCCACATTCATTACAAATATAGGGTTTTTCCCCAGTATGAATTCTTTGATGGAGAGTGAGGGTTGTCTTTTGGCAGAAGGACTTCCCACATTCACTGCATATATAGGGTTTCTCTCCTGTGTGAGTTCTCTGATGTACAGTGAGGGTTGTCTTCTGGATAAATGCCTTCCCACATTCATTACATTGATATGGTTTCTCTCCTGTGTGAGTTCTCTGATGATCAATGAGGTATGACTTCTTTCTAAAAGCACTTCCACACTGAGTACATTCATAGGCTTTCTCCCCTGTATGTGTTTTGTGATGTCTAGTGAGAGTTGCCTTCTGGCGGAAGGACTTCCCACAATCCATACAGATGTAGGGCTTCCCCTCTATATGTGTTTTCTCATGAAGAGTGAGGGCTGTCTTTTGACGGAAAGCTTTTCCACATTGATTGCAAACATAAGGTTTCTCACCTGTGTGAATTCGTTGATGTTCAATGAGATATGACTTCCTTCTAAAGCTATTCCCACAGTAAGGACACTGAAAGGGTTTCTCTTCTGTTTGAGATCTCTGATGCACGATAAAAATAGACTTCCTGCAGAGGAACTTTCCATATTTGCTGTATGCATGGGTTTTCTTCTCAATAAGAGTTTGTGAATGGGCACTGAGATTTGACTTTTCAATTAAGGCTATTCCATCTTTATTGTATTCATAAGGTTTTTCTCCTCTGTGAGCTCTAGAATGTGTAAATAACATTCCTTTCATAAGGAAGGATTTTTCACATTCATTATGATCTAATGATTGCTCAGGAGTTTGAACCTTCTGATGTTGAATAAGCTCTTGTTTACCACTCAGACTCCTTTCTGTTTGTTTATAGAGATTCACTGTAGTATGAATTTTCTCATTTTTAGTATTGAGGAATGATTTCTCCCATCCATTACTCTCACCAAACTTCTCTCTTACAGGGCTTATATTTCTACTGACTAATTCTGAAATATTTTTTAAAACATTTCCATCAGGCCTATATTCACGTAGCGTTGTTTTTGAAATAATACGGTTCTTGCCTACAGTAAATGTTTTCCCAAAAATATTACTTCTTTCCTTAATTAGTCTTTTGTGGTTGATGAATATGACTGATCTTGAGTGCCTGTCTTGGTATTCTTTGAACTTCACTAAAACATCTTCAGCTTTTCCATCTTCTTCTAGAAGAGAATAACAACATGTAATTTTTCACATAAATGTTATGGATTGGATGTATATACAAACAACCCATTGTGCAACTGTCTGCCTCACTATTGTGGTCTATACAAAGGCCAAAATAAATTACTTCTTGGTAGGGAAAATTCATATGATATAAACACAAAGCTTGCTACACAGTTAAAGTGAGGAAAAATTGGCATAAGGAAAGAACACTCATATCTTTGGGATATTGTAAATATAAGCTATCTTGAGCAGGTACAATAAACACAAGGACAAGTAAACAGAAGACAGAGGATGATGAAAGTGGGATTGTTCTTGGAATGGGCAGATTCAGAAATAATGGAGTGAGCTTATTAAGGGTACTAACAAGTAAGCAAGGAAAATGTTCAGGTAGAAATGAAAGCCTAAATATTATTCCCTCATGCCTAAATATGTGTTATAAAATACTTCCATTTGTTTCTTCCTCACTTGCATGTAACCCATCCATGGCAAATGAACTTTCTCAAGCACTCATTTCCTAGTGTTAAGAGAAACACTGTTTATAGCCTAGGCCCTAACTCTCCACACAACTTATTTTCTCTTGAAAGGGAAGACTTTGGGAAACCTATTTCCATTAGGAATTGTAAAATAAACCAGAGAACAAAGCATACTTAAAACATGAATGTAATCACTGCTGTATTCTGACTGCTGTTACCATCAATTTATTCTTCCAGAGATGGCCAATAACTAAATTCTCCTGACCATCAGTTCTAACTTTTCCTCCTTTCATTTGCTGAATTACTTTTTCAGTTTTCAGGAAGGATGGTTTAAGTTTTCCTCCCAATGCAGTAACATAACTTAACTCCATTATTCCCTATGGAGGATGTGAAGGCCGAGATTCCTTAACCGTATGCTTACAGCACTGATTGATTCTATTATTTTTTTCTTTTTTTTTTTTACTCTATTATTTTTCTTATAATTCTTGGCTGTACCTGATTATTGTTACCTTACTACCACTCATGTCTAGTAGGGTAATTTTAAATTTGGGTTCATCTTACCATTGACTTGTGTCTTATTTACAGTAGCCCTTAACTGGTAACTGCCCAAGTATCCATCAAAAGGTAAATGGTAATATTGTGTCATGTATATATACAATGCAATACCACTCACCAATAAAAAAGAAAAAAAATCTGATACACAATGGAAAGAGATGGATCTCATTTTTCAGAGTGAAAGCTTTATGCAAAAGAGCATATATTATACAATTCCATTTATGTGCAGTTTTAGAACACACTAAAACTAATTTGTATTAGTAACTGGAGTTACACCGTCTTTCTAAGAACCTCAACCACCTTCAGAGACATTCTACTATTCATTTCTCCAAAAGCCCTCATATATTATTTGTATCTTTTAATGTATAATTTATCTGAAATTAGATTATAATTATAGCCTGGACCATTCATCTCAAGAACTCTTTCAACAATCTGCTATTTTAATATGGATATTATATGTAGAATGCTCAATTTGATAATATTGCCTTCCCAACTAAAACTTATGCTCTTGGATGTCAACATTTTATTGACTATCTTCTGAGTATACATTAACACACGGTTATCTGAGATAAAGGGATGTGATCTTGGCATGTATATTTAAAAGAACTTATCAGGGCGCCTGGGTGGCTCAGTGGGTTAAGGCCTCTGCCTTCGGCTCAGGTCATGATCTCAGGGTCCTGGGATCGAGCCCCGCATCGGGCTCTCTGCTCAGCGGGGAGCCTGCTTCCCCTCCTCTCTCTGCCTGCCTCTCTGCCTACTTGTGATCTCTCTGTCTCTTTCAAATAAATAAAAAAAATAAAATCTTTAAAATAAATAAATAAAAGAACTTATCATTAAATGATTTCTGAATGGATGAGAAAGATGTTTTCCTTGCATGGTATCAAAGAGAGGTAACTGGGGTGCCTGGGTGGCTCAGTCATTAAGTGTCTGCCTTCGGCTCAGGTCATGATCCCAGGGTCCTGGGATGGAGCCCTGCATCGGGCTCCTTGCTCAGCGGGAACCCTGCTTCTCCCTCTCTCTCTCCTCCTGCTTATGTTCCCTCTCTCACTGTCTGTCTCTGTCAAATAAATAACTAAAATCTTTAAAAAAAAAAAAAAAGAGAGAGAGAGAGAGAGGTAACTATTGAATATCTAGCCTCTATTACTACAGTAAGAAAAAGTAAAAGAGAGAACCTTATTTGGGGGAACTATTAATTGGATGGGGAAAGAAGTCTGATCATAACAGAGGATGTGTCTGTTTATAATTTACAGACATGAGTAGAATATGAATGCAGCAAAAAAGGAATTGACATGGTCTGGATTAGTCAAGGAACATTTCATGGAGGAAGTGAAACTTGATCTTTTAACTAAATGGTATGTAGTATTGTATAGTAAAGAATATAACCTTGCCCAAAGAGACATCTGACATTTGCCTTCGGCTTCTAGGAAGTAATCACTAAGCCCTTGGAATATGTATTTGTTTGCCTGGGAGCCTTTGGCCAGCCAGAAAATCACAATGTAATTTAGGGAGGTCTTAACCCACCCCAACAGTGTGATTCAGGGTGGGTGCTTCGGATCACACAGTATCAGCTTGATCCTAAGGGGCTGAAAACTGAGATTGGCTACATGTACAGTTAATCATGCCTAGTCATGAAGCCCCAGTATAAACTCTGGACAATGGGCTCAGGTGATGCTTTCCTGGTTGGCAATATTCTGTATGTATTGTCACACCAGCAAGGTAATGCTGTCCATGATTCCACAGAGAGAGGTCTACTAGAAGCTTCATGTTTGGTACCATCTTGGACTCTGCCATTTGTGCTTAGCTGATTCTAATCCGTATTTTTTCTTTTGTAATAAACCATAACTGTATTACAGCTTTCAGTAAGTTCCCTGAGTCCTACTGCATATTGTTGATACTAGTGCTAGGCTTGGAGACTCCCAAACTTACAGTTGGTGTCGGAGGTGAGGGTGGTCTTGTGTATACTACTGTACCTTCTAACTTGTAGTTGGCTAACTTTGCAAGTATCTACATGGGTATGTAGCAGCTATCATACAGTGAAAGGTCCAGTTGTGAGGAATAAAATCAATTGTATGGAGTACATCTGGGAGACTAGAACAAAGAGAGATGAATAGACTTCTCAGTCACAGAGAGAAATAAATTTGGAATGATCAGATGGGATATTTTTCTGTCAGAAGGGACTTAAATTTCATATAACAAGTGATATCTTTTTGGTATATTGACAATATAAACTGAAATAACTGGGTAAAAATCATGGCAAGTCCAAATAGTAATTACACCAGTTACTGAAATAATATGCTCTCATTTTGGAAGAGGTCAGTAGCAAATGAGGATATGAGAGGAGATGTAAAGATATTTCACAGAGTGAAATAACACAAATTGTGGAGAGATCATTAAGTATAGCAAAGATGATGGAAGCAACCTGATACTAGAAGGGGCCGACTATGGGGAAAATAGGAAATAGAAATAAATAAGGATAAGGTAAAGACAATGACTATTATTTCTGATAAATCAGTAATCAAAAGGATGACACAACTGATTGTTGTATTGCTGTAGGCAGATCAAAATATACACTAGAGTTCAAGTGAGAGAAGTGGGCCAAAAATGTCTCTTTGAAAGCCATTCACATAAAACAAGAAAACCACAACTTGAGAATGGATCAGATTATTATAGTTTACAGGACTTTTTTTAAGAGAGAGAGAATGCACGGATGTGCAAGTGGGCGGGGGAAAATACAGAGGGAGTAGGCGAGAGAATCCCAAGCAGACTCCACTGAGTGCAGAGCCTGATACAAGGCTTGACCCCACAACTGGAGACCAAAACCTAAGTGACCAGAGTGGAAACCAAGAGTCGGATGCTTAATTGACTGTACCACCCAGGTGCCCCAACTCATAGGACTTTTATAAAGGCAAGGATTGAAGATGAAGAAAAGAACCTTTAAAGATACCAATGAGAGACCACTGAAATAAAATCAATTTATTCAATAAATATTTATTTTCCTAGGCAATAAAGAAGGAGGGAGGAAAAGCAATGAAGATGTGAAAAGGCACTCAGGAAAATAGGATTAAAATGAGTTAGTGGTTTTTACCCAAATCAAGGTAGGTAGGTATCAGGCATCTGAGCACTATGCTATGGAACACAGAAACTTATTGGAAATAAATTTATTGAAAAAAGTGATACTAAAATTATCTTAGGTCCACAGTATATGGATTTTGAAATCTGATGGCAGGTGTCATGGTGAAAATAGGATGTGAGCCTGACTGCAAGAAACAGTTAAGACATTGCACAGGTAAAGAAAGGGAAGAAAATGAAAACTAAGAGGAAGAAATATTAGACAATGCTTTCTTTCTTTCTTTCTTTCTTTCTTTCTTTATCTTTTTTTGTGATAGATTTAAGAATGCCTATAAATAGGAGACTAAGCAAAAGAAAAAAAAGAAAGGACTGAAATGTTAAAGGCATGAAAATCAAGAAGAAAGGCCTAAACCTAAACCTAAATCCCAAAATGTGATTCATAGACTTTAGTACATGAGATCCTTATGTGAGAGGTGGGGAGGGGGGAGAGGCAGTTCATAAAATCAAAACTATTTTTGTTAATAACAACACTCCATTTGTCTTTTTAAGGTGGGTGTCTCATTTGTACGTACAGAATTTTAATTTATGAAGGTGACTGACGACATAGGCTAATGCCATTAAAAGATTTTCAGTACATTTCCTGAGAGGAGGCGACATATCATGCTTTTTAGGGCCACATGTAGGAGCAGCAGGCTTGGTCAGGGGGCAGAAAGGAGAGAGGGGAAAGCCTTTTTTGGGACTTGCTTGCATGGGAAAGGCAAAGCAGAACAGGGGAAACAGTTTAAGATTGCCTTTTTTGAACAGTATTGGAGGCTATGGGTTGCAGGGGTGGTCTATAGTTGTGTAAGGTACCTGGCCCTAGGTGATTTAGGGCACAGGAAATGTTGCCTTGGTGTGTGAGAGTTAGGTAAAGGAGGTAGTTGAGGGTATGTGGACTTGGGATTGGTTGGTTTTTATATGAAATGTGGGCTTACCAACTGACTGTTTACTGTCTCTATGAATTAGCTAGCTCTGGGAGGGGCAATCTCTCCCCAGCCAGCAAGGCCCTCCAAAGTTGTCAAAACATCATAAAATATAAAAGATAAAAAATATGATTAATACAGCAGGTAAAATGCTGGCACATCAGCATAAATGAAAACACTGGCATCAATCTATAATAGTAATCACTACATTTCTAATCCATAAGAAAAAAGGTGTCATGTAAGACTATTTTTGATAGAGCAGGAAAAAATCATTAATTTTATTAGATCTCCACCCTTGAGTACACATATTTTCAATATTCTGTGTGATGATTAAAGACGTGTATGCATGAAGCACTTCTGTTGGCATACCAGAGTATAATGTATTTTGTGAGGAAAAGTGCTGGTGTAATAATTTGAGTTGAGAACTGAATACAGGGCCCTCTTCACCCTCCTGCTGCATCCAAAAACAGAATGTTCCTGTGAAACCTTTCGAAAGCTGAAATGGCATAAAGTGAAGAAGTAATTACCATTAATTTACACAGAAAATTTTTTGAGCATTCCCATATCCAAAAAATAACCTTTCTTCAGCTCTTCTGACACATCTTGCTAATCAATGTGCAAAATAAATTGAGATAAAGCACAGATGCTCAAAGCTATGGCAGCCTGATGCTGAGATGCTGAGTGTAGTTCGGGGGAAGGAGCTTGGCTGGGCCTCTACAGCTCGCTGCAAAACAAACATTAAGTGCTATTTTTGCTTTTCAGCTTGTTTTATAAAAGCAAAAATTCTCTTTGTATTTCTTTTGGTTAGTGAAAACAGGCACTATTGGAGGTCTTTAGTAAAACCAAAGTGGCATAACATGAACTTTCAAAAAGCAGGGGATATCTGTATCTACTTTTTATGGAACAGGATTTATTTGAGAGTACAACTGATTATTATTCAGAGGTGGGTATCTGGTAGATATTATCTTTTTTTTTTTTTTAAGATTTTACTTATTTGTCAGGGAGAGAGAGCGAGAGAGCACAAGCAGGGGGAGTGGCAGGCTCTACAGTGCCTAGAAATAGAGTACTCACTCTCTATTTCTCTTTCGCTCTCTGACAAATAAAATCTTTAAAAAAATATTTCTCATTCAACCCACATATAATGCATGAAGGAGGCTTTCTTCATATATTTCGATTCAAACAGTATTTTGCAACAAATTGAATACAGAATCATATGTGAAAATCAGCTATTTAAATAAATTTCAATTATGTAACAATTCCACTTTTGTCACTATTGTTTTTCTTTTGGGAAATAGTTTATTTTTTTTTAAAGATTTTATATATTTATTTGACAGAGCGAGATCACAAGTAGGCAGAGAGGCAGGCAGAGAGAGAGGGGGAAGCAGGCTCCCCGCTGAGCAGAGAGCCCAATGAGGGGCTTGATCCCAGGACCCTGAGATCATGACCTGAGCCGAAGGCAGAGGCTTAATCCACTGAGCCACCCAGGCGCCCTGGGAAATAGTTATTTTTTGTAAAAATATGATTTTAAGGCAGCATGTAATAAGTTTATTGTTTTTATAATTTTTAAAATGATAAAAATTTTTTGTTTTAACTTCTCACACATTTCTGGTAAAAGTTTAAAATGGTACAGTAGAGGGTATGTGCTATGGTGAGTGCTATGAAATGTGTAAACCTGATGATTCACAGACCTATACCCCTAGGGAAAATAATACATTATATATTAATAAAGAAAAATAAATAAATAAAATGGTACAATAACTTTTAAAAGCTGACAGTTTCTAAAAAAGTGAAATATACACTTTGAATGAGTGAGTGGTACCACCTGCTAAGTGTTTACTGAGGAGAAACGAAAACGTATGTCCACAAAAAGATGTTTACAAGAATGTTCATAATAGCTTTATTCATAATGGCCCCCAACTAGAACATTTCAAATATCTATGAACTGGAGATGTATAAACAAACTGCTATATTCATACAACTGAATATTATTCTATAATTAAAAGAAACTACTTAAACTACTGCAAAAACATGTATATATGTCTCACAGTAAGCTGAGTTAAAGAAAATAGATATGAAAAAGGTCTAGGATAGATAAAACTAATTTATGCTGGTAGAAATCATAAGTGTGATTGCCCTAGTGGAAGGGACTGGCTTGGAAGAGGTCTGAAGGAACTTAATGGGCTAATGGAAATGTTCTTTATATTGGGTATGACATACATGGGTTTATGCTTCTATCAGAACTCAAAGGACTTCACACTTAAGATCTCCATGTACATTATACCTACAAAGCATGGAGTAGATTCTTGGTAAGGTAATAGCAGGCACTATCTCTATAAACAATAAAGCAAACAAGGGAAGAACTTTCATGAGGAGTGATAGTCAAAATAAAAATTTAGATTTTAGAGGCATGGAAGTCAATCATGTATAAGCACATCAAAGATCTCAGGCCTTTAAAAACAGATCCCTAATAAGACTGCAACTATTAAAAAAAAAACCCGCAAAAACCCAAAATAAAAAATACCAGGTGCTGGTGAGGATATGGAGAAATTAAAACTCTTGTGCATGTTACTGGGAATGTAAAATGGCACAGCCATTATGGAAACAGTATGGCAGTTCCTCAAAACATTAAACATAGAATTACATACATTCCAGCAATTCTTGTTCTGGGTATACACCAAAAAAGCTGAAAGCAAAGACGCAAGTAGATATTTGTACACTCATGTTCATAGCAGCATTATTCATAGTATCCCAAAGGTAGAAGCAACTCAAGTATCCACTGGATAAGCAAAATATGATATATACATGCAATTGGAATATTAGTCTTAAAAAGGAAGGAAATTCTGATATACTACAATATGAGTAGAACTCGAGGACATTATGTTAAATGAAAAAAGCTAATCACGAAAAAGACAAATACCACATGACTCCACTTATATGAAGTACCTAGGCAGATAAATTCATAGAGACAGAAAGTAGAATGGTGGTTGCCAGAGGCTAGGGGGAGAAGGTACTAGGGAGTTATTTTTTAATGAGTACAGTTTTAGTCCTACAACATGAAAAGAGTTCTGGAGATGGATGGTGCTGATAGTTGCACAATGTAAATGTACTTAATGCCACTGAACTACATGCTTAAAAATGGTTAAGATAATAAGTTTTATGTTATGTATATTTTACCACAATTAAAAAAATAGATCCCTCAAAACATCTGAAGGCGTCAACTACCTGAGTCCACTGGATTTTATCTGTACAGACTCACCAAGGTAGCTCTCACTTGGAAAAATTCTCTCTGCTGTCCATAGTTCTTTTCCTTGTTCCAACTTGCGGATCATATCGGGCTTAGTCATGTGAAACCCTGGTAATAAAAAGTGAGACTTGGTATAAGCTGCTTGGGCTTCAAAACTATTGAAGGAAGAGAGATATAGCTCTAAGGTGACATACAAGGTACACATTTTTTTTTTTTTTAAAGATTTTATTTATTTATCTGACAGAGAGAGATCACAAAATAGGCAGAGAGGCAGGCAGAGAGAGAGGGGGAAGCAGGCTCCCCGCCGAGCAGAGAGCCCAATGCGGGGATCGATCCCAGGACCCTGAGATCATGACCTGAGCCAAAGGCAGAGGCTCTAACCCACTGAGCCACCCAGGCGCACCTACAAGGTACACATTTACATCTTACCAAGCTAATACCTTGCACTAGGCAAATGAGGACATAATCACACTGTCTGCTAACAAAAAGGGATTCATCATCACCTCTGATGTCTGAAATTCAAAGTTCCGTATGCTTTAGAAATTCTTTTTTTTAATTTAATTTTATTTTTTCAGTGTTCCAAGATTCATTGATTGTGCACCACACCCAGTGCTCCATGCCTGCTTTAGAAATTCTTAAAAGGAGATGTATGATGTTGAAAGATTCAAGGAATTTTCCTTACCAACAGAGATGAGATGGCAGTAGTTTTCCAACATGACATCCCTGTAGAGGGCCTTCTGTGTAGGATCCAGTTGCTGCCATTCCTCCTGGGTGAAGTCCACAGTCACATCCTTGAATGACACTGATCCCTGTAAGGGCATACTCTAGTTCATCCTAAAGTGATTGGAACTAGTGAGAACTAGATATTGGAGACTATGTTCAGTGGTCACACTAGTTTTCTTATTTTGTGTTTTCTACTGTAGAAATTTCTCTCTGATAATATATTCTGTATTTACTTATTATCTCATGCTAAAAATATATAAGATCATACTATTTGCCTTAAGTGTGACTGGTTCCCTGGTGGACCAAAATGAATAAAACCCTGGCCTTGCTCATGAGAAGTTACAGGTTAAGTGAGAGGCATACATATAAATACATGCACTCAACAGATATTATAGATGAATGACAGAAATATGTACAAGGGAAAGTGCTATAAGTGAAGAAAAATTTCATTTGGTATTCCAAGGCTTCATTGAGGACATCAAAATTTTGTCCTCACAATGAATTTGTTTTGAGGAAACAGCAAAAGGCACAGTATGTGAGGAAAGAGTCTGAGCTCTAAGAAGAAAAACATATCAAGGTGGGCAGTGGGCATGTTTATGGAATAATACTAGATTTTTCCTACAAAGCAGCGGTCTTAAAAATGTACTGAGAACACTCTCTACATATTTATATTTATTTATAAGGCATCGGTCAGCTTAATGGCAATCCATAGAGTTGATGACTTGCTCCTGAATGCAATCTGTTAATATTTTCCTCCCTTTCAATATACTGTCTTGTACATTCCATTCTAATGCATACCCCACTTTGCTTATTCTGCTGCTTTGTGGAGTATAAAGAAATGCTAAATAGCACGTATGTTATCTGATAAAATTTGTACTTCAGAGGCAATACTCTTGAAGACTGGAGAAGGCTTGAGGCGTGTTGAGTGGGAAAGACAATTAAGTAACCATTGTTGGAAATGTTTCCTAGATTAAGGTGGTATTAGTGGTCTAGAGAGGGGAAAACTGGTTAGTGGATAACAGGTTGCAACAGAATTGGCCATAAATTGGTTATAGAGTGGAAAAAAAGAAGCATAGCTCTTGGGTTACGTGTACAGGCAAGTGGGGAGGTGATGAGACTAGAAAATGGAAATGGAAAACAGAAGAAAGAATAAGCTGGACCAAAGGACGTAATGAAGTAAACCTTGGAAATGTACTTGAAGTGTCTATGGGAAATTCAGGTGGTCATAACTTTTGGAGATTGCATATATGATTCTGACACTCTGAATGGAAGTCTAGGATGGAGAGAGGTATTTGAGAGTCACTAGAATTAGATCAGTATAACCTTTAGAGTGGATCTGTGCATAGCGAAAAAGAGACAGTGAAGAGAAGAGAACCAATTGGAATCTGGGGAAAATGAGTATTTTGAAGATGGGTAGATGAAGAAGAATTTTCTGAAAGACATGAAAACAGGAAAAAGTACCACCTTTGATTCAAAGTAGAATGTTTCAAGACCGGACTAGCATATGCATTTCATTCTGCTGCACCCACATATAAAAAATTAGAAGAAACTAAAAAGGTAAGAATAAATCTGTAACAGCACTGAAATACTGGAAAAGTTTTCACTGGCTGGCCACCGTTTGTATGAACTGTATAAAATGGACAGGAGGATCACAGAGGGAGAATGCAAAATCATAGTTTTCTGTACAAGCTTGCAAGCAAATCTCTATCTTGGAAACCTCACACAACAAGACATCTTACCACAAACTAATAATGTGATTTACCAATTCTACTCTCCATTGTATCATTGCAAAAACTAGGTTAGTGGAAATGATCAAAGTTTTTCCATCTCTGCTCCCTGACTCCTCACAACTTAGATTTCAAATCAGTGTCTAGACAAGATAGATTCATTGATGGATAGATTCAGTAAAGTAATATATTCCCTCTTAAATCAAAATAATACATTTCTGTTCCAGCAATACCTTTGTGAGAAGACTAAGAAAGGAGATGATGAATAATATACCAAGTCAATATGTAAGAATTGGCTACAACTAGAAGGTACATGTGGGAAAAGCTTATGTTTATCTGGTTGGAATAAGAAAAACTGGGAAGAGGTCTGCAACTAGGTGGGGAAGGTGAAGAACATAGGATGCAAAATTTAGGGATGTAAAACCCTAAAAGCACTCCTTACATTTTGCGCTTAGGCCACTTGCTTGCCCCACTGGAGACCAGTTTCATAGAAGCAATTGCCAACATCCCAGAAATTTAAGGATAGGGAAGCAAATGTTTATATCACCTGAAAACAACTTATTTCACAAAGAGAGGAAACATCATCTCACCTGAGGCATGGCTTTGAGATTCGCAAGAGATGAACCTTCTCTTTTGAGCCTTTCTTTTGGAAAAGGGAAGAATCCTGAGAAGGCAGAGATGGGAGGATACAAAGAGCCATGTGAAACCATATTTGACTTAGATCTCCCAGAATAATTCAGTTAAATCTGCATCAGTTTTCACTGTTTCAGCACTTGCCCACTCTGTGTACCCACACGTATCCAGGGTGGTGATTAGTGGGGGAAAAGGGCAAATCCTGCTCCCTCACCACCACAAACCTAGTCTCTTCGTGAATTAGAATGAATCTGGGCAATCTGTCCTTGGTGGAGGGAACATTGTGCTTTTCCCTCTGCAGCTCTACCTTCCATCTCCCATGGAAGACAGGTTTGTCATATATTTCCAAATAGTTCTTTATGGACTTTCTACCAATTTACACTGTTAGTATCGGCACAGGAGAATACTTCCGCACACCCTGATGAATGCAGTTGATAATAAATTTCTAATCTCTGCCTATCAGATATATATTGTAGTTCTAGCTTACACATTTCTTACTATGAGAGAATAAGCTCCTTTTATTTCTTTTCTATTTCTATGATGGCATCTTCTTATAGTATGTCTATTTTACTCATTTGTTTTCATTTGCTAATTGATATTATCTTTCTTTTTAGTAAACTAACCCTTTATTTTAAATTGCAAGTCATTTTTCTTAGTTGCTTATATGACTATTTTTTTTAAGATTTTATTTATTTATTAGAGAGGGAAAGAGATCACAAGCAGGCAGAGAGGCAGGCAGAGAGAGAGGGGGAAGCAGGCTCCCTGCTGAGCAGAGAGCCCGAAGTGGGGCTCGATCCCAGGACCCTGAGATCATGACCTGAGCCAAAGGCAGAGGCTTTAACCCACTGAGCCACCCAGGCACCCTACTTATATGACTATTAAAGTGTTTTTACCTTGTGAAGCTTTTTTTGTTGTATGTTTTCTTGTTTAGCAATACTATAAATATGTAAGTAATCCATATTTTTTCGATTAATGTGAAATGCCATCTCTATCATATATTACATATCCCTATATGCTGGAGAATATCTAAACTTTAAGTTCCTCTACTTAATCTTTATTGATTCACCTGTATCACACTAATAAGCATAATTAATTATTGAAAATTAACTTCTTATTAATTTACTAATAGCTAATTTAAGGATTAACTATTGAACAACACTTTTTAGTATTACAGGTATGGAACTAGAAAAGAAATTGATCTTTCCACTCTGTAACCTTCCTGGGGAGAGGATGATACAATGCTAAATGAAGTCTAAAGTACCGACTGCTACAGTGAATGTTTTAATTAGCAAACTATTTTAACTATTAAAATGAGACTGGCCTTATGATTAAAAGTATACCAAATACTTTTTTATTATCTTGGAATGCCTGAAGAAGCTATTGACCCTGCCATTGATTTCATACAGAAGCAGGAAACCTCACTCATACATCAGTGTTGAAAGTACTAGTTATGGACAAAAATTGTTTTTTACTGCTTGCTATTCATGGAACACTATTAATTTCAACACATTGGTCTTAGTTCACATAGTGTTTCCCTGTAATGAATCTTACCATCTGGAAAATGAAATCTTACCTCTTCCTTTCCAATACTTATACCTCTATTTGCTAAATTGCTATTGTACAATTTTGGAGGCAGGCTTAATGACCACTCTTCAGATAATCAGATCTTAAATACCCAACTAGACAGTGGTCATGCAGAGTTTCTCAATCACAAAACCATCACAAATAATAACAGTTGGTTACAAACACATGCACAGTTACATTCAACCAAACTTACTTCAGAAAACCACCATCTCACAGTACCCATATGTCATTTACAACCTCAGACAGCACACTGCGTAATTTCAGGCAAAGTCACAAAATCACTTTCGCTTCTTCATAGTCACCTTTGGAATCAAGCAAGACTCACACCTACTCTAAAATTAGATACATAAGGAGGAAATCCGAGGCAGCTGCACAACTCCGTCCACTTTTTACACACATTCGGTCCCAATATCTCACAGAGTAGCAGGCACCCAAAACGCAGCAGGTTGGGCACAGGAGGCCGCCTCAATTCGGTACACACACACAGAGCCCGCTGTTTGAGGCACCGCTTCCAGCGATCGAGCTTCCTCGGGGGCAAAGCAGACAAACCCCTCCCCGCGCGGAGCTCGCTTCAGGTCAAACTCGATTGTCACCCTCAGGGTCACGCCCACGGACCACGCCCGAGGCCCCGCTCGCACAGATCCGAATGTCTGGTTACCGTGGGCTCGGTTCCGGGTCCCTTCTCAGAATTACCAGGCCGGGTTTGAACTCCCTGTTTCCTCCCTGGCCTCCCCTCCGGGACTGGCTCGCTAGCCTGGCCTCTCGGTCGGAGCTCCAGGTTCCCGCCTCCTCAAGAGCCCCTAGAACCTACCAACCTCACCCCCGACCCAGGATCAGTCGTCTGCGCCTGCGCACTCCCGCGTGGGCCGGAGCTCCCAGGAGTCCACGGGGCGGCGCGTTAGTAACCGAACTGCCCAAGCTACCGGCTCACGGGACTGTTTGTGTCAACGTCCGCGCTTTTCCAGAGTGGACTACGTTTCTCACAGTCTAGTGAGTTAGTGAACCTCATCCTCCGGTTCATTTTCCTCTAGGCTTGCAGTCACTGTTTTCCGTGTGGTGAGTTGAAGTGACCTGGGTCTGGGTGCGGGAGGAGCTCACCGTGGGTCCGGAGTTTCCCAGGCGCGTAATGAGCAGGTGGAGCAGGAGCGTCAGGCCTGTGTGGAGGTGAGTGTGTGTTTGTGTGTGCGCGATTGTGTGGCTGAGTCGGTGTGGGATTTGATCATGAGAGTGCGTGTGTGTATGTGTGCGCTCGCGTGTGGCAGGGAGGCCCTGAGTGGTCCAGATTAGGCTCCTGGGACTGTGTGGGTGCGGAGCCTTTTTTTGTGACCATGGTTAGTTTTCACTGTGAGGTGTGTTGTACTGTGATTGAGTGATTCCATGACACCGCTATTGTCACCAACCGAAGGCTAATCAGAATTGGCTTAGTGTAGCTTTTTTATTTTTAGATAAGGTGGAGCTTCATTTTTGCAGTTCTGGTGCTGAGGAATCTGTGGACAAGATCCCCTTGTGACTCAGTCTGTGCCTGTGAAAGACCTCGAGGCCCTAGTTAACCACAAGGGGCCCCCTGTTCTAAAGGATGGCCTTTATTGCCTTCATGCTTCATCAGTGCGCACTGTATGTATTGTCCAGCCTAGTGCTTAATGTATTGAAGGAATAGAGTACATTAAAGTGTAGCCTATACTTGACCCAATTGTAAGTTCCGCTTGGAATTTTTTGTACTGGATTTTCTTTCACTGCCTCTGTCATTTCATCTTGTAACCACACTGCACAGAAATGCTAGTTGTACAAAAATGGCTGTCAAAGGGAAGTTGAACATTTGAGACTTAGAACGAAGGTTACAACTAAAAAAGCACAGCCCTATATTTATTGTGGCAATTTTAGAGCTAGAATTGCCCCCAAGGCAGGGTCCTGTGAAGACACGATACTGAGGCACCAAGAGTAGAATTACTTCCTTTGAATCTTCCCCTTGACAGCTCTGTGGGATCAGGCTGCATATTTCAGATCCACGGCATTTTTATAGCCCTGTTGACAGAAAACTGCTGTGAACATAGAAACAGATTCCAGTCCCAGGTTTCAGTGAATCTGAATTTTCCTTATGATACAGGGAAGAGTCAACAGTATTCCAGTCTTATACTTCCATCAGTGTGTGTTTAATACATATCATGGGGGCTTGCTAGTGATGAGGAAGTGTGTTCTTGTTTAGCCTGTCTGGGCTCCAGGAAAGGCCTGCTATGTTGTGCTTTCCTTTTCTTTCCAATTTTTGCTGTATTTCAAAAGAACAGCAATGAGAGGAGAACATTGTTATAGTTACACATCTCAAAGCCGAGCTAGAAGTCATTTGGAGATTTCTCTTTGTTTTATGAAATTTCATTTTTGTTTTTCAGGATATAGAATAACTTCATCTTAAATGCCCTGCCAAATAGTGACTTATACATTTACCTGGTCTCTAGGCCTTTTCTTCCCAGTTAATGATGGTACTATGAGGTTGGATCTCCTTTCCCAGTTCCTCATCAAATGCTCTTCCTACAGTTAATTTTCATATAGACACTTGCCAACACCTCCCCTTGTATGCTTTTTGTTGTGAGTGTTCTTGTGATGCAGACATAGTTCTTTTTTATTTTACACAGTGGTTTATTAAGGAAGAGACTAATGTTTAGGTAGAATTATACATTTGATACTTTAGATATTCTTCAGACACATGAATGGAAAAGTGGCAAGGTAAATAGTTTGATTGATTTCAGTGTACTATATAATGGTCTCTGAGTTCTGAGCAAGGGTCAGCCGACTTTGACCTAGCAGGCCAAATCCAGCTTGTGTCCTATTTTTTTTTTTTGCCTGTGGAACTAGAACTGGTTTTAACATTTTTCGATAATTAAAAACATATCAAAAGGAGAGCCATATTTCATGACATGTGTAAATTATATGAATTTCAAATTTCATTGTCTATAAATAAAGTTTTGAATTTGGTCAATTAAAGAGTTTGTGGAAATTTGTTCTCTCTCTTATTAAATAAGCACCTACATAATATCCTTGATTTTGCCTTTAGGCCCACAAAGCCTAGCATATTTACTATCCTTTACAGAACTTGCTGACCCCTAATCTAGAGTATCTAAATTAAAATCTTAATTTTGCTGTTTAGTATTTGTGAGTTTGGATAATATATTCAATATATTTCTATTCCATAATTTGTTTGTAAAATGCGAATAATAGTATGAATTTCAGAGGGTTTTATGAGGATTAGAGAGTTAATATTAATAGGGCACTAGAACAGTGACTGACAATAATAAGTACTTAACAAGTTAAAAACTTGTTATTATGTGGATAATCTAAGTCCACATTCATAGATAAGGAGCAATGAAAATGAGAAGTTAATTGTAATAGGCACTTGTAAGTAAGAAAATGGGTCATATGTTCAGATGGTCTAGAACAGGAATCCTTCACCTTAAATGATTTGCCTTGGAATTGTATACTCAATTATTGCATATTTATTTTATTAATGCATACTTTTCTTGGGGGAAAGTCTATAATTTTATGATACTATCTAAGGTGTACATGACCCAAACAAATTTGGAACCACTAACTTAGTTATAATAACTTATACTTGGAAGTCAACTTTAGGAGGAGTTTGTCTAAAAATAATTTCCTGTATTATGTAAATATTGTTAATCACATTACATCTAAATATTATATAAAGAGATATTCTGATATCAAAAATATAAAATGTAATGCTATGCAGTATTCATGTTTATGAACAAAAGTACTCAAGAAATTGCTAAATTATAAAGTTTAACTATTTTATGCATTTCTTAGCAATTTTTCAAGGATTATATCCAATATGATACATTAACCAGGCATTCAGTGGAGAAAAGCAATGATAAAGCCACATTTATTAAGGCTCTACTATGGTCCAAACAGTTTAGTCTGAAAATGTCACCTGAGTTGTGCTCATTCACAGGCCAGTCTTAAAACGGAAAGGGTCTCATATTGATGAAATAAAGTAAAAGAGGGAACAAGACTTGGTAGGTTTATTAAGTCACACTGGTTTTAGTGCTGTTACCAGTTATTTTGCCAGCCTGTTTGCTTATCGTTTTCATAATAAGTAAAAGATAGCCCATCCTACAATTCTTTTTAGAAAAATGCTTTATTTTAAAAAAAAAAGATTTTTTTTATTTATTTGACAGAGAAAGAGAGATCACAAGTAGGCAGAGAGGCAGGCAGAGAGAGAGGGGGAAGCAGGCTCCCCGCCGAGCAGAGAGCCCGATGCAAGGCTCGATCCCAGGACCCTGAGATCATGACCTGAGCCGAAGGCAGAGGCTTTAACCCACTGAGCCACCCAGGCGCCCCTAGAAAAATACTTTAAATGGAAATTGTTAAAAAATAAATAAATAAATAAATAAAATGGAAATTGTTGTTCTATATTCCTGATGATGAAATTCACAGTCTTCTTGAAAAAATTATTAATCCAAGATGAACTTATAAAATAGAAAGTTAAAAGTACTCATAATTTTAGGGGTGCCTGGCTGGCTCAGTCAGAAGAGCATGTGACTCTTGATCTTGGGGTTGTGAGTTCGAGCCCCACATTGGGTGTATAGATTACTAAAAAATAAATAAACTTAAAAAAAAGTACATGTAATTTTAGCATCTAGAAATAGTCACTAACATTTTGGTATACATTCTTTTAAAGTTTTCCTTGTGCGTATGTTTATGATTTTGTGTTTTTAGAAAAATTTACAAGAATTAGTCATTAAAATAAGACCTCTTATATTGAAGGAGGAATTCAATCCAATCACTGGTTTTGTTATACCTCCATGTCTGTAGTGTCAAATGACAGAACTAAAACAATTTAGTGATGAGTTTGATGTTTTTTTATTCAAAGGAAAACAATCCATGGATTGGAGAAGTACTGTACCTCACATACAATGAAACACTTCTGGAGGGATTTTGGGCAAGAGAGAGTTTTCTAGAATGTTAGAAGAGGCAACACAGAAATGGTATGATTGGCTAAGAGGTCAGGGATTTCCTTAAAAAACTAGTAGGTCCTATTTTTTAGGGTAAGGTAAGCTGGCTAAAGCTGAGATGACGGATTATGATTAGGATTCCTTGACAGGTGTTTCCTTTAAGTGCAGACTGACTAAGTTTAGATTTGTGATGTGGGCCAGGTCACTAGGGTGGCCTCCATTTTGTGGGTTTTGATATACAAATCAACTTTATCAGTTGGTGTTAAGAAGGAAGTGACAATGATGCCCAACTGATTTGACAAATCTTTTGACTATTTGCACCTTTTGGAATTATATAGATACCAATTTATGCATAATTCCAGGAGAACAAATTATCAAGTAAGGGTACTCAGAATTAAGTATTTCTTTTTTTTCTTTCTTTTCTTCTTTCTTTCTTTTTTCTTTCACGAGACAGCACCAATATCTTGAGAGCAAGTATCTTAGGCGTCACAAGGTTGGGTTTTAATTTCATAGAACAGAATTAGATGTTAGTAGTTATAAATATACATAAAAGTCTGGGTTAGAGAAGGAACAAGATTGAGTTTTTGTTAATATTTTCAGTTTGTTACCTAAGTGGATCAGATTCTCTGAGCTAGTTTTAGGAGACAGAGTGGTGACTCTGTAGCTGCTGTCCTCCTTTTTTTTCTGAAAATCTTTGTGGTAATGTCGTTAGTGAAGACTATATTTTCAAGCTGTGCTCTGAAATGTATTAGCATTATAAGGAAGAGGAGCCTAAGAAGCTCAAATTTTCACTCAAAAAATGGTTAAGAACTGAAGAGAATTTCCTTTAATAGTAGTGGATTATAGGACATGAAATAGTTTTTCATCATCAATAAAAAATAGATAACATTTTGTTTGTTTGTTTTCAGTTAATCCTGACAACTTGCTGAGGTGCCAGGTACTATTGTTTTTCTCATTTTAGAAGGAAATCTAGGCAGAGCAGATAAAGTACTTATTAAGTCACATAGTAACTTTCAGAGCTAAGATTGACAAACTGAAGGTTTAACCACAGAGCTTGTTTTTATTTATGACTGTGTATAACCTCTCAGTTTTTAACCTGCCTTTCTTACTCATCAATTTATTACAAATGACTTTCCTCAACATTTAATATGAATTAAGATAATAATTTTTAAAAATTAACGTATTTACAATAGCTACCAATAATTTATTTCACTTTTTCCCTACCTTGAGATATTTATAGTTACTGAAATTACTCTGTGATGAATATCCTTGGGTTAAATTTTTGTCTACTTTTGTATCTAGTTCCTGCTCACAGAAGTTATTCTAGTACATGAGAGGGCATCACTGAACAGAGGTAATTTGCTAATTATTAAACAAAGAAGATCGAATATATGTGGGAATAAATGTAAGGTAGACTGTGATAATGGCTTTAAAGAAATACATTTTGGGAATCCATATGGAAGAGACATTTTGATGACAGCATTCTCAGGTTATTAACCAGATTGTACTGATGACATAAGAGCTCTGTGGAGGTAAATCTGTTTTATTCGAGATTTATGCCTTACAATTTTTTAAAGATTTTATTTGAGAGTGAGAGAGCATGAGTGGGGGTAGGGGGGAGGGGCAAGGAGAGAGGGAGAAGCAGACTCCCCAGATCCCTAAGATCATGACCTGAGCTGAAGGTGGACACTTAACTGACTGAGCCACCCGGGTGCCCCCATGTCTTATAGTTTTTTAGTAAGCTTAGATTTGAAGTGAGACTAATACAATAAGCTTAAATAGGTATTTGGCAGGCATCAGGGCTAAAAGGAATGAATTAGAAGCAAATTAAACCCTTGTATCAGAGAGACATGAAAGCAGCATTTAGAACATCAGAAATAACCTGAGACTTCTCTTATGTATTTTTAACCATTCTTTTCTAGGCAAAACTCCACCTTCCCTGGCCATCCGTAAAAGTCAAAGTGTTAAATTAGGTTTTACGATCTAAAGAAACAAAAGCCATTCTGAGTAGGTACCTATTTATCCTAAGCATTTTCTCAAAGTTCAAGGGAAGACTGTTTAAGACTACTTTTTAATAGTGGCCATGTATCAATATTATTATCTTTTTGAAAAATAGCTTCCTTTTTACTAAACTTTATTTTATTTAGAGATTTATTTATTTGAGAGAGAAAGCATGTGCCCGCATGGTGGGGGGGAGGCAGAGGGAGAGGGAGAGAGAATCTTCTGAGCAGACTCCCTGCTGGGCAGGGAGCCTGAAGCAGAGCTTATCTCATGACCTTAGCTTAACCAACTGAACCACCCAGGTAACCCCCTTTTCACAGAATTTAAAAATGCATATTTATATTAATACATGGCTGCTGTTAAATTAAATAGCCTTAAATAGAAAATCATAGAGAACACAGAGGAACAATGCTACATAAGACTGCATAACTGTCTAGAACGTTTTTCTTTTTCTATATGTTTATATTGTATATTTAAAAGCAAAATGACATTGCATATATGCACTTTATTTTTTTACTATCGAGCATTTTGAAAATTTTTTATTTTTCCCCATTTAATAGATATAATTGATCATATTTTTAATTATAAATATTTTTTATGACTTTTCATTTAATGAATACCTTAGTAGTCGAGAATGTCAATAATGTAATTTATTTTAAGCCAATCAGCTATTGTTAAAGCAGAATGTTACCTGAGCAATTTCTTCTACTTGATGTGTAGCTCCTGTGTCTTGACCAACTCTACCTCTCCTTCCAGTACCCTCTAGGGATATTTGTGTCATTTCAAGTGTGTCAATATGTTCAGGAATGTGGCATTGGTTTCTACTGGGTGGAATACAGATGACAGCAACCTGCATAGATGTAATTATTCAGGGGAATAATGTAGGAACTGGAGTGTTTACCCTGTCAACTGGGTTTCACTGAATAAAAATATCTTCTCTGTGTACCTCCCCATTTAAAATCTCTTTTGAATTTCACATAAGTAAAATCATTTTTTTCAACATCTTTGTGAGATTTATTCATGTTGTTGCATGTAATAGGCACCTTTGTTTTTCCTATGTATTCCATTATAGGATGTGGCACAGATAATTTATCTGTTCTTCTGTTACTGGCAATTTGGGTTGTTTCTAATTTTTTCTTTAGAGATATTGCTGCTATAAACATTATTGTACATGTACTTCGTGGACATAAGCATTCATTTTTGTGATGGAGATCCTCTGGGGTAGGATTACTGGGTTATATAATATATCTATGTTTAGTTTTGTAGACACTCCTGAACAGATTTCCAGTGTGTCATGTTCTCACAAGCACTGCATGAGATTTCTAGTTGTACTAAGTTAAGCATAATATTGCAGTCTTTACGCTAACCACTAAAAGAATAGTGTATGACAGTATAAATTAGTGGGAAAAACTAAAATAATAACATTATTTGACGAATACAACAGAAAGTAAGGATGGTGGAATAAAAACAAATAACAGGGGGACACATAAAAGTAAATGTTGATGTACTCAACATTAGTAGTAATTTAATCTAATTAAAGTGGACTAAATACTCCAATAAAAAGAAATTTGTTGTCAGACTGAATGAAAAGAACAAAATCAACCATACTATATGATATTAGCAGCTGACACACTTTAAGTATAATGACAGAAAAGTTGAAAATAGAAATATGAAAGAGATAATAATGCAAATACTAACTAAAGGAAAGTTAATGTCTCTATATTAAAAGACTTTAAGGCAAGAAATATTAGAGATAACAGGGAGACATTTCATAATGGTGAATGTTTAAATCTAAAAAGAAGATGTAGTAATCACAAATTTGTAAATACCTAATAGCAGCTTCAGGATATACAAATCAAAGATAACAAAAGTATGAATTAGGGACAATCACATGTTGAAGATCACAGTCATTGTTGAATATTTTAGATACATTTCAATAACTATTAGAACAAGGAGACTAAAAATCGTTAATGATATGGGGCACCTGGATGGCTCAGTCAGCTAAGCATTTGCCTTTGGCTTGGGTCATGATCCCAGGGTCCTCTGCTCAGCAGGGAGCCTGCTTCGCCCTCTCCCTCTGCCCGCCACTCTGGAGGCTTGTGATCTCTCTCTCTGTCAAATAAATAAATAAAATCTTTAAAAAAAATCATTAATGATAGAGGTTAGCAAATGACCTAGTTGACATATATAAAATAGTATATCCAACAAATGGAGAATACATATACAGCCATCCCCACTTATTGAAATTGCAAATTGCTTCACTTCTTTACCTTTTGTGTTCTGTTGAATGGAGAGACTAAAATTATAGAGCATTGATAAGAATTACATGGCTAGATTTACAAAGCACCTATTACATAACGTTCGCAGTAAATATTCCTTTTTTTTTTTTTCCCCACACTGCAAGGGGCATGAATTTACTTCTCTGGATAAAGTAAAAGTGGTGAATGATGTTACTGAAGGAATCCAGTGTAGTTGACTGGTATTAAGAAGTAGGAAGTGCTGGGTGCCTGGGTGGCTCAGTAGCTTAAGCATCTGCCTTCACCTCAGGTCATGATCCTGGAGTCCTGGGATTGAGTCCCTCATCAGGCTTCCTGCTTCTCCCTCTGCCTGTCTCTCCTGAATAAATAAATAAAATCTAAAAAAAAAAAAAAAAAAAAGGAGTAGGAAGTGCTAAACCAGAGGATTCTGGGTCTGGTGCTAGGGACAGGCCGGGCTCCAAGTGGGCCAGTGCTGTTTTGCAACAACATTGTTTTCTGCTTTTGTGTGTGAGATGATCAGACATGCCTAGTTTTTGCATAACTAACCACCCCAAAACTTAGTGGCTGAGCCTTAGAACAATGATAAATAACATTTATGTTAATCATGAATCTGTTCATTGGGCAGAGCTTTGTGGGTATGTCTAGTCTTTGCTCTATTTGACTTCAACTGGGGTGGCTTGAAAGTTTGGAGCTGGAATCACCTGAAAGCTTGCTCACTTACAGTTGATGCTGGCAGTCAACTGGAACCTCGGACTGTTGTTAGAATATGTAGCTGTGGCCTTTCTGTGTAGCTGGTTGGATGCCTCATGGATAAATGGCTGGATTTTAGAGTGAGCGTCTTGAGAGAGAGTAGGAAGCTATTTTGCCTTTCCTAACCTAGCCATGGAAGGTAAACAATACCATTTCCACTGTATTCTGTTCATCAGGTGAAGCACAAAGGCCTGCTCTGTTTCAAGAAAGAAGAAGAGAAATAAACTCCACTTCTTCATGAACAAGTGGCAAAGTTATGGAAGAACATGTAGCACCTGAAATGTTGCGGGCCTTACTGGAATTTACAATATGTGATAGTCCCTAAGGCCACCTATCTCATTTTGCATGTGTGTTCATAAGCTATTGTTTGCAGGCAGGAAGACATAAGAAGAAAAGCTCACATTAATGTACAACATTGCGGGAGCTGAGAGGTGCCTCTGGTTTCATAGCCAATTTTTTCCCAGTTCTTGTCTTTGTGGTCTCTGCATTTCTCCAAGAGGGGCCCCTGAAGAGTACTGACAAATTTTTAAGCATTTTTAACCATGGCTTTAGTAAGCCTCTTTCTCTCTAGTTCTTCAACATAGTTCCACATTAGATCATGTGAACATTTTCTTATTTTGAAATGTCCTATATAGCAGAAATCTATCAAAGAAGCTGTCCCCAGTTCTTCCCATATAGGTTAAAGATGATGCCAAACAACCTAAGGTCCACCTGAAGGGTTCCTCTATTCTGTGATTAATATGTAGCATCTCCTCTAAGTTTGCCCTTATTTCAAGGAAGTAAAATTAATTCTCGAGGAAGAGGTATTTGACCATGTAAAGAATGGTGAAGGGATGATTTAGAGAAGTTGGTCTCAGTGCACCTGGCTGGTGCAGTTTGGTTAATTGTCTGACTTGGTTTTGTCTCCTGTCGTGATCTCAGGGTCATGAGATCGAGCCCTGCGTTGGGCTCCATGCTGAGAATGGAGTCCACTTTGGATTCTCTTTTCCTCTCCCTCTGCCCCTCCTGCTCATGTTCTCTCTCAACTAAATAAATAGATCTCTTTTTTTATACAAACATTTTTTTAAATTTTATTTATTCATTTGGGGGAGAGAGCACAAGTGGGGTGAGAGTTAGAGGTAGAAGCAGACTCCCTGCCGAGGAGGGAGCCCAATGTGGGACTCGATCCCAGGATTTTGGGATCATGACCTGAGCTGAAGGCAGACGCTCAAAGACTGAGCCACCCAGATGCCCCTAAATAAATAAATCTTAAAAAAAAAGAGAAGTTGGTCTCATTTAATTACTCATGGAAAAACTTAAAAATTCTTTGCCTTTTCAAGGAAAATATAAGATTGGTACTTGACTGATCTCAATGTTAGTGTGTGTTGAGATTCCATGTTTTATGAGGCTTTTAGGATTGAATAGGAGTAAGACTGGGACCTGCATACAGAATCAGTCATGGAAAGATGAATACCAAAAGGAAGATATATTGTGTACTTGAAAAGGTTTTGCTGGTTTGCATGATTATCTATGTGATTCTGGACCATTCTGCATTTTGTATCCTCTAACTCAGAATCAAAGGAACCGGGGCGCCTGGGTGGCTCAGTGGATTAAAGCCTCTGCCTTCAGCTCAGGTCATGATCTCAGGGTCCTGGGATCGAGCCCCGCATCGGGCTCTCTGCTCAGCAGGGAGCCTGCTTCCTCCTCTCTCTCTGCCTGCCTCTCTGCCTACTTGTGATCTCTCTCTGTCAAATAAACAAATAAAATCTTAAAATAAAAAAAAAATTAAAAAAAAAAAAAAAAAGAATCAAAGGAACCATTCAGTGAGAGATGGTGGATCGTCCAGATTTAAAAGTAGATAACTATAGACTCCCATCAGTAGAAAAGATGTTAGAGATATTTTTATCCCAACCTAAGCATAGCATATAAAAGAATAATTAAGGATGATACATATCTACAAGGTGGACTATATTGTAGCCAATACAATTTACTAAATAATTTGGTATAAGAAAAGGTAGTGCTTAGGATATATTTTAAAATAATGTCTTATACCTAAACCCAAACAGGGTAGGGGATAATAATGTGAAATATGAAACAAAACAATAACAACTAGGAAAGAAATAGTATGTGACCTAAGGATGAATCCAAGGTTTCAAGAAACTTTTTAATTTAATGTGAACTCTATTATCTAAGCTAGAGATTTAATACTATATTAGAAAAGAAATTCCATGAATTACATTTTCTTAGTCAGTTGTCGCGGCCGGCGCGACAATCTCGAACCAGGGTTGAGGGTAAGGGGAATGAGGAAAAAGAAGTAGAGAGACAAAGTGTGGGAGCAGGAGGGACACAGTGGATGATGTCCAAACAGTGTCGAATTTTATTTCAGAGTGCACTTGATTATATAGTATAAGTGAAACATTTACAAAGAAGTGTTTATATTTAGAAGTCACATAATGCTCTTTTGAGCTTCTTCTTTATCTCTGTTTGCAGCACTAAGGACAGACTCTTCAGACAGCAGGAGCAGGTTATAGCCTGGGCAAGGACAGCACAGGCCCATAATGATAAGGCCAGCTTACAAGTTTCCATTGTGTTGATATGAGCAGTCACGCACCAGCAAGCTTCAAGGCCCATTGCACAAGCCCCTTCTCTAGTGCCGGCATTCCGTCCGCTCTTTTTCTGAGCGGGCGGGGGGGCACGAGTCCGGGCTTGGTTTGGTCCTACCAGCAGCTAGCTCGCGGCTGCCCACAGTCAGTAATGGAAAAAAGGATGTAAGAATTCACATTTATTGATAATTTATGAGGTAGGTGTATGGCATACAGTTTGCTTATATTCACTATTTCACTTAATTGGTAAATTGTGATTATTTTCTTCATTTCTAGCCATGTTTCTAGGCATATTTGGATAATTGAAGAATTACATAATTCATAGGAACTTTTGTGGCACCTGAGTGGCTCAGTTGGTTAAGCATCTGATTCTTGATTTTGGCTGAAGTCATGATCTCAGGGTCATGAGATTGATCCCCACATCAGGCTCCATGCTCAGTGGGAAGTCTGCTTGAAATTATCTCTTTCCTTCTCCTTCTCCCTCTGCCCATCCCCTGCCCCCAAGCTCATGGATGCATGTGCTCTCTCTAAAAATAAATCTCTTAAAAAAATACATAGGAATTTTTGTCTAA
>CM052888.1:37852766-37870216 GCA_028534135.1 Potos flavus
CCCACCCCCCCCCAAAACCCACAGTCCCTTGTTCTGAGTTCACAGTCTCTCATGGTTCTTCACCCCTCCGATTTCCTCCAATTCATCCCTCCCTTCCCTCTCACAATGTCCTCCATGTTTTTCCTTATGCTCCACACGTGAGACCATATGATAATTGACTTTCCCCGCTTGACTTATTTCACTCAACATAATCTCTTCCAGTCCAGTCCATGTTAAAATAAAAGTTGGGTATTCATCCTTTCTGCATAATATTCCTATGCATGTCTTATAAATTTTCTGTTGGCAGATAGACATTTTATTTGTTAAAGATTTTATTTATTTATTTATTTATTTGAGAGAAAGAGAGCACAAGGAGGGGGAGAGGGGCAGAGGGAGAAGTAGACTCCCCACCGTGCGGGGAGCCTGATGCAGGGCTCAGTCCCAGGACCCTGGGATCATGACCTGAGCCAAAGGCAGATGCTTAACTGACTGAGACATCCAGGTGCCCCACAAATAGACATTTTAGATAAGATATTGTTATTTCTGCATTCACCAGCTTAGGAAAATATCAGAGGAGAATGTTCTCAAGAAGAGATGGAAGTAGGGCCTGCACTGTTCCATGGCCACAAAAACCAGTTAAGGGGTATAAATGGACCAAAACCAAACCAAACCAAAGAACAAATTAAAGAGAGTTTTTTTTAAAAAGTAAAAAGGATATAAAGTTTGATTCTGGGAAACTAATGTTTGGTTTCATGGTTTAAAACTTGCTCAAAAGAACATTCGTTTGGGCATTATGAGTATCTATTGTACACTGCATCACTTTCTTTCTGGCCTCAACATGGAAATTAAAGAGGGAGGAATAGGTAAGCTGGGAATATAGAAGGGCTGATCTACTGCAGCTCCAGACATTGTCACCCTTAGCTGGTGGGAAAAAGAGAGCAAAGGAAGGGGAACTAGTTTTAAATGCTTGGTCTTATGTCTACTTTGCAACCTCTCATTATTTTACTGTATTTTTAGGGCTTTTTGATATATACTGTATACATAGGTATGAAAAATATCAACTGACCTTATTAGTTAAGTACCCCTGAATATGCTCTAGTCCTAGGCAAATATTAATTCACTTTGTCTATATATTTGCCTTTTCTGGACATCTCATATAGATGGAATTATACAACATGTGGTCCTTTTTGACTAGCTTCTTTTACTTACCAGATTTTTGAAGGTTCATGTTGTATATAGCATGTATCAGTATTAATTTCTTTTTATTGTATGGATATGCCACATTTTGTTTATCCCTTCATCAGGTGATGGACCTTTGGGTTGTTTTCAGTTTGGGGCTATTATGAGTAATGCTACCATGAACGTTCATGTACAAGGTTTTCATTGAGTATATGCTTTTAATTCTCTTAGATATATATGGAGGAGTAGAATTGGTGGGTCATATGGTAATTCTATCTTTCACTTTCTGAGGAGCTGTTATGAATAATGCTGCTATGAACATATGTGCATGTTTTGTGTGGACATATATTTTCATTTCTCTTGTGTATATACGTGGGAGTAGAATTGTGGATCTATGTGTAACCATTTGAGGAACTGCTAGATTATTTTCCACAGTAACTCACCATTTTATATTCTGTCCAGCAGTGTATGAGTTTTGCTTTCCCATGCCCTTGCCAATACTCATTATCTTTATTTTTGATTATAGCCACCCTGGTGGGTGTGTAGTATTTCATCATCATCATCATCATCATTATTATTATTATTTTGCCTGAACTATAACTTTAGCCTGTTGGCTAAAAGAGGTCATGGGATTTATTATACCTTTATGCATAAAGAAAGTAAACAATTCTCTTAACATAAAATCTTGTATTTTTTTTTTTTTAAATCTTGTAAGTATTTATGGCATTCAGTAAAACACCAATGACAGTTTAAACATTAATACTAGGGTAGCGAACAGTGAAATAAACAACTAATTAGGTTTACAGGTTTAGAAGGTAAGGGAAAGGAGAATGAGGCTGATATTCATTTATTAGTCTCAATTAAACACCTTATTATATCAGGTTCTTTGAAATAAATTAAGCCTTAGGCTAAGATGTTTACTTTGTAAGACAAAACAGGACTTAAAAGCTCAAAATATAAGAAAATAGAAAATGCAGAAGTTTTTAAAAGACACAATATAATGTAGAGCATATAATGTTCTGTAGTCAGGATGAGATTTCATGTCCCATCTTGCACAATCCTGTCTTTGCCTGATTTCTCACTGTTTCATCTTCTGCCTCATGATGAATATCTGAGCCACCTAAACAATGTGGCATGTAAATCAAGAAATCATATATACTCATACTCACACAAGACATGAGGGTAAATGTAAGATGTTGCTTACAGATCCACAGTTACTGACCCATTTGGGAACTGGGCTGTATGTATCATTAACCATCACAAGCCAGTGATGGATTCAGTAAGAATCCAGGCTGTCATTACTTCTTGTCCCACCAAAACTCAACCTCCCATGTTGCCACTGCTGAAGAATAAAGGAAAGAGGGCATATCAATGTGATTTACTTAAAGTAGTTAATCAATTAACAAGAATTCATAGCAATCTCTTTTGGTGTGCATAGTGCCTTACGTTATACAATTTTCCAGCTATTTTTTAGTTTTGTGACATACAGGTAGGAAAACACTAATTTACTGAATGACTACATTGCAGGCACTTTATATTCTTTATAAATACTCTTTCATTTACAGAGAATGGGCAGAGCAGCAGCACATCTATCTTCATTTTTTATCTGAAGAGAATGAGTCTCAGTGATATTAAAGGATATATTAATGAAAAATGGTACAGGTGGGGACTGGAATCTAAATCTGTTTGACCCCAAAACTCATGAACATTAACCTGTATCTGACTCTCTCCACATGAGGTTGGATCTGGGAATACCTGCTGGTCGGTCAGGAGGCAGCCCATTTTACATCAAATTATAAAAAAACTTCACATTCATACTTTAGCCCCCATAAACCTCTAAATTGGGAGTAATGGGAGGGCAGGGAGTGGAAAGTGATAGGCCTGAATCTTTAACTGGTTCTTTTTCTTTTCTGCAGCCAGCAGGGTTCATTTTCCCAAATACACAGACTGAGAAAAGCAATGACACTGAACTTTAGCTTCAACAACTGACCTGTTATCTTCCAAGAGCTGTTGCCCAAGCCTCCTTTTAGCTCCATATCCCATCTCCCTAATTTCTTTTTATTCAAGCTTATACTTGGTTCTTTTGTTACACTTTGAATTCTACTGGATCTATCAAGTTTTCTTTATTCTTCTTTTCCTTCAACTGAATTAAAAAATATTCTATCACTTTTAGAGGTTACCCTTAAATTTTTAACTTACATCTTTGATCCGTAATTAGTTGGTATCTCAAATATCTTAGAATGGTTTAAGTACTGGCGTGCCTGGGTGGTGCAGTTTTGTTAAGGAATGGGACTGCATTGGGTTCTGCGCTCTGTGGCCTCTGCTTAGGACTCTTTCTCCCTCTCCTTTTGCCACTCCCCCCTATGCTCTTTCTCTCAAATAAATCTCAAAAAAAAAAGAGAATGCTTTAAGTACATTCTTTCTATTGTTATCTCGTGATTTTGTTTTGAAATACCATTAAATTAATCATTACTTAGTATATGCTTAGACTTCATAACATATTTACCAATTTTATCTCATTCTATTTTTCCAGGTTTAATTTACTTCTTGCTACTATACATCCTTTAAAATTGTCCAGTGAGTCTATAAAAGAAAAAAGTGGACAGTATTTATGTCCAAAGGCAGGCTTAGGAACACCATTTCCTCTTTCACTGAGATTCAAGGCCTACTCTATTCCTAGGCCCACTAGGGCCTAGTGGATCATGGACCCGCTCCTCTTGTTCTGTCTTTTCAGTGCTTTGTGTATAGAAAGTAGGCTTTCCCATCTGCTCTTTCAACCACAGATTACTTCCATGCCTTTGGTGTCTATTACCGAGTGGAGGCATATAAACAAGACAAGGCATTCCTGGGATATGACTACAAGGGAGAGATGCAAAAACATCCAGAAAGGTGAGCTGGGAAAGGAAGAAGGACACAGTGTGATATGGGACCTCCCTTCTTGCCATACTAATATTGTAATCTGATTTTACCTCTGCCTTTACTTACTGGAAAACCAAGGTCTGTGGACATGATAAAGTCTTTCCCTTGTATGGGTTTTCCTAAGCACTCACTACTTAGACATCAAATCACTGTCTAGACAGGACAGTTCATTCAAAGAATATAGAGTTATTTAATTCAAGAGAATATATTTACATTTGTGGGCATGAGAAAGGAGATGCTAAATGAAATACCCAATTAATAAGTGAACATTATTTAAAATTAGAAGAACTTGGAGAAGGCACAGGTTTATCTGGTGAGAATAAAAGGAAATGACCAGTTTTGTGAAGGGGAATCATATCTCCACAAAGCTTCAAGATGGGAAAATACTCATATATTCTAGAGGGAAAAAGAATATTTCAGAAAAGAGAGAAGAAACATCATCTTACCTGAGGCATGGCTTTAAGATTTGCAAGAGAGGGCCTTTTGCTCTTTTGGATTCTTTGTTAGAAAAGTGAACAAGGGAGAGACAAGAGAGGTAAAAGAAGCAATGTTAAACCCTACTTACCATAAGAGCTTCCATAATAACTTGGTTAAATCTGCCTAGTTTAGTAGTAAACATTTACTATTAAGTATTCTTATCATTGTGTTAAAAATTATTCAGTAATACGGGTTTGAGTAATAGAGAAGAAACTGATTATGTACTTTTCTGCACTGCAGGCTCCAGTCATATGGAATAAATTTTTCCTTTAAGTTTCAAATATTAATTTTTACAGTAAATATTTTTTTTAGAGAATAAGACTGTGATTAGAAGTATTGCAGAGTATTTAGAGTGTCTGAAAAAGTTATTAAATCACCATGATTTCATCTAGGAAAAGGGAGGAAAACCTCTCAAATCTATTAAAAGAAGTACATAGTGATAAAAAGTATTTTTCAAAAAAAAAGTATTTTTCTTGTGTGCTACCTACTGAATCCTGGTCATTTCTTTATTATTATTATTATTTTTAAATTTTCCTAGTCAGTTCAACACATTAGGATTAGTTCCTGCGGTGTTCCAAGTATGTAATCCTGTCATCTGTAATTTTACCACTTACTTTCCAATTCTTTTAAAAAAAATAACATGTGTAAGTTTAATGTTTACAATGTGATGATTTGAAACATGTATATATTATGAAATGATTACCACCATAAGGTTAGTTAACACTTCCATCCTCTCATATAATTATCTTTTTTGTTTTTGTGGTGATAATGTTTAAGATCTAATCTCTTAACTTTCAAGTACATAATACACAGTATTTTTAATTATAGTCACCATACTGTACAGTAGATTCTCTAGAACTTAGTCATCTTTTGTATCCTTTGACCAGTATCTCTCCATTTCTCCCACCCTCCTAACCCTTTGGCAATTACCAGTTTGGTATTTTATATTTCACATGTAAGGTAGATCATATAATACTTGTCTTTCTCTGACTTATTTCACTTAGGATATGACCTCAAGGTCCATCCATGTTGTCACAAATGGCATGATGTACTTCATTTTAAAGGCTGAATAATATTCCATTGCATATATATACACATTTTCTTCATTCATTCATCCATCAGTGGACACTTAGATTGTTTCCATGCCTTGGCTATTGTGAAGAATGCTACAGTGAGTATGGGACTGCAGATATTTCTTCAATATCCTGTTTTCATTTCCTTTGGATAGCTCAATACTGCTATTTTACTTGATTAGGAACAGCCATAATTCCGCAAGCAGAATCAAAATGACACATACCTAACTAGACAGTGCTTCTCAATTATTCATTAATACCACTTACACAGTGATCTCATTTCACAGTCACCGTGGAATATACAAAATCATGACAAGAGTTTGTACGGATATGTTCAGTTTCCTATATCTCATCCACTTCACAAAACCACAATCCCACGGACCTTACATGACATAACTCCACTAAGCCCATCTCATAATTCCATACAAGAATACCAAATCTTTGAAACCACTTACTGCAGACACATTGAGCCTCAAACACAAGTCACTAACAATATTCTGCAAGGTTTATCAACTTCTTAGAAAGTTAAATATAAACTGACCTATTACCCAGCATTTTTCCCCAGGTATTTACCCAGGAGAAATGGACACATGCCAGCTTTATTCATAATATATAAAACCTGGAAATATAACAAATGTTCAAGAGAAAAATGAATAAGCAAACTGTGGCATATTCACACAATTGAATGCTGTCCATAAATAAAAAGAATGAACCACACAACATTAATAAACCTTACAAAACTAGGATGTGCAAAAGGAGACATATGTAATTGCAGAACTGACAAAACTAAATTACGCGATGTATCTCAGAACTATGGCTGTTTCTGCTGTGAGACTGACTGGAAAAGGACACCAGAGAACTTTCTAGCACTGATGGTATAAAACCCGCACCAGGGCAGGAATACACATACTGAGCGTCCGCTGTGTGCCAGATGCCATTCTGGGTGCTGGAGCTTTCTCAAGGGGCAAAACCGACGACAAAACTCGTCACCCTCTGGTTCGCGACTACGGACCCGGGGTCCCGCACATACAGGCCTGAGGGAAGAGAAACCTCGACTGGCGCTGGCTCCCAGTTCTCGTCTCAGCCATTTCCGCCCAAACTGCGGTACCCGCTTCAGCGCTTCTAGGCCTCATCGCCTTCAGCACGGATATCCGATTCCCTCCCTGGTCCTGGTCCTCCTACGCCAGGTTTCGGATTCCTTCCTTTCTCCTCAGCGCTCGGGGTCTGAGGATTCCGGTTCTCTCCCGATCCTCCCAGACACAGGTTTCTTCCATCTTCCTCCTCGCCCCGCCTCCGGCGGGCTTCTGCTTCCCTTTTCCTTCTTTCCCAGCCCAGGTTTCCAATTACTTCCCCGGCTGGGGCTCTGGTTCAACCCAGGACCCTTCGCTCCCAAAGAATCACCCGGCTCTTCGGCGTCTGAAGAGCCGCCAGCGGCAACCGTCCTCCGCGCAGGAGGAGCGACCCGCGCACCCTGTAACTCCCAGGACTCTCCCCGGCGTGGCGCGGGCTTTGCGAGCATTGCTCTCCCCGCTGCGCTCGAAAACCTGGACATTTTCAGTGGTGGACTACGTTTCCCACAGGCCCCAGGGCCACGAATGAACTTCGACTTTTGGTTCCCCTTCCGGTATCGTCGTGGTTATTGATGTATGCCTGGTGAGTTGGGCTGACCCAGGTCGGGTTGCGGGAGCGGCTCGCGGCGTGGAGGCCCTAAGCTCGGGGGGGTGGGGGCGGGGGGGGCAGGTGGAGCCAGGGGGCTCGTCCCAGGCGTGAACCCCGGAGGACGTTGGTTTCCGCTGCTATTGTCTGTGACGAGTTCATTGTGGGGTGTTTGTGTACGCGCGCGCACGCGTGTGAGTGAGTGTGTGACGGGCCCTGAAGTGCCCAGACTGGTATACGACTGGGCTAGTGGGACTGTCAGTACGTAGTCTACGGTGATGTGGGTATCTGATACTGTGACAGCTCGGTTGTACTAAGTTTGAACGAAGTGGGTGTGGGTTTTTGTTTTCCCCAGTAAACCCGTAGGAGTTTGAAGTTTTTGTTTGTTTTTGATGATGTGTAAAATAAATATTTTTACATAGATATAAATTATATAACCTTGTCCCCAGTACCCAGCCTGGTGCTTGACACAGAGGGGACATTGGTGAAGTGAGTGTTGCCCACTCAGGATCCACTCTAAGTTGCATGGTTCCTTGGAACGTCTTTCCCTGGATTCTCCTCTGTTCTTACACCAGTTTGATCTAGCTGTAGAGAAATAGACATCAGAGGGGAAGTCATTGATTTAACGCCTAGAATGAAAGTTCCAAGCAGGAAAGTACATCCTAAGTCATGGGATGAGAATTTAGGCTTGCACTTGACTTCCAGACAGACTTCTGGGAAGACATGTGGGGAGGGGCACAGGGTAAAGGATTTCTTCCTGGGCAAACCTCTTTTGACACACCGGAGGGCATTTATATGTTTCAGAACCACACCTGTGCCCCCTGGAAACTGCTGCGAACTTAGATTCCAGCACTGGTTACAGGTGATGTTGACCTGTTGCTCTGATACTGGTAAAAGTCAGCAATATCCTAGTTACCTCTTACTTTCACCTGGATGTATGTGTGATGGGTAATGGGTTATGCCTGATGGTGGACAGTGTGGTCTTACTTAGCCTGTCCAGGGTCTCAAGAGTTTTTTCTTGGTCCTGTAGTTCTGCAAGAGAAGCCCCCCGAAGCAGAGGAGAGCGTTGCCACTTAAAAGCCCATTCAAGGTCAGTTCATGTTTACTTTTCTGTCATGTATATTTATTTTACAGAACATTATTTGCTGTCATTCTAAATTGTAAGACTAACTGTGAGCTGTCCGTTTACCTGGTCCCTAGGTTGCCCCTTCCCAATTAATAATAGGACTGTAGGGATGGGTCCCCTTCTCTTCCAGTACCTTCCCAAATACCCTTTTCCTTCCCAGTTAATACTCACATTGCTGTTGGTAATTATTCAGTTTCCCCATGTGCTCTTTTCTTATCCTTTGGAAAGAAAGGAAAGAAATAGAACTAGTTGAACTCTTCAAGGATAAACTAAGGACTTATTTTAGAATGTGTTTTGTCAAGGAAGAGACTCGTGGTTAGGTAGAATAAAACACCAGATACCTTTGATTTTATTCATAGACTTGATTTTCAAAGTCAGGAAGACATTTTAGGAGTAGGACTATGATTGGAGTTTTGTGAAGAGAGGTCTGTGTGAACAGAGGCAGGGAGTTTTTCCTGAGAGTCCATGAGGAGATTTGACTGGTGACAGTTAAATCTTGAGATCTGGCAATATGACTCTCTTTTGGACCACATAGTGGTACAGACTGTGAGAGGCAGCATGATATATTGGTATTTGAGTCTGAAGCAGCATCTTCTGATGGAAATACAATGCAGGCCACTTGTGTAATTTAAAAGTTTCTTTTGCACACATTTGAGAAAGTTAAACAGTTGAAATTAAGTTGGATAATATAACTTGTTTTAACCAATATATCTAAAATATCATTTCAAATGTAATAATATAAATAAGTGGAAATATTTTAAATTTCTATCTTCATACTAAGTTTTCAAGATCTGATACATATTTTACTGTTATAGCACTTTTCAGTTTGAATGCTAAATTTTCAGTGGTTATGGTGAAGTGTAGTTTTATCAAAACAATAAAGTTGCATTTATTTTCTTTTTAAGATTTTATTTATTTGGCAGAGAGAGATCACAAGTAGGCAGTGAGGCAGGCAGAGAGAGAGGGGGAAGCAGGCTCCCCGCCGAGCAGAGAGCCCGATGCGGGCCGATCCCAGGACCCTGAGATCATGACCTGAGCCGAAGGCAGAGGCTTTAACCCACTGAGCCACCCAGGCGCCCCAGGTCAGTAGTTATTAATCTTTATGTTTTACAATTTTATGTTGTAAAATGTAGATAATGATCATATTAATGCCTTACAGTTTTTATAAAGATTGGATACATTAATCTGGGCACCGCTCTAGAGCACTTAATAACAGCCTTGCACTTAAGTCCTCAAGAAACAAATAAAACCGTTGTTATGTGAAGATTCTAAGTATTCACCGTAAATTTTCTATAAATCAAGAACAATGAAACTATAAAATAAATTTTGATGAGCATTTCTTTCTTTATTTGTTTGACAGAGAGACAGCAAGAGCGGGAACACAAGCAGGGGGAGTGGGAGAGGGAGAAGCAGGCTTCCCGCCAAGCAGGGAGCCCAATGCGGGGCCCGATTCCAGAACCCTGGGATCATGACCTGAGCCGAAGGCAGACACTCAACGACTGAGCCACCCAGGCACCCCTTGATGAGCATTTAAAAAGAATCTTTGAAAATCAGATTTGCTGATGTCCTACAATAGAACTTCTTAACCTGGGGACACCTGGGTGGCTCAGTCCCTTAAGGGAATGCCTTTGGCTCTCTCTCAAAAATAAATTGAAAACAAAACAAAAAACTTCTTAACCTAAGGCAAATTGATTCCATTTTAGTTCTCACAGGGACCATAAATCTCTTGAAACTCTATTCAAAATCATTCAATATAATGCCTAACATTTATGTTTTTTTGGTTTGTTTTATTTGCAGAATATCTTTAAGTTCTTTGGGTTACATGAAACATATATGAAAGCTTAAAAACTAAGTTAATCACATTACATAAATGTGATATAATACCATATAGGTAAGAGAAACTATGTAGTCTTAAAACGGAAAATATTAATATTATACAGTATATTTACATAGGAAGATGAATACTCATAATTGTTAATATTGTATATGAATCAATTTTACTAAGATTGCATTTGTAAGCAATCTTGTAAGAATATATCTAAAATATTACTCATTGAATAATAAAGGAATGAAGGCATATATAATAAGCACATACTCTGTACGAAACACATTTCTGCCTCATTTACACGTTTTCTTATTTAGTCTTTTTAACAAAATTCAGGAAAATTGAACCAAAATTCAAGTAAATTTGAAGATCTAATTGGCTTTATTTTCTGATTTCATGAATCAGGCAGCATCCCATCTAACAAATAGTGGGGAGCTTCACTGAGCTCAACAAAAGGAAGGTTTTAAAAGGCAGAGAGGGCATTAAAAAAAATTTATTAGCAAAGAATGCATTGTTTAAGTAGGGTTAACCTGCTAAAGGGAGCTGACGGGGTCTATCCATAAATTTCCTAGTTTTGACCAGAAAATTCCATGTTGACTGGTTTAAAGGTTACATTCCTTAGGGGTTGAAACTGCAGTTAGGTTAGGTATTAAGTCTCGGTTTACTGACTTGGGGCCTTAACCTAAGTGATGCTATTTTGGGTCTGTGGTTTTCTTTTTAACAATTCCCCTCCTTTGATCAGCTTAACTCAGAGATCAAAATTTAACACATTAGCACAACTCAGCTACCACTCCTTAGTTCTTGCAGCTTTTGTTGATGCTTTGCGTGGCATTCACAGGTCATGACTTTTGGCTTTATCTCTGTGATAGTCACAGGTTACAACTTCAGGTTCACAGTTTTTAAGTCAGTCATCCTCTTTTTTCCTTTCTGACATTCCAGTCTTAGAGAGATCATTTGATTAGTGGTTAGCGGCTACAAACATGCACCTAATGTTTTCAAGAGAATATAAAGCATCAGGGAGATTATTATGATGACTATAAGCAGGATAATTTTCAATGTTTGGGGTGCACTTTGAAGCCATGGTCCCCAAGACCCAAACAAATCAAACTCAAATAAGTCAAAGAAAGACTCCTGTGGAAGGCATCATCTTTTTAAGTGGCTTTTTTGGTGATCTTATGTCATTGATTTTCTACTTCCCCAGGAGTGTTAATCCAGGTGTGGCAGGTGGTGTAGCACAGATACTTCCTTGTTCAGCTAAAAGATAATTAAGAGTTATGCCGTTATCAAGAACAACTTTGTCCAGGCCAGTGCTCTCAGGTCCCCTCCCTCTTTGGGAGCTTTGTACTATCCTTTGCTATCCCTCAATAAACCTTGCTTTGCTGCCCGCCTCTGCCCCCCTCAAAAAAGAAAAAAAAAAAAAAAGAACAACTTTATCCTGAGAGTCTAAAGGTCTTTTTTGGGGGCGCCTGGGTGGCTCAGTGGGTTAAAGCCTCTGCCTTCGGGTCAGGTCATAATCTCAGGGTCCTGGGATGGAGCCCCGCATTGGGCTCTCTGCTCGGCAAGGAGCCTGCTTCCCCCCGCCTCTCTGCCTGCCTCTCTGCCTACTTGTGATCTCTCTCCTCTCTGTCAAATAAATAAAATCTTAAAAAAAAAAAAAAGATCTTTTTTGGACAGTTATTGCTTTAGCATTAGATTCTGCAAAAATTTCAAGAACTAAGAAGTTAGCTTCATTTACATCAATCCCTAACCACTAAGGATAGGAACCTGCCAAAACAAGTGAATCTTGAATCATAAATGCCTCCTTGTAGATCCTTTGTAACTTGAATGTAAAATCAGATGTCAACCAATGAGATGTCTTATTTTGCTTATGAAAAGTTAGGGGCACAGTTAGATTTTCTCCTCACCTGAAATAAAAGGTTCTAAATTCCAAAGGTTACCCCCTCCTCCCCCCAGTAATGGCCTGGGAGATAAAGATGAGGGTGTTATATTTTAAGCCAATGCCAAAGGAAAGAAAAGGAACAGAAGGAGAAAGGGTTTCATGTGTAGTTAAAGTATGAAGTATTGATCCACAATCTCGGGTGAAAGCAGTCTACCTTGATATCAGCTACTTCTCTTCCTTGTGAATTTGATTTATAAATCTCCAGCATCTGTATGAGATCAGGTGTCATGTGGAACCTTCTTTAGTTGTGTGATGTGTACCCAAGGCTCAATACCTTCTAGTTTTGCATCAGTGTCAGTGGTGAGGAGCACCTGGTAAGTAAGACCCTCCTTACAACTGGCTCACAGGCTGTCTTTTTCTGATGATTGTTGCAGAATACCCAATTACCAGGCTCTATACTGACAAACCACACCCTTTGAACTGGGATCCAGGAAGGCTTCTTTACCTATTGATGATAAACATAAGCATAAGACATTAGAGACATTAGAGTAGCTGGTCATACTAGCATGAGACAATAAAGGATCAGCAGAAGGTTATATACTGATAGGCTTTCAAGAAGTTTATAAGGTCTTTGTTAAGGCTCGTATGATTTGTCCATTGAAGTGGGTGCCTCAATCACTGCAGATCGCGGATTGTATATACCCCAAGTGGGAAACACACTTGTTAATAATATTTTTCTTTGCCATCTTGAAACCTTATGATGTGTGAAGGCTTTAAGAGAAAACATACGTACAGTAACAATCCATACTGACTGGCAGCTGAATGAAATTTAACTGCAGGTGTTCAAAGGGTCCAGAGGGAGGGGATCTGAAGCCTCTGGGGACAGGAATAGCTTTTCCAGGATTATGGACCTGTCAGATCAGGCATTGACAGACTGTTTTTGCAGTTAGATGTGTCCCGACCAATGTCTTATTCATAATGAGTCATCCTAAATGCCCTGTGGTAGGTAAAGGAAAGCAAAAGACAAAATACAGGGTTTGTCAAGGAGTGGGGAAAAACCAAGCAGCTGTTTTGGGTTTCCCATACCACTAAGTGTTCCTTTAATTTATAGCCATTGTTCACCCATCTCGATTTCTTTGATTTAGGAGGAAACTGTTGCTGTGTTACAAGTACCTCAGGATGGCAAAAGTATGGCAACGAGGGGCCATTTTTGCAAAAGCAGAATTGACTTTATCCACATGTGTCACAATCTTTATGATTGTGTTGCTGCTATCTTTGATGAAAGCCAGCTTGATCACATTATAAAATTTCTTTTCAAGGATACTTTTCCGAAAAATCTTCTACCACTTTGTTTTTTACATTTAGATTTTGCCTTATGTTTTCCTTCTTTAAATAACCAGCCTCACTTTAGGACAAAATTACTTTTTTTTCCTTAACAAAAATGTACTTCCATTCCTCATGCTTTTTCTTAGCAAAAACACACATCTTATTTTCTTTGCATACACAGTTGTTTCCCTTGTTCTTTCCAGTAGTCTTAATTACATTTATTAGCTTTCTTAACTCTTAGAAACCTTAATTTCTAGTGAAAACTAAGTAGTAAGCAAATGTGAACTGTCTGGTATACTAGCAATCTTTAGATTTGCAAATTTATGAACATATTAAATAAATTCTAGAGGCATATGCCTTTTAAAATTTTCCAGTGTAGCATTAACACATCCATATATCTTTTAGTTTCCCTGTAATAAGAAGCCAAAAGTAGCTAAATCTGTTCAGTGATTAATATTTCAATATTTTATCTTATTTAGAAATGATCTAGATATTTAGTGAATTTAACTTCACTCACCATTTAATCTAACAAAGCAAAACTTTAATTTTGAAGTTACCAGAAAGACTTGAAAACTAAGTAGACATTAATATTATTGAAAACTGCATTTACAAAGTTTATCTTGCTTACATGTTTAATTCACTTGTTCTTAACTATTATGTTTAGATTACCTACAAAAACTTTATTGAACATTAGACAAAGCCACTGTCTCAAGCTATTATTATTTTTTATTAAGTTTTGTATTTTACTTCCAGTATAGTTAACATAGTTAACTATAGTTAAAGTGATATATTAGTTTCAGGTGTACAATGTAGTGATTCAGCAATTTTGTACATTGCTCAGTGCTTATCATGGCAAGTGGTACTCTTTAATCCCCATCACCTATTTCACCCACTCCTTCCCCCCCACCTCCCCTCTGGTAACCATCAGTTTGTTCTCTGTAATAAAGAATCTGTTTCTTGGTTTGTCTCTTAATCTTTTTTTTTTTAATAGTCCTTTGCTTATTTGTTTAAATTCCACATATAAGTGAAATCATATAGTATTTGTCTTTCTCTGACTTATTTCTTTATCCATTCGTCTATTGATGAACATGTGGCTGTTTCCATAATTTGGCTATTGTAAATACAGTTGGAGTAAACATGGGGGTGCATGGATCCCTTCAAATTAGTGTTTTTATATTTTGGGGGTAAATACCCAGTAGTGTGATCACCGGACTTCTAGTTTTAATCTTTTGAGGAACCTCCGTATGGTTTTCCACAGTGGCTGCACCAGTCTGCATTCCCAGCAACAGTGCAAGAGGAAGGATTCCTTTTTCTCCACATCCTCACCAACACTGTGTTTTTGATTTTAGCTATTCTGACCAGTATGAGTTGATATCCCATTATAATTGATTTGATTTACATTTCCCTGATGATCAGTGATGTTGAGCATCCTTTTACGTGTCTGTTGGCCATCTGTAAGTCTTTGGAGAAATGTCTGTTCATGTCTTCTGCCGGTTTTTAATTGGATTATTTGTTTTTTTGGGTATCGATATTGAGTTATATAAGTTCTTTATATATTTGGGATACTAACCTTTTACCGGTATGTCATTTGCAAATATCTTCTCCCATTCAGTTGCCTTTTAGTTTTGTTGATTATTTCCTTTGCTGTGCAGAGGCTTTTTATGTTGATCAAGTTTATTCCTCAGGAGACATATTTCTATTTTGATGGAGTATATGCCTCAGGAGACATATCTAGAAAAATGTTGCTATAGCAAATGTCAGAGAAATTACTGCCTATGTTCTTTTCTAGGATTTTTATGGTTTCAGGTGCCACATTTAGGTCTTTAATCCATTTGAGTTTATTTTTTGTATGGTGTAAGAAAGTGGCGGTTTCATTCTTTTGCATGTTGCTGTCCCGTTTTCCCAACACCATTTGTTGAAGAGACTATCTTTGTCTCATTGGATATTCTCTTTTCTTTTGTCGAAGATTAAGCGGTCATATAGTTGTGGGTTTATTTCTGGGCTTTCTATTCTGTTTCATTGATCATTGTTTTCAAGCCAGACCATATTGTTTTGAATACTTTATAATATAATTTGCAGTCTGGGATTGTGATACCTCCGGTCTGTTCTTTTTCAAGATTACTTTGGCTATTTGGGGGGCGCCTGGGTGGCTCAGTCATTAAGCGTCTGCCTTCGGCTCAGGTCATGATCCCAGGGTTCTGGGATTGAGCCCTGCATCGGGCTCCCTGCTTGGTGGAAAGCCTGCTTCTCCCTCTCCCACTCCCCCTGCTTGTGTTCCCTCTCTCGCTGTTTCTCTCTCTGTCAAATAAATAAAATCTTAAAAAAAAAAGAAAGATTACTTTGGCTATTTGGGATCTTTTGTGCTTCCATTCAAATTTTAGGATTGTTCGTTCCAGTTCTGTGAAAAATGCTGTTGGTATTTTGGATAGGGATTGCATTAAATCTGTAAATTCCTTTGGGTAGTATCCACATTTTAACAGTAATCATTCTTCCATCATGAGCATGGAATGTCTTTACATTTCTTTGTGTCATCTTCAGTTTCTTTTATCAATGTTTACTACTTTTCAGAGTACAGGTATTTTACCTCTATACTTAAGTTTATTCCTAGTATTTTTCTTCTTTTCACTGCAGTTGTAACTAGGATTATTTTTAAAATTTCTCTTTCTGCTGCTTCATTATTAGTGTATAGAAAAGCAGCAGATTTCTGTCCATTGATTTTGTAGCCTGCAACTTCACTGAATTCATTTTTAGTTCTGGTAGTTTTTTGGTGGAGTCTTTAGGGTTTTCTATATATAGTATCATGTCATCTGCAAATAGTGAAAATTATACTCTTTTCCTTACTGATCTGGATGCTTTTTATTTCTTTTTTTGTCTGCTTGCTATGGCTAAGACTTCCGTACTATGTTGAATAAAAGTGGTGAGAGTGGACATCCTTATCTTGTTCCTGATCTTAGAAAAGCTTTCAGTTTTTCCCCATTGAGTGTGATGTTAGCTGTGGTTTTTCATGGCCTTTATTATGTTGAAGTATTTTTCCTAAACCTAACTTGTTGAAGGTTTTTTATCATGAATGGATATTGTACTTTGTCAGGTGCTTTTTCTGCACCTATTGAAATGATCATACGGTTTTTATTCTTTCTCTTATTGATGTGATGTGTCACACTGATTGATTTGCAAATATTGAACCACCGTTGCAGCCGAGGAATAAATCCCCCTTCATCATGGTGAATTATCTGTAATGTATTGTTCAGTTGGTTTGTTAATATTTTGATGATTTTTGCGTGTATGTTCATCAGAGATAATTGGCCTATAGTCCTCTTTTTTTGTGGTGTCTGGTTTTGGTATCAGGGTAATGCTGGCCCCATAGAAGGAATTTGGTTGTTTTCCTTCCTTGTCCATGTTTTGAAATAGTTTGAGAAGAGTATTAACTCTTCCTTAAATGTTTGGTCGAATTTGCCTATGAAGCCATCTGGTCCTGGACTTTTGTTTGTTGAGAGTTTTTTTTTTTCATTCCTGATCCAACTTCATTGCTAGTAATTGGTTTGTTCAAATTTTGTATTTTTTCCTGCTTTGGTTTTGGTAGGTTATATGTTTCTAAGAATTTATCCATTTCTTGTAGTGTAAGTAAATGGTCCAGTTTCATTCTTCTACATGTGGCTGTCCAATTTTCCCAACACCATTTGTTGAAGAGACTGTCTTTTTTCCATTGAATATTCTTTCCTGCTTTGTCGAAGATTAGTTGACCATAGAGTTGGGGGTCCATTTCTGGGCTCTCTGTTCTGTTCCATTGATCTATGTGTATATTTTTGTGCCAGTACCATACTGTCTTGATGATGACAGGTTTGTAATAGAGTTTGAAGTCTGGAATTGTGATGCCACCAACTTTGGTTTTCTTTTTCAACATTCCTCTGGCTATTTGGGGTCTTTTCTGGTTCCATATAAATTTTAGGATTATTTGTTCCATTTCTTTGAAATAAATTGATGGTATTTTGATAGGGATTGTATTAAATGTGT
>CM052888.1:37870716-37900132 GCA_028534135.1 Potos flavus
ACACTAACCAAATCAGAAGAGAGCCGAAACTGGGGGTTGAAGAAAGTGGGGGGGGGGGGGTAGGGGAGAAGAAAAAAAAAAAAGATGAAAAAATATATATATATTAGACTGGTGAATAGAACAGAGCCTCACATTTGATTTTGTCTGTTAGAAGAAACTACCTCCCAAAATTTTAAAGAAAGAAAAACTTATACAAAAATAAGGATAAATACTATGAAGGGATGGAATATGATTGTAAAGATGAAAATTAAAAAAGATTCTAGGGGTGCCTGGGTGGCTCAGTCGTTAAACGTCTGCCTTCAGCTCAGGTCATGATTTCAGGGTCCTGGGTTCGAGCCCCGCATCAGGCTCTCTGCTCGGGAGGAAGCCTACTTCTCCCTCTCCCACTCTCCCTGCTTGTGTTCCCTTTCTCGCTGTCTCTCTCTCCCTCTCTCTGTCAAATAAATAAATCTTTAAAAAAATAAATTAAAAAAATAAAAAAGGGATTGATAAGAAGTTGGTTGAAAAAAGAAAAAAGAGGAAAGAATGTGATCAGGCTGGAGACTAGAATAAAGCCGTGTGCTAGATTTAGAGTATATTTTTGATCTATTAGAAGAAATTGTATCTCGAAATTTTAAAGAAAAAAAATCTATATGTATACAAAAAATAAGGTTGAATATAATGAGAAGCTAAAATATGAATCTAACAGTGAAAATTAGAAAAGATTTTTAAAAAGGTATTGATAGGATACTAGTTTAAAAACGTTAAAATAAGAGAAAAAATTAAAAAAATAGAAGAAAAAAATAAAATTTAAAAAATTTAACTTTGAAAGCCTAAAGGATCATGAGAAAAAAAGCCATGAATTCTGTGTGTTATCTTTTCCTAACTTGAGTTCCACAGTTCTCATTGATCAGTCAACTTGGTCTTGGCTGGATGTTCTTGCTGATCTTCTGGGGGAGGGGCTGTTGCAGTGATTCTCAAATATCTTTGCCTGAGGTGGTTGCACCGCCCTTGCCAGAGGCTGGGCTAAGTAATCTGCTCTGGTTTGGTTCGCTCTCGTAGCTTTTGTTCCCTGAACGCTTTCCGTACAGCTTTGGAGGACAGGAATGAAAATGGCAGCCTCCCAATCTCCAGCATGTAGGAGCCAAGAGCTCAGGGCCGCACTCCTCAGTGTGCCCTCAGAGAAAAGCAGTCAATCCCTCCCATCTCCCTGGTCTCCAGCCGCACTCAGAGCTCAGCCGGCCTGTGAGCGAGCGTTTCTGTCTCTGGCGCATGACCCCATTTGGAGTCTCTAAACCCAGCAGATTCCTGCAGCGCGCTCCTGCGCTGCTCTCTCTGGAGGAGGAAGGAAGGGGTCTCTCTAGATCTGCCCCTTGTGGGGTCCCAGCTCAAAGAGCAGTGTCCCGACTGTGCCTCAGATCATGGTTTAAGGTAATCCCGAGCTGAGAGCCTGCTTCTCAGCTCCATCTCTGCTGTTGGCTTCCCTGCTCTGATACCTGAGAGCTCTGCCACCCTCAGACACCCCTGGTCTTTTTGTATCCCCGTGGGTCCTGAGACCACATTGCTCCATTCCCGTGAGTAGCCTCTGGAGCGATGTCCCTCAGCGGAGTAGACTTCTAAAATTTCCGATTTTGTGCTCCACTGCTCTGCTGCTTGCCAGGAGCCGGCCCCTCCCCCCATGGTCTATCTTCCTGTTGCTTTGGATTCCCTTCTCTGCACGTCCTACCTTTCGGAAAGTGGTCGATTTTCTGTTCCTAGAATTGCTGTTCTTCTCTTCTATCTCCTGTTGAGTTTGTAGGTGTTCAGAATGGTTTGATAACTATCTAGTTGAACTTCTGGGATCTGATAATATCTTAGTCTCCTACTCCTCTGCCATCTTGCTCCTCCCTCCCAGCTGAAATGAGTCTTGTAGGCAGCATATAAATGAGCCTTTTTTTTTTTTAATCCATTCCATTACCCTATGTCTTTTGATTGGAGCATTTACTCCATTTACATTTAAAGTAATTACTGATAGATATGTACTTGTTGCTATTTTGTTAATTGTTTTGTGGTTATTTTTGTAGGTTTTCTCTGATCCTTCTCTTGCTCTCTTTCATGGTTTGCTGGCTTTCTTTAATGATATACTTAGGTTCCTTTCTCTTTATTCTTTGCATATCTATTACTAGTTTTTGATTTGTGGTTATCATTTGGTTTGTATATAACATCTTCTGCAAAAAGCAGTCTATCTAAAGTTGATGGTCACTTAAGTTTGAATCTATTTACTCCGCTCCTCCCTACTCCGACATTTTAGATATATGATGTAATGTTTTACATTCTTTTATTTTATAAATCCATTGACTGATTTTTATAGATATACTTATTTTTATAGCTTTTGTGTTTCATGCTTTTTATAGTCTCACTTATGGTCTTCCTTTCCATTCAAAGATTTCCTTTAATATTTCTTGCAGGGCTGGTTTAGTAGTCATGAACTCCTTTAGTTTTTGTTTGAGAAACTCTTTATCTCTCCTTCTATTCTGAATGATAGCCTTACTAGGTTGAGTATTCTTGGCTGCAGATTTTTTCCCTTTCTGCACTTTGAATATTATCATGCCAGTCTCTTCTGGCCTGCAATGTTTCTGCTGAAAAATCCACTGATAGCCTTATGGGATTTTCCTTGTATGTAATTGTCATCTTTTCTCTTAGTACTTTTAGATTTTTTTCTTTATCACTACTTTTTGTCATTATTTTATTTAATTTTTTAAAGATTTTATTTATTTGACAGAGAGAGACACAGCGAGGGCAGGAACACAAGCAGTGGGAGTAGGAGAAGCAGGCTTCCCCGCAGAGCAGGGACCCCGATGCGGGGCTCGATCCCAGGACTCTGGGGTCATGACCTGAGCCGAAGGCAGACACTTAACACTGAGCCACCCAGGCGCCCCAACTTTTCGCCATTTTAATTACTTTGTGTCTTGGTGTGAATCTCCTTGTGGTGATTTTGTTGGGGGATCTCTGTGCCTTCTGGATGTGGATATCTGTTTCCTTCCCAAGATTAGGGAAGTTTTCAGCTATTGTTTCTTCAAATAAACTTTCTGCTCCCTTTTCTCTTCTGGGATTCCTATAATGTGAATGTTATTACACTTTGTGGAGTTGCTGAGTTCCCTTGTCTATTCTCATTTTGCACTAATTTTTCTCTCACTTGCTTAGCTTGATTTCTTTCCATTACCCTGTCTTTCAGGTCATTAATTCATCTCTCTGCTTCCTCTAGCCTACTATTTATTCCATCAAGTGTATTTTTAATTTCAATTACTGTATTTCATCTCCGATTGTTTCTTTTTTATCTCTGTATTAAGAGTCTTGTTGAGGTCCTGGATTCTTCTCAAGTGCAGTTAGTCTTTATGATCCTTACTTTAAATTTTCTGTCAGGCATATTATATATCTCCATTTTGCTTAGGTTTATTGCTATACCTTTTTTTGTTCTTTCATTTGGGACATATTCCTCTGTGTGCTCATTTTGCCTAACTCTCTGTATCTGTTTTGTGTGTTATGAAAGTCAGCTATGTTGCTTTCTCTTGAAAGTAGTGGGTGAAACATGCATTTTTAACAAAGTGGTGCTGGTCCTCTTCCAGAGGGGACTTGCAGGCACTGTAGAGACCAGGGCAGCTGGACTATCCTGCAAAGTCACTCAGGTCAGGGGTGCAGTTGTACCAAGGTGCCTACATCCTCTGGAAGAGGTCAGAAGACGCAGTATTGGCAAGGTTTGCGTCATTCTTCTTGGGGAGGGGACCCACAGTGCAGGGACTGAGAAAGGCCCGGCTGGAGGGGGCAGGACATGGTGTAAGCAAATTAGGTAGTGAATGCCAGCACTGCCCGGGTTCCCACAATGCTGGGGCCAGGGGAGGGAAAACGGTATCTGCTAGCTCCTTTGTTCCTGGAAAAGTCCTTCAGTGACCTCTGAGATTAGTAACTTACTCTCCCTCATATATTGCCCAGGCCTTTCTCAAACTCCTGCTTCTAGGCTGCACCTCGGTGGGCTGTCTGTTATACTGACTCTTTAAGGGTAGGGACTCAGCTTCATATCACCCTCTGGCCTTTCCCAGAGCTGAGCTTGCTGATTTTTGAAGTTCTAGGCTTTAAGTACTACTGGATGTAAGAACTCATGAAATTTGGCCCCTCTGACTTTCAAAGCCAAATTAGGGGGCATTCATCTTCCCTGTGCAGGCTCCCCAGTGTGATAGTCTGTTTCTTGCCCTTCTCTGCATCCGCAGCTCCCTCCTTCCGGCATCCGTCCTGCAGGGTTTAGCTTCCCACTGCATCTCTGCTTTTCCTGCCCTCTTCAGTGTGGCCTCTTCTTTACATTTAGTTGTGGAGTTTGTTCTGCCAATCTTCTGGGTCATTTTCTGGGTTATTTACACTATGTTACCTAGTTGTATCCGTGGGCTGAGGTGACATTAGGATCCTCCTGCTCCGTGATCTTTCCTGGAAGTCTTCCCCAAGCTGTTACTTTTTTGTTGACAGATTTTGTAAGAGATAACATGAACTTACTTGGCTAGTAAACTCAGGTAGAATAAAAGTTTTATATTTAATGCTAACTCTAAAGACATGCCTATTTTAATTAAACATAAGCCTTAAATTAGCTTTCATATAGACTATTTCCCAGATAACAAAAACTTGAAAAACATTTGGGTTAGTTTCTATCTTTCTGAGAGTTACAGAATGGCCCATACTTTCAAGTGCTTCACTTGAATAGGGTTTTTACAAATTAATTTTAGTGATACCATCTGGAGGTAGACTATCTCATATACATCCATGTACATTTACAACTGTATATGGACATAGACACAAACACACAGATGCAAAGACTGTATCGTTACTAATATTCGTGGAGAAGATTTTTAAGATTTGTTTTTGTCCCTGGAATTAATCTTAAAGAGATTGTGCTAAAGTTTAGGTACAAGAGTCCTTTTAGCAGTTTGTATTTTTAAAAGGCCTCTTTCCCTTTTTTTCTTTCAGTCTCAGGTTTACATTTCAAAAACATGACAAGAGATGTAACTTTTAGGGACAGAGAAAGAATATAAGTGCTTCCAAGAAGGCCTTTGGTTTCCTAAGGCCAATAATTTACAAGCCTTTTGAGATAAATAGGGAAGTTTGGGAATTGGTAAAGGATTAGGTGAATTTTGAATTGCCTTTAAAGCTGACTTTTGGGGCGCCAGGGTGGCTCAGTCGGTTAAGCATCTGCCTTCAGCTCAGGTCATGATCCCAGGGTCCTGGGATCAAGCCCTGCATCAGGGTCCCTTCTCCCTTTACCCCTCTCCCGTGCTCATGCTCTCTCTCGCTCGCTCTCTGTCTCTCTCAAATAAATAAAATCTTTAAAAAAAATAAAGCTGACTTTTGTTGTGCAAAGGATTTGTAAGGATAGTTGCCCTCAATTCCTCAGAGAATTGGGTTGTAATTTAAATTGACAATTATAGGTTGATCCACCTATCCAACTATATTATCCTCAATTTATTTCTTTATGGGTAAATAGTTCTAATTTTAAAAATTTCTGGCAGTATCGAATAACCTCCCTTGAGTCTAAGACAGTGCCCAAAGAGCATGTAAAGGATATTACCTTCCCAAAATCCAGTTACTCCCAAAGATAGCCAATAGTAAGAACCAACAACCTGCTCATCCCAGGCAGGCAGAAAGCCAAGTCACACACAACTAGATAAGCAAGAAGGCAGTAGTTATCCCTGGGAGACAAAGGACCAATACAGTGAATTCGGATTTGGAAAGAAGGAGACAATGTGAAATTTTATTTTCCTTTCAACTGGGCATTACAGATGGAGATTCAGAACTGATTCTGGTAAGAATTTTCCCCCCTTACTGGCTTCTGCCAGTTTTTCTAGGATCAACTCTGTAGGCTCTGATATCTACCAGAGTTTTCCCTTAACTCTTTAAAGGAAAATGTAGTTTAGCAGAAAATCCCTCAGTTTTGTCAACTCTGGGAGGGGCCTTCCTTTGAAGGTGGTAATGGGGTGCCTAGGAAGCCACTAACTTGGCCGACTTTTATTTACAGTTATGTAGTCTTCAGAGTGGATAAACAATTCAGAGGATTAGTAGAATGAGCACTCAAAGGAGGATAGAGAGGAGCAATAGAAGCTAAGTCTTACAGTCTTTTGTTGTAGGTACCTCTTACATATTTAATTTTTTCCAGCCTTCTTCAGCCTAATCTTTTAATGACACTATTTTGGAATTTTTAAACCTTTGGGAGGCTTCTGCTTGCCAATTCTGTTTAATTTGGGAAGCCTTGCTTTCAAGTGCACTTAAATGATCTTACGCAATTGGATTGTTCCGTGTCATGACTGCTGTATTTCTACATTGTATTTCCCATGAGGGCTGGCAGCAGTTTGATAGGACGCTAACCACAAATGGAATTAACCCACATTTTTGGCCAACCATGTCTAGATGCAAATGAGGTACAACTCACATTTCTGTCCAGCCTTATTCTGGGGTCCCCAACTTGATGGTTACCAAGCCAAGTTCTTTAGGACACAAAACAAGCAGGTAGATTTTTATAGCTTCCAGGACCATAGATCTTAGATATAAAATAAGCAAGTGTGCCAGAAGGTGGAATGCTGAACTCTTTGGAATTTAAAGATCCCAACAGCTAAGTCTTTATTTCCATAAACAAGACAAACAGGTGTGTACCTTAACATACCAACAGTAACCAAGAGATGTCATGGTGGACTGGCCAAGAGAAAGTTGTGTGTACCACCAGCAATTTCCAGCATGGACTAAACTAGCAGACACCATATTAGAAATGGAGAAAGGTAGTAAGTGGGGACTGTGGACTGGAACTGGGGAAGGGATTCCAACATGGAATTGTGGACTGAACCAAGGACTAAGGAATAGTGCTGTTAGAGCCTCATGTCAGTCTAGACTGACCTGTTCAACCTGGATTAAAAGCCAATTAGATCGGTTGCTCAAATGCAAAAAGAGCAGAGCACAAAATAAGAGGGGACTTACCAGCAGGCTTTGGAAATGGCAAGACAGTGAATTTAGACGGGCTCAAGGGCTGCCATACCTGTGTTCCTCATTTTCCCCAAATGCCAGTAGTTCTCTTTGGACTCTACTGCTGCCACCAAATGTGTTGGAAAAACAAAATTCAAACAAGTAAACCCGAAGATTTAATTGGCTTTGTTGAACAATTCATGAATCTGGCAGCATTCCATCTAGCAAGTAGAGGGGAGCTCTGCTGAGCTAAACAAAGTTTTTAAAGGCAGAGAGAGTGAATTAAAAAAAAAAAAGGAATTTATTAATTCCTTTAATAATTCTTAACTAATAATTTGTTAAGCAATTCATGCAAGGAATGTATTGTTTATGTAAGGTTCCTCTCCTAAGGGGTGAAGAAGGGTATATCAGTAAATTTCCTAGTCCTGGCCAGGAAGTTCCATGTTGACTGGTTAAAGTTCACATTGCTGCAGGGTTGAAACTGCACTTTGGTTAGGTATTAAGTCTTGGTTTACTGACCATGGGTCTAAACCAACTGATGCCTTTTTGGGCCTGCAGGTTTAACAGTCTGAAAATGCTACCTCCCTGAATTTTGTTAAGTCAGGTTTGTGAATAGTGAATGTACCCTGTTGCATTGCTGAGATACAGCAAGGAGCCTGATATTGGACTTGATCCCAATCATGACCTGAGCCAAGGCAGACGCTTAACTGATTGAACCACCCAGGCGTCCCTGTAGTCTAGATATTTTAACACTTTTAATTTTTCTGGGGCACCTGGGTGGCTCAGTCGGTTAAGCATCTGCCTTCCGCTCAGGTCATGATCTCGGGGTCCTGGGATCAACCCTCGCGTTGGGTTCTCCACTCAGCAGGGAGTCTGCTTCTCCCTCTCTCTCCCCCTCTGTGCTCTCTCTCTCAAGTAAATAAAACCTAAAAACAAAACAAAACAGTATTAATTCTTCCAGTCCATGAGCACGGATTACCTTTCCATTTATCTGTGTCTTTCTTAATTTCTTTCATCAATGTCTTATAGTTTTCAGTGTACAGTTCCTTCACCTTTTTGGTTAAATTTACTCTTAGATATTTTATTATTTCTCATGCAATTGTAAATAGGGTCGTTTTTAAAATTTCTTTCTGATCATTATTAGCATACAAAAATGCAACATTTATGTATATTAATTTTGTATTCTGCATCTTTACTGAATTTGTTTAGTAATTCTAAGAGTTTTGTTTTTGGTGTAGTCTTTAGAGTTTTCTATATATAATAGCATGTCTCTGCAAATAGCGACAGTTTGATGTCTTCCTTTCTGATGTGGATGCCTTTAATTTTTTTTCTTTTCTAATTGCTCTGGCTAGAAATTCTAATACTGAATAAAAGTGGTAAGAGTGGGCATCTTTTCTCGTTTCTGATCTTGGAGGAAAAGCTTTCAGATTTTCACCACTGAGTGTAATCTTAGCTATGTGTTTGTCATATATGACATTTATGTTGAAGTGTGTTCCCTCAGTACCCACTTTGTTGCATTTTTAACAAATTGATGTTGAATTTTGTCAGATGCTTTTTCTGCATCTATTGAAATGATCATATGGCTTTTATCCTTAATTTTTTTTCATTTTACCCTTCATTTTGTTAATCCTTCATTGTGTGTGAATCGTTTAATTTGTAGATATGGAAGCATCCTAGCATCCTTGGAATAAATCCCATTTGATCATGGTATATGATCATTTTAATATATTGTTGAATTCATTTTGCTATTTTGTTGAGGGTATTTGCATCTGCATATGTTTTTTATTTTGTTTCTGCCAATAGGAAATTTGGCACATTGATTTGCCACATAAAAGAGACAAAGTTACAGTTTTATCATATTTCTAGGCATGTAGTTATAAGTAGATACTGGCAGTGGTCACCCTGTGATTTGACACATCTAAGTATTCAAAACTTTTGGAATTTCAATTATCAGGGGAACAAAATATGAATTAAGACTGCTATTCAGAATTTCATATTTTTTGAAGATTGCGGTTTCTTTCATAGGACATAGGTATGATCTGGGAGATCCAAGTGTCATACATACTTCATTATACACATTATACTTGAAAGGACAGATTTATAGGAACAGAAATAAGTATGCAGTAACTCCTGTGTTGGACATAGGAACAAAACTGAGCCTTTTATTACTATGCTCAAGTTGTCAATTATTAGATCAGATTCTTTGAGCTAGTTATATGTGTACAGCTTTATGTGGAGGGCAAGAATATATGTCTTCTTTGTTTTTTGAGAATCTTTGTGACAAATATTAATGAGGAAGAACTGAAAGCTGAAGATTGGACACTGAAATGAGTTAACATGACATGGAAGCACAGACTTAAGAATTTAAAATTTTACTGTCAGAAAAAGAAGCACAAAGGGAGGGGCTCATGGGTGGCTCAGTGGGTTAAAGCCTCTGCCTTCGGCTCAGGTCATGATCTCAGGGTCCTGGGATGGAGCCCCGCATCGGGCTCTCTGCTCAGCAGGGAGCCTGCTTCCCCCTCTCTCTCTGTCTACCTCTGCCTACTTGTGATCTCTCTGTCAAATAAATTTTAAAAAAATCTTAAAAAAAGCACAAACGGAATTCTAAAAGATAATGAAACAAGGGACATTAAATATTCTTTTTTTTTTTTTTTTTAAGATTTTATTTATTTGACAGAGAGAGAGATCACAAGTAGGTAGAGAGGCAGGTGGGGGGGCTCTATCCCAGGACCCTGAGATCATGACCTGAGCCGAAGGCAGAGGCTTTAACCCACTGAGACACCCAGGTGCCCCACATTAAATATTCTTTACAAGTTCATTAATTAATAGGCAACTTTTACTTGGTGTAACTTGGTGTTTATTATATGCCACTGAAAGTGCTTTATGTTTTATTTCATTTGATACATACAGGAACACTTTGAGGTAGGTCTCTGTTGCTTTTCCCATTTTGCTGATGAGGAAATAAAGTCAGTTAAGTAATGTAGTAAAAAGTTACACAGTAACAACCAAAGATAAAGTTAACAACCTGAATTTTGGATGACAGATCTTATGTTCTTTACTATGACAATATCCAACCTCCAATCTTTTTAAATCTGATTGTCTCACTAATTCATCAAAAAATGTTTTTCATCAACATTTAATATGGATCAATGTCAAATACTGCAGGGTGATGACATAGCTCACCATACTTTATTTAACCTATTGCCTACTCTTAGATATTTAGAATTATCATAAACTACTTTGTAATATATATAGATCCTTATAATAGAATTTTATGTTTGAGAATTTCTAGAAGTTGCATTTATAAGTCAAACATTAGGTATTTATTAAGTGCCTACATTAAAAAGACATAGCTTCTATCCCTTGTTTATACTTGATCATGTAAATATAAATTATGAATAGGACTAAAACTATGGTAGGGTATATTTAAAATATGAGACAGTGCACCTTTGTAGTTGTTGAGGAAAGATACCATGGAGACAAACCCAAAACTATAAGGTTTTGACCAGTTTACACTAAAGCCATGGTTTGTCAGAGCTCCCCCAAAAACCATCCTTAAATTTGATGATGTGCTAGGACTCAAAATTAGGAAAAATGGTGGTTATGAAAGGATATAGTTTCATATCAGCGAGGAGAAAATTCACATAGGGTGAAGAGCAGAAAAAACCAGATGTGAGCTTCCACTGGAGTCACACAGTAGTGCTTAATTCTCCCAGAAACAATTTGTTTTTGTTTTTGTTTTTTTTTTAAGATTTTATTTATTTATTTGACAGAGAGAGAGATCACAAGTAGGCAGAGAGGCAGGCAGAGAGAGGGGGAAGCAGGCTCCCCGCTGAGCAGAGAGCCCGACGCGGGACTCGATCCCAGGACCCTGAGATCATGACCCGAGCCGAAGGCAGAGAGAGGCTTTAACCCACTGAGCCACCCAGGCGCCCCTCCCAGAAACAATTTGTAAGAATACATGTGAAGTGAGCCATGGAATCTCACCTGAGCTTTGGTGTCCCTGGTTTTTACTGAGGGTCAGAAGCATAGGCAGGGAGCAACTATGTGGTTTAATTTAGCTACTCACTTTCAAGCTCTTCCAGAGGTCAAATTGATACAATATGGCCTAGTGCCCCTGGCAAACTTTTTTTCCCTATTGCCCTCCAGATGAAACATTTAGACATTTTTTTCCCACTGAGTACCCCCATGACAATTTAGAACCACAGATATATATACCCTGTGTATCTCTTTATGTGCTGTGTGTATATTTGTGGTTTATACATAAAAGGAATAAGACTCTCCCTCTCTCCCATCAATTTTCACTTATTTGGGGCAATTTTATTATGATTGAGTATACATGCTTGAGTGTAAGTAACTACCTAAAAGAATTATATGAGGATGTATAGTGGAAATTTTAATAGTGGAATAGAATGGGATAATAAATTTGATTAATCCAAAAAAGTTGAGAAAAGATGAAGAGAGTACTAAGTATACATGGGACAGATAGAAAACCAAAAGGGTAACAGGCTTATTAAATCCTGTGAAAAGTACTTTAAAAGTAAAAGGACTAAATACTCCAAACTAAAGACAGTGTCAGATTGGAATTAAAAAAAAAAAAAAAAAGCCATTTGCTATTTACAGTAAGAGATGTGTTTTAAATAAAAGGATTCTGATATATTATTGAAGTTTAAAAAATAGAAAGGGAGCACCTGGGTGACTCAGGCAGTTAAGTGTTTGCCTTTGGCTCAGGTCATGATCTCAGGGTCCTGGGATCGAGCCCCACATCGGACTCTCTGTTCAGCGGGGAGCCTGCTTCCCCCTCTCTCTCTGCCTGCCTCTCTGCCTACTTGTGATCTCTCTCTGTCAAATAAATAAATAAAATCTTTAAAAAACAACAACAACAAAAGTCAGTTGCTTAACCAACTGAGCCACCCAGGCACCTTGGAATTATTTTAATTCAGATTATTATTGCACATGTATAAAAATATAATTGATTTTTGCATATTTATTTGCATCCTGAGATCTTGCTGAGTTCTAATAGTGTTACAGTTTTTTAGGGTTTTCTGTATACAAGGTCATGTCACCTATTAATGGAGATTATTATCCTTCCTTCTTTCCACTATTTTTTTAAAAATTTCCTATTTGTCCTTGCTAGACCTAAAGAACAATGTTGATTAGAAGAGGCAATGGGGAAGGGGGAGGTCCACCTGGGTGGCACAGTTGGTTGGGTGTCCAAATCTTGGTTTTGGCTGAGGTTGTTATCTTGGGGTTGTGAGATCAAGCCTCCTATGAGGCTCCATGCTCAGCCAGAGTCTGCTTAAGATTCTTGCTCCCTCTGCTTCTTCCACGTGTACGTGCTCTTTCTCTCTCAAATAAATAAATAAAATTCAGAAAAAGAGAGAGAGACAATAAGGTATATATATCCTCGTCCTTGTTCTGATACTGGGGATAAGCAATTAGGGGTAAGCAACACTAAGTCTAATGGTAGCTGTCAGTTTTATCATGTGGATGTATTTCCCTTTTAGTCCTAAATTCACTTTCTTTTGTCATGAAAGGATGTTGGATTTTGTCAAACGCTTATTCTTCATGTATGAAGATGGTCATGCAGTTTTTATTTATTATAGTGATACGATATATTACATTAGATTAACAGTCTAATTTTTAATTCCAGGGATAAATTCCACTTAGTCATGGTATATAATTCTTTTTATTTGTTCCCCGATTCAGGTTACCGTGTTTCGTTTAGATTTTTGCATCCATATTCATAAAATAGATTAGCGATAGTTGCCCTTTTTTGTAATGTCTTTTTCTGATATTACTATCAAGTTAATACTGGCTTCATAAAATGAGTTGGGAAGTTTTCTCTCCTTTTCTACATCTTGAAAAGTTCATGAAGAATTAGTATTCTGCTTTAAATGTTTATTAGACTTTAACAGTGAAGCTGTGTAGACCTGGGCTTTTCTTTGTGGGTAGTTTTTAAAATAACTAATTCAGTTTACTTGTTATATATAAGATTATTCACATATTCTGTCTTCATGAGTAAGTTTGAAAGTTTGTGTGTTTCTATGAATTTATCCAGTTCATCTAGGTTTTCTGATTTCTTGTGCAATTGTTCATCTTATTCCTTTGTAATCAATTTTTATTTCTGTAAGGTTGGTAGTACTGTCCCCTCTTTCACTTATGATTATAGTAATGGGATTCCTCTCAATCATTCTAGATTATCTAAACATTTGTGAACTTTTGAAAACTTTTCATAGAACTAGCTTTCAGTTGCATTTATTTTGGAGTATCTTTCCTATTTGATATCTTTAATCTTTTCCTAGTGACTTAAGGAGGAAGGTTAGATTTGACCTATTTACTTTATGTGCACTTTAAGCTTTAAAAGTTTTCCTCTAATCATTAATTGCATGTCATAAATTTTGATATGTTGTGTTAGTCACAAGATATTTTTCAGTTTCCCTTTTCATTTTTGATATATTATTTAGGAACGTTTTGTTTAAATTCCACATGTTTTTGAGTTTCCCATTTTTCTTTGTTATTTCTAACTTTATTATGGAGAGACAAAACTTTTTTAAAAAACGATTTATTTGAGAGAGAGAGAGAGCACATGTGTGCGAGCAGGGGGAGGAGCAGAGGGAGAGGGAAAGAGAATCTCAGTCACACTCCCAACTGAGCACAGAGCCCAGTGCAGGGCTCAGTCTCGCAACCCTGAGATTATGACCTGAGACGAAATGAAGAGCCAGCCACTTAACTGACTGAGCCATCCAGGCGCCCCAATAAATAAATAAATCTTTAAAAAAATAAAGAGCTTTGTTTCTCCCCCTCACTCCTGTCAATTGTTGCTTCATATGTTTTGGGGCTTTAAGGCATATATGTTCATATATGTTCATAGTTGTGTCTTATAGGCAGACCCTTTTATCAACATATGAGAGGTTTCTTTGTCTCTTGTAAGACTTAAAGCCTATTTGGTCTCATATTAGTATAGCCCTCAAGCTGTTTGATGACTACTAGGATGCAATATACTTTTCCATCCTTTCATTTTCAACCTATTTATATATTTGGATTTGTCAACAGTTTGTTGTAGATTGGATACAGTTACACCATATTTCTATCCATCCTGCCACTCTCTGCCTTTTAGTTGAAAAGCCTAATCCAATTACATTTAATATGTAATAACTGAAGACTCGTTTCTACCATTTTTCTCCTGTTTTCTATGTACACTGTATCTTCTTTACTTTTCTGTCCCTAATTGGCTTCCTTTGTGTTCCATTGATTTTTTTTGTAGTTTACCATTTCACTCCTTTTTTCCTATTATACCATTTAGTCATTTTCTTAGCATTTATCCTGTAGATTTCAATTAAAATTTTATATTTATGATGAATTAGTTTGAAATAAAACAAATTTTATTCAGGGGTCCCAAGACCACTCTGAGGTTCAATGATTTGCTAGAAGGACTCATGTCAGAAAAGCTGTTGTACTCAGTTATGTTTTTTTTTTTTTTTTCCAGTGACAGGATACAGATTAAAATTATTAAGTGCCAGATACTCCAGGGACTAGAGGTAATCTACCAGGAGCTGGTTAAGAGTCTACACTTTTGTTTGGAATGGGTAGAGCTTAAACATTTCAGACCTGTTGAGTCAAACCTTCACCGTACAGCAATTTAACTTTAATAGTATAGAAAAGTTTAGCTCCTATAACTGCTCCAACCGTCTTTTCCAATGCTGTTTTAGTCCCAGATTATATCTTTATACGTTGTGTGCCCTTTAAATAGGTTTATAACTACGTTTTATGCAGGTTTTTAAAGATGTTGCAAAAAGGGAGGAACAACAAACACAAAATACAGTATTATTGGATTATATATTTGCCTTTCATTTGCCTTCACCATTGTTCTTTCTTTTACCTTTATTGAGATATAATTGACATGTAACACATTAGTTTTAGGTGTACAACATGATTTAATATATGTATATATTGCAAAGTGATTACCAAAGTAAATTCAGGTAACATCCATCACCTTCTTCTGAGAACTTTTAAGATTTACCATCTTAGCCACTTTCAAACATACAACACAGTATCAAGTATAATTATTATGCTATACATTAACATTCCCTTGACTTGCTTACTTTATACTTGGAAATTTGTACGTTCCTTGACCATGTTCATCCATTTGCCCTCCCACATCCCCTCCCCCACCCCCACCTCTGGAAACCACCACTATGTTGTATCTGTAAAGTTGTTTTGTTTTTTAAATCTTAATTCCAGATGTAAGTGAGATCATTGAGTATTTTCCTTTCTCTGATTTACTTCAACTAGCATAATGCCCTTGAGACTAATTCATTGCAAATGGCACAATTTCCTTACCTTTTTATGGCAGAATATTACTCCATCTTGTGTACACACCAACTTTTCTTTAACCATTCATGCATCAGTGAACATTTAGTTTGTTTTCATGCCTTGTGTATTGTAGATAATGCTGCAGTGAACATAGTGGGTGCAGAAATCTTTTTGAGAGCTTTCATTTCCTTCAGCTAAAAACCCAGAGGTGGAATTGCTTAGATCACAAAGCAGTTCTATTTTTAATTTTTTGAGGAACCTCCATAGTGTTTTCCACAGCTGCTGCACCAGTTTACATTCCAAATAGTGCAGGTTTCCCTTTTCTCCACATCTCACCAACACTTGTTATTGTCTTTTTGATAACAGCCATTTGACAGGTATAAGGCAATATCTCATTGTGGTTTTGAATTGCATTTCTCTGATGATTAATCATATATGGAGCACCTTTTCATGTATTTGTTCACAATTTGTATTTTTGGGGAAAATGTCTATTCAGATCCTCTGCCCATTTTTTATTTGGATTGTGTCTTTTTTTTATACTGAGTTGTAGGAGTTCTTTATGTATTTTGGATATTTAACCCCTTATGAGATACATGATTTGCACCTATTTTTAGTGGTTGATCGAGAGCTTACTGTATACATCTAATGAGAGACAGCTTCCCATATATACTAAAATCCAGTGAGATAGAAAAGTGTTCCTTGTCTTTTAAAAAGTATGAGAACAAAAAGGGGAACCCCCCCTGCACTGTTGGTGGGAATGCAAGCTGGTGCAGCTACTCTGGAAAACAGTATGGAGGTTCCTAAAAAAGGTAAAAAACAACCCAGCAATTGCACTACTGGGTATTTACCCCAAAGATACAAAGGTAGTGACCCGAAGGGGCACCTGCACCCCAATGTTTATATCAGCAGTATCCACAATAGCTGAACTATGGAAAGAGCCCAGATGTCCACTGACAGATGAATGAATAAAGAAGATGTGGTATATATACACCATGGAATATTACACAGCCATCAAAAAATGAAATCTTGCCATTTGCAATGATGTGGATGGAACTAAAGGGTGTTATGCTGAGCGAAATAAGTCAATCAGAGGGACGTATTATCTCACGGATATGTGGAAATTAGGAAATGGAACAGGATCATAGGGGAAGAGAGGAGAAATGAAACAAGACGAAACCAGAGAGGGAGACAAACCATAAGAGACTCTTAATCATAGGAAATGATTATTGTTATTAATTATAGGATTGCTGGAGGCCAGGGGGTGGGGTGTGGAAGCATGGGGTAACTCGGTGATGGACATTAAGGAGGGCATGTGATGTAATGAGCACTGGGTATTATATAAGACTGATGAATCACAGGCCTGTATCTCTGAAACCAATAATATATGTTAATTGAATTTAAACTTTTTTAAAAAGTAGGAGAACAAAAGAAAACCTGTATACATCTATAGCTTTTGTTTTATTAATCTTATGTATAATTTTCAGTAAGCTCTACACCCAACATAGGGCTGGAACTCCCAACCCCAAGATCAAGAGTCACATGCTATGCCTACTGAGCCATCCAGGTGCCCCTTATTTACTGTTTATTTTTTGATTCGATATTGTGGATTTGAGGTACCATTATATTCATTTACTTAGCCCAATTTGGCTTTGCTTTTACCCATCTCCTTTACGTTATTAGCAAGAAAGATTATACTTTTATGTTATAAGCCCAAAACTATAGTATTTTATACAGTTGATATTCAAAATGGTTAAGTGAAAGGGAAAAAAAATAAATGTATATACTGCCTGTGAAAATCAAATACTCACCTCCAATGAGCACTTCAGTCTTCTCCTAATAGTCTTTTACCAAAACGTCACTGTTTTTGAGAATGTCCTCAGGCTTGAACTTTTCCATCGTTACAAATGAAGTCATTTCCTTTGGAGAGGGATCTAAAGCTCTCTTGTCTGTGGCCTGCTTCTCCCCTTGGACAATATAGCTAAGCCACAGATCTAGTACTTGGGTTAGGGACAGTAGCATGCTTCACTCTGAGCCACACCTCTGCTTTTAAGAACCGAGTGCTTGGTAGATTGCCCGGGCAGGGGGAGGGGTGGAGGCGCAGTAGCCAGGGGTTGCAGTTTGCTCTCAGCATAATCCATGATCCTCTCCCATGATCCAAGGCAGACAACTGAACCCCGGTATTCTCGCCAGTGCCTCACCCAGGGTACATATTACATTTTGTGTGTGGCTGCTAGACAGAAGAAAATCTATCCCTTAGCTGCATTTTCTTGAGCAATAGGCAGGTGGGGGCAGGATGAGAAATGTTGATGTCCTGCTCCTTCCAGGAAGATGGCTATCTATCTGGGAGCAAGGGTTGACGAGTGGTGAGGAAGCCTTGACTGTGCCAGTATGGAATAGAGTACTTTTCTCACTGAGATGGGATGAACAAGGAAGGGTTTGGTTCAGATACTGCTTGTAATGGGTTTTAGTAGATTTTCTTGAACAAATTTTTTTCATTTGCTATATATTTTTATATATAATTTTCACCAGTTTTGACGGAGGAGCATGTCAACAGAGTTCCTCACGCTGTCATGGCAGAAATGGAATTCTCGGACCAATTCCTTACAGTTCTAAGCATGGGCCATGTAAGTTGCTGGATCTGTCTTCTTTGTGAACATTTCCTTTTTCTGAACATTCCTACCAAATAGAGCCTGCCCCACATTCCCATAGTTTTTCACTTCCTAGTGAGAGTTGGAACCACACACAGTGTAGCTCCTGTGTGCCTATCTATTCTCCAAATAATGTTCAACACTCATGTGTTCATTCTTTTGTCAATAGCAACTAGAGAGTAGAAATGGAATCTCTAGATAGAGGCATTTACTGTACTTTTTCATATTCTTGGATAGAGAAAAAGATCAGATATATCCATTTGATTACATATGGGTAAACTCTGTACTTCTCCTGAAGAGACCGGAGTTTCCAGGTAGACTGGATTTGACCTTGACTGATTTCCATCATACATAGATGATTGTAGACTTCCAGAATTGGAGAAGACCCTATCCAATGGAAATGTCTAAATACAATTAAGCCAATATTTTTCACCAAATAGACTACTCTATAGTCACTAAAATAACACTTAACATAGTGTTGAATTTGGGGCTGCAAAAAATTATAGTGTTCACATCTCATTTTTGAAGTTAGATATTTCTAACTTCAAGGATGTAGAAACTCACCCTTATTCATGCAGCAGGCATGTAGTATGTATGCAATGTGCATGAAATGCTTTTTAAAAATTTGTAAATTCACTTTATTTCCAGACATGCTTGACTAATTAAAAAATCCCATAATACACAGGAAGTGTTCTCTAAATCAAATGGATTTTTTAAAGATATGTAGATAGTCCTGTTTCGGAGCACTGATTTCCTTACTTCCCATACCATAACCTTCTACCCCTGTTTAGTCTACTTACCATAATGCAGTTCTTTTCTTTTTTCTCAAAAATATTTCCTTCAATTTCACCTATATATGGTTTGTTCTTTCAGGAATTGGTGACATTCAGGGATGTGGTCATCAACTTCTCTCCAGAGGAATGGGAATATCTGGATTCAACTCAGAGGAACTTGTATTGGGATGTGATGATGGAGAACTATAGCAACTTGGTCTCATTGGGTAAATTTATCTGCTTCATATAATTTAGAATATGCTGTATTGAATATCAGTTGCTTTTTAGTAAACCCAAGGCTATCTTTTAAGAAAGTAGGTACATTTCTTCTCTCTGTTTCCAGAGGCATGGTTGAATCCTGGGTTGGAGATGACACCTCCATTAAGCACATTTATCATTCTTCATGAATTTTTATCTTCTCAGTCCCTTCATATTTCTACTTTCCCTGATACCCAGGGAGTTTAATTTGAATTTTAGAAGACATACAGCACATCCTTTGAGATAGCTCTTATATTGTGATTGAAGTCAGAATTGCTATAGATGCTTTGCTCTTTTCTATCCCACCTTCTTGAAGAATAGCTAAGAATCTGTGTTATGTTATCTTACCTGATTTGTTATGATTATTAAAAGAATCTGCATAATTTATATGTTAGATGGATAAACAGAATTCATGTTGTCTCACATGTATTGTCTTATACCTGTTTTGTGGTTAAAGGACTTTGCATTTAACATTGTCAGTATTCCAGCAAGGATCTTTTAATGTTTTAGAAAGCTACCTGTTTCCCTGTCAGATCACATAGTTCTTGCCATGTATCAGGCCCTATTCTGAGCACTTTTAATTCATCAACTCTATGACAGGAATACCTGTATTATTTTGCTAAGATAAAGAATATTTAGGCAACTTCTCTGGGGTTACATAGCTAATCATTGTCAAAAGGAGGTTTTCTACCCAAATAGTCTGACGCAAAAGCTGATGTTGTTAACTGGTACAATAAATTGCCTCACAAGACAGAGTTGGAATGGGTTTGAATAAAGAACTTTTTATACTTTGTATTTCTGTAGTCACTCTAAGGTGAATGTTTTTCAATCTCCTCACATTTATCTTCTCTGAAATCTATCAGTATCATTTCAACTTCATTTATCAAAACTTAACCAATTCTCTTAAGTGTTTTATATAATTGTAGTTCTTTTTTTAATACCTTATGTTACATTTCTTTGTCATAAGCAGGTTGTCCCATTTTTAAGCCATTTGTGATCACCTTATTGGAGAAAGGAAAGTTTTTCTGGAGGGTTGGAAGGGATATGGCAAGAACAGAGGGCCAGGTGAGTGAGGGCTGGTAAGAGAGGAAAAGCCATCACCAGAGTAAAAAGCCCAGCTTTTCTGGGAAGAGGTGGGTCCTGTGATGTTTTTGGGAAACTCCCTTTAAAGCCCTGTGGAAAAAAGCCCAACATTTGGGAGAGCCAATTAAGATCTTCCCCAGTGCAACCAACATTTTTTCCATGTTGCTTTCTATTTGGATTTATATAAATTCCCTTGACCAAAAACCATGTGTACACTGAGCTAAATATTGTGGTAGCCTTATCAGTACAATGGTGAGAAAAACTGATACACTTCTTGCTATTATGGAATTGACTCACTAGTGAAATGTATAATAAATAGGAAAACAAATAATTAGAAAATGTATCCTATATAGTGGTAAGTGCTATAAAGAAAAGTAAAAAATAACAACAAAGGAATAAAGAATGAGGGAGAAAGTGAATTCACACAGTATGGTCAGAAGATCTCTGTGAGGGGCGCCTAGGTGGTTCAGTCAGTTAAGCATCCTACTCTTGATCTCAGCTCGTGTTCTGATCTCAGGATTGTGAGTTCAAGCCCCAAGGGAGCCTACTTAGAAAAAGAAAAGGAAATCTCTGTGGTCTTAGCTTGTCATTCTATGAATATATAGTTCCTTATTAATAATTTGCCTAATGATTTTTACAATTAAAAATCTTCATTTAGGGGTGCCTGGGTTGGCTCAGTGGGTTAAAGCCTCTGCCTTCGGCTCGGGTCATGATCTCGGGGTCCTGGGATCGAGCCTCGCATCGGGCTCTCTGCTTAGCGGGGAGCCTGCTTCCTCCTCTCTCTCTGCCTGCCTCTCTGCCTACTTGTGATGTCTCTCTCTCCCTGTCAAAAAAATAAATAAAATCTTAAAAAAAAAAAAAATCTTCATTTAGATCAATGTTTTCTTCTAAATCTGTCATTCCTTCTGCATTTATTAGTTCCCCTCATGTTCTGTTATCAGCAAGAATGTTTGTTCTTCCTATGATTGTAACTAATTAGCAACTTAAAATGGTGCATCTGAAATTTTCTGACTTTCTCTTGTTTATGTCTCATTATGGAATTATTGATTTCTATTGGTTCAGTTTATTTTAGCTCATCAGTCTTAATTCTTGATGCCCAGTTGTATGGATATCAAGAAATTTCTTATGGTGATTTTTGTGTATCTCTGACTCGGTCCTTTAATCTTTAAATTTATTCTTGCTTTTTGAGACTTTCCCAGGCTCACCCTATACCTTCCCTATCCCAGACCAGACACCTCAATTGGTAAAAAGTGTGTTCTTCTGGTCTTTTAAATTTTGTGGTTTCTGTTGTAGTTTTAAAAAATCAATACTAGGGGGTTGCCTGGGTGGCTCAGTCGTTGAGCATCTGCCTTCGGCTCGGGTCATGATTCCGGGGTTCTAGGATCAAGCCCCGCATCGGGCTCCCTGCTCAGTGAGATGCCTGCTTCTCCCTCTCCCCCTGCTTGTGTTCCTTCTCTCGCTGCGTCTCTCTCTCTCTCAAATAAATAAAATCTTAAAAAAAAAAATCAATACTATCAATACTAGGTATTAATTTTACTTACACAAGGTTTTTTCCCCTTTCTTTGATTTTTGTATTATCAGATGGTGGTCTCCTTTAGCCCTTCAGGTGTTTCGTGTGTCCTATAAGAATAATGCACACAGTTAAAGCATGTCTTCATGCCTTCCATCCTCACACCATAGTAGTGTGTATATATTCAGATTTCTTGCTTTCTGTCAACAATAATCAAGGGCACACTTCTCTATACCAGATCACGACTTGAAGCTTTCTTTTAGAAGCCCTAGCTTGTTACATGTTTTACTACCACAATCTGAGCAATAGGCATGCTTATGATTTTTTGTTTCATGAGAGGTGAATCTCTAACAGTTTTATCTGTCTAGCAAATTGGTCTTTTTCAATTTTTATGGCTTCTGGGGTTTCTAATATCTATTTACCTAGAAAATAATTCACCCTACGTCAACATTTTCAAATTGACTAGCATAACAGTCTTTTTTTTTTTGGTGGCCGGTACGGGGAACGAACTAGCATAGCAGTCTTAAAACAGTTTAGAAAATACCTTCTCTGATGGTTTTCTTTTGTCATTTTATATTTGTTACTTACATTTTTATATGTTTTCTAGCTACATCTGATTCTGTATTTATTGAATTCCCCTTTCATGTTTTCTTTAGGTCACTTTGTTGTTTCTCATCTTCTTGATTGGGATGTATACATTACTTATTTTCATTTTTCCCTTATTAACGTAAACATTTAAATCCTTACTTTTTGTGTGACTAATGATGACTTCCATAGATTTTAATATGTAATACAGTTGACCCTTCAACAACACAGGTTTGAACTGTGTGGGTCCACTTTCACGTGAATTTTTTGATAAAGGTAGTACAATATGTAAATGTATTTTTTTCCTTTTTTTTTTAAGATTATATTTATTTGACAGAGAGAGAGAGAGCACAAGCAAGGGGAGCAGCAGGCAGAGGGAGAGGGAGAAGCAGGCTCCCCACAGAGCAGGGAGCCAGATGTGGGGCTCGATCCCAGGACCCTGGGATCATGACCTGAACCAAAGGCAGACAATTAACCAACTGAACCACCCAGGCGCCCCTCTTATATTTTTAACATTTTCTTTTCTTTAGCTTACTTTATTGTATGAATACAAGTACATAATATAGCATATAAAATATGTATTAATCAACTGTTCGTTATTAGAAAGGCTTCTTGCCAATAGTAGGCTATTAAAAGTTATATGATCATTTTTGATTGTGCAGGGCATTGGCACCCTAACCCCAGTTTCAGGGATCAACTGTATTTTCAATGTGGTCATTCTCTGAAATTTTTGTATTTTCAATTACATTTCCACATTTGGTAGAAAATTTTTTCATTTCTAGGTAGAAGTGCTTTTAATTTACGAATACTGGCATTCATTTATAATTTTATTCTAATCAAATAATGATTGATTATACCTTTGTTACTTATAATTCAGTCACAGGAAATTATTTTTGCCCTGTATCATGCAATGTTTATCATTCATTTTGGATTTTCCTCAGGTTATCCCCTCATCTCATTGCCAATGTCCAGCCAATGTTCAGTAGATTCTTTTTTACAGAGTTCCTTCCATTTTTGCCCACCTGTACCACCTTTTCCACATCATTCTGTTAGCTTCTTCCCTTTTCAGAATTGCATAAGCCTTATGGTATGATTTATACCTACTACAATATCTAAAATATTCAGAAACTGCCTTGCAGAGTATAACAATGGTTGACTTTGAGTTCAGGAAAATGAAAAGAGCGTGAAGGAAAAAGCATATCTGGGAAAGGGCATGAAGGAAACATTTAAATATAGACTAGGATTTTCAGTAGGATAGATGTGTGATAGTGAAACAGCTAATGAAGAACAGTAAATAAAATTCCTCATCTTTATTGACATGTGGGGTAAAGAAGATCATGGTTATGCACAGCAGGGAATTAACAGCAGTGATGGAGACAGTATATGTAAGTGGAGAGTCAATTAGAAAAAATTGTTCATAAACACTACTCGTGTGTGTGTATAAATCACTGCAGTATAGTGTGAGGGTTGGAAGACATGGAGACAAACTACTGCATTATTCTTATATGTACATAAATAAATAAAATCTTAAAAAAAAAAATTATTTGAGAGAGAGAGACAAAGACAGCGACAGAGAGCACAAGCTGGGAGAAGAGGGAGAAGCAGGCTCCTCGCTGAGCAGGGAGCCCAATGCGGACTTGATCCCAGGACCCGGGGATCATGACCTGAGCCAAGGGCAGATGCTTAACCAACTGAGCCATCCATACTGTTGTACATAACTGTTTTGATGATCAGTTGTGTTACCCAGTAACTGATCTTTATAGTATTTCCTTTTTGTCTTATTTAGATTCTTTTCATTCAGTGATTTAATTTCCCTGTAATTATCAACTTATATGTCCTTGGGGCTTGTTATTCAGGGGCATATAATGATTACATTTCTCCTTTTGGAATTTAAGGAATGAGGCAAAACAGCATAACAACAGAAAATTACTGAATATACAACTGAAAAAAATGAAGAATGTGAGGGCAAGCAACTAGATATTGGAACAGAAACAAATATGAACTTACAGTCAGTACCTCATTTCTGAGGGTAGTAACTTTTAGATCTGGACAATAAAATGTGGGTGGTATATAAAGAACCCATTTCTGAGCAATGAAACATCCTGTGTGTGGAAATTATGTTTGTCGTAAGAAGTCAGAAAAAGATTAAGTGAAAGGGGATAATGGATTAAGATGAGGTCTTAGAAGCACCTTGTTTCCACAGTAAAGTATTTGGATTCTCTTGTTAAAAAAACAAAACAAAACAAAACAAAAACCTGGGGTGCCTGGGTGGCTCAGTCAGGTTAAGTGTCTGACTCTTGATCTCATTTCAGGTCTTGATCACAGGGTCATGCGTTCAGGCCTTGAACCGGGCTCCACGTTGGGCTTGGAGCCTACTAAAAAAACAAAAAACAAAACCAAAATTGTTAGTATGTATAGATTATCAAATTGTGATCTGCATTAGCTATATCTGTACATGATATTGATAACTAGTTCTACCTCTTTAGATGTTGATCAGTTTACCTGGATTGGTTCCCAAACATTAGTATTCAAACAAGGTTACTAAGTGATGATCCACACCTAAATGTCAGACCCATTGACTTTATCTGTTTCCCTTATCACAAACCTCACAATTTTACATTATGCTTTCATTATTCTCTCATCTTTCTTAACTTCATTGAAGTATTGTAATCATTAACTCGTAATGTTTGTATTTGCAGTTTTTCTCCTCTGCATTGTGTAAATGTTTCATTTTTATGGCACACGAAAACAAAAATTATGTTTCTTTTCCCCTCTCTTTCAGATTTGGAGTCCAAGTATGACACGAAGTATTCACCTACTAGAAAGGACATCACTGAAAACAGTGGTTCTCAGTGGAAAGTAACAGAAAGTAAACTCATTGGTCTTGAGAGCTCCATTTTCAGAAATGACTGGCAAAGCAAAAGCAAGTCTGAGGTACAGAGACCTGAAGTGGGATATTTCAGCCAAATGAAAATCAACTCTGAAAAAGTGCCCAATTACAAACATCATAAGTCTCTTATATCACATCAGACAATTCATGATAGCAAGAAGCCCCATGCATATAAGAAATATGGGAAGGTCCTTAGCTGTCACTTAAATTATGATGAATATGAGAGAATACATACTGGTGAGAAAACATATCAATATAATGCATATTGGAAAACCTTTGGAGATGATCCACATACCCTACAACTGAATATACATAGTGGTGTGAAACCTTATAAATATATGGAATATGAGAATGCATTTAGTTTTTATGAAGACCTTAGTACACAGAAAATGCATGATGATCAGAAGTGCTATAAATGTAAGGAATATGAAAGGACCATTAGAAGAGTTGAAGAAGTAACTCCACTTCAAGTAATTCATCATGGTGAGAAACCCTATGAATGCACTTTCTGTGGTAAATCCTTTAGAGTGCATGCACAACTTACTCGACACCAGAAAATCCATACTGATGAGAAGCCTTACAAATGTATGGAATGTGGCAAGGACTTCAGATTCCATTCACAGCTAACTGAACATCAGAGAATTCATACTGGTGAGAAACCATACAAATGTATACAGTGTGAGAAAGTCTTTAGAATTAGTTCACAGCTTATTGAACATCAGAGAATTCATACAGGTGAGAAACCTTATGCATGTAAAGAATGTGGGAAGACCTTTGGAGTCTGTAGAGAACTTGCTCGACATCAGAGAATTCATACCGGAAAGAAACCCTATGAATGCAAGGCATGTGGAAAGGTCTTTAGAAACAGTTCATCGCTCACTAGACATCAGAGAATTCATACTGGTGAGAAACCCTATAAATGCAAGGAATGTGGGAAAGCTTTTGGAGTAGGTAGTGAACTTACTCGACATCAGAGAATTCACAGTGGTCAGAAACCTTATGAATGTAAAGAGTGTGGAAAGTTCTTTAGACTTACATCAGCACTTATTCAACATCAGAGGATTCACAGTGGTGAAAAACCTTATGAATGTAAGGTATGTGGGAAGGCTTTCAGACATAGTTCAGCCCTTACTGAACATCAGAGAATTCATACTGGAGAGAAACCTTATGAATGCAAAGCATGTGGGAAGGCCTTTAGACATAGTTCATCCTTTACAAAACATCAGAGAATTCATACTGGTAAGAAACCCTATGAATGTAGGGAATGTGGGAGTGCCTTTAGTGTGGGTAAGCACCTTACTTGACATAAAAAAAAAACTGTACTGGTGTTTTGTCTTTTGCATGAAAGACATGTATAAAAAGCCTTTTGCTTCTGAGTTTCACTAGGAAAGTCCATGCATTGTAATAAGAAGTAGTCAAGGGGATTATGTTGTTCTTATTGTTTACAGAATTCCTGGCAACTCTATTTAGCAGAATTACTCAGTGACAGGTGATATATACTTTTTTTTTCGTTAGATATTGCCAAATATTTGTTTTTATTTCTCCTTTTTATATCAGTTAACATTCTGAATATCCATTTAAATAGGATGGTCCCTATTCATTTCTGATATGTGTGGAAAATGTGTTTCACTAATTATTAGAGTCAATTTCACATGAATTTCTTTTCCAGACATGTTTTGTTTACAGTTACTTTTGATGTTTGTGTTTTTGTACTTTTGTCTATTCATTATTTTTGGCTTATTAATTTGTAATATTATTCAAATAAATCTTTTGCATTCTAATTTTTTGTTTGCTATATATGATGTACTTTTCTTCCTCCAAAGAGTTAAAACTTCTAGTCACATACTGTGTATGTGGTTTTAAAGTCTATGGCCCTGCCTGATATTTTTGTAGATTTGTTTTTCTTAATTTTCTATTGTTTTTAATGTTAGATGAGTAATTTCCTTTCCATTGCCATCAAGTGAATGATTTCTTTTAAAATTTGTTTTGACATGACAGACTTGCCTAACTACCTACCACAACACAATTCCTTTAAAGAGCCTTTTGACCTCTAGGCAGTACCAAAGAGGATCCAAAGGAAAGGGGCACTTTTAAATCTTTTGTAAAATTTACTAAGACATTCTTATCTGTCTCTTAAGATTTATTAAAGGAGGAGAAAATCTACAACTATTGCAATGATTATAAACTGATTAAACTTATATTTGGAGGGTCTACAACTCTATTATTACCGTGGCTTCAACTGGGTTTTGTACATTTATACTTTTTATTCCCTGTTAGTGTTGCCTTGCTGGGATGTAGCAGCTTATCAATAGAACTTTGATTTTAGAAAGGAAAAGCAAAAGAAGAAAGAAAATTAGTGAACAGAGATAAAGTTGCAATTCTTTTTTTTTTTTTTTTTTTTTTAGATTTTATTTATTTGACAGAGAGAGATCACAAGTAGGCAGAGAGGCAGGCAGAGGGAGAAGGGGAAGCAGGCTCCCTGCTGAGCAGAGAGCCTGATGCGGGGCTCGATCCCAGGACCCTGAGATCATGACCCAAGCCTAAGGCAGTGGCTTAACCCGCTGAGCCACGCAGGCGCCCCTAAAGTTGCAATTCTTAACTGTCCATCATCTCTTTCTTTAGTCAGGAGAGTTGACCTGGTTATGCAATTAATGTTAATTATGAGCCACTGGTTATTAGATGTTTATAAGAAAATTTACCTGTTATTTAGATACATTTATGTCACCATTAGGGAGATTTTAGTTTTTCCAAATTGGTCTTCCCCAGAATTTTTTGACTCTAAAGTTTTGCATGACCCAGCAATATTAATTAAGCCATTTTCTTATTGGATATATTGAGTTGTTTTCTTTAAATATTACTAATTAATCTTCTATTTAAATTCACAGTTTTTAAAAATATATACTTAGGGGTGCCTGGGTGGCTCAGTTGGTTAAGCGTCTGCCTTTGGCTCAGGTCTTGATCTCAGGGTCCTGGGATTGAGCTCCACATTGGGCTCCTTGCTCAGTGGGGAATCTGCTTCTCTTTCTCCCTGGTGCTTTCTCTCTTGCTCACTCACTCTTAAATAAGTAAATAAAATCTTTAAAGTATATATATATATATATATATATGTGTGTATATATATGTATATGTATATATATGTACACATGCAATACATGTATACATAAAGTATGTATGTGTGTGTGTACACACATACATACACATTTGGTAGATATTTCATATGCTACAAAATAAGAGAATGAGTCTCTGTTGTTAATCTTTTTATTAGGATATATGCTATTTCATGTCTTTATAATAGTTCAACTCTATTTTTTATGATTTTATTTATTTACTTGACAGAGAGAGAGATCACAAGTAGGCAGAGAGGCAGGTGGTGGGGGAAGCAGGCTCCCTGCTGAGCAGAGAGCCCGATGCAGGGCTCAATCCCAGGACCCTGAGATCATGACCTGAGCCGAAGGCAGAGGCTTTAACCCACTGAGCCACCCAGGCGCCCCTGGACTAAACTTTTAAGTGGACTAAATGCTCCAATCAAAAGACAGAGGATGATGAAATGAATAAAAACATAAGACCCACCTACATGCTGCTTACAAGAGACTAATTTCAGACCTAAAGAGACACTCAGATTTAATGTGAAGGGATAAAAAAGCACTTACCATACAAACAGAATTGAGGAGAAAGCCAGGGTAGCAATACTTCTATTGGACAAAATAAATTCTAAAACAAAGACTGTAACAACAGGTAAAGAAGGACACTACACAGATTAAGCTCCTAGACCTCCTTCCTGATGATTTTTTGGATTTGACATCTAAAGCAAAACTAAACAATTGAGATTAGATCAAACTAAAAAGTCAATATGAAATGGGAAAGGAGAACATTTGCAAATAATATATAAGGGGTTAATATCCAAAATATACAAAGAACTCATATGAACTCAATAGCAAAAAAAAGATCCAATTAAAAATTTGACAGACGCTCTCAAAAGATATTTTTCCAAAGACCTACAAATGACCTACAGGTAGATGAAAAGGTACCCAACACCACTAATCATCAGGGAAATGCAAATCAAGGCAAATGCAAACCACAATGAGATATCACCACATCTACTAGAGTAGCTATTACCAAAAAGTCAAGAAGTAACAAGTGTTGGTGAGGATGTGGAGAAAGGGGAATACTTCTGTACTATTGGTGGGAATGTAAATTGGTACAGCCAGACTTAACACAACCACCATATGATCCAGTAAATCCATTTCTGGGTATTTATTAAAGGAAATGAAATCACTATCCGAAAATATATCTGCACCCCATGTTCACTGCTGTAGTATTTAGAACAGCTAAGACAGGGAAACAATCTACACATCCATCAATGAATGAATGGATCTGGAAACTGTGTGTCTGTTTGTGTGTGTGT
>CM052888.1:37900632-37977995 GCA_028534135.1 Potos flavus
AAAAAAAAAAAAAAAAAGAAAGGAAGGAAGGAAGGTAAGGAGGAAGGGAGGAAAGAAAGAAAGGAAGAATGGGGGCACCTGGGTGGCTCAGTGGGTTAAGCCTCTGCCTTCGGCTCAGGTTGTGATCTCAGGGTCCTGGGATCAAGCCCAGCATTGGGCTCTCTGCTCAGCAAGGAGCCTGCTTCCCCCTCTCCCTGCCTCTCTGCCTACTTGTGATCTCTTTTTATCAAATAAATAAATAAAATCTTTAAAAAAAGGGGGGGGGAGGAGAAAAAGACAAACTCCATTTTCCTTTCCAAAACAAATGGCTAGGGGGCCTGGGTGGCTCAGTCATTACACTCAGTATACCAAAACTCCCTACCCAATCCCAGAACTCCAGAAGATTGGTCCTTCCCATTCAGCTTGCCTCTGTTCCAGCACAGTGAGCCCGCAGCCTTCGGCTGGTGTCATGATCCCAGGGTCCTGGGATGAAGCCCCACATTGGGCTCCCTGCTCAGCGGGAAGCCTACTTCTCCCTCTCCCACTCCCCCTGCTTGTGTTCTTTCTCACTGTCTCTCTCTCTCTCTGTCAAATAAATGAATAAATAATCTTAAAAAGACAAAAACAAAAAATCAAATGGCTAATGATCTAATCATCTTGAACTGGGCAAAAAGACCCTTGGTCTGATGGCAACTGTTTTACAAGCAATTGTCTGTAAAATCAACAGGGCAACGAACATCTTGATCAATAAAACTGTTGGCTGTGGAGTTTCTTTTTTTTTTTTTAGATTTTATTTATTTATTTGACAGAGAGAGAGATCACAAGTAGGCAGAGAGGCAGGAAGAGAGAGAGGGGAAGCAGCAGGCTCCCCAATGAGCAGAGAGCCCGATGCGGGGCTCGATCTCAGGACCCTGAGATCATAACCTGAGCCAAAGGGAGAGGCTTAACCCACTGAGCCACCCAGGCGCCCCTGGCTGTAAACTTTCTGAAGACAGAATAACTAATGCATAGGAGGAACAATTTCATTTATTAACACCAAGAGAACAGTCAGTCAGTGTGTAACCCATTGGTTCTGCCCATGATTAAAAATTAACTTTTTTTCTTTCATCCAAACCATGTAATTGCCCCCCATCCTTTCTCATAAAAACCCCTTGCTTTCACCTTGCAGGTGGGATACTGTTCTGGTTAATGCCAGAATCTGTCTTCCACAAACTGATTCTTCAATTCCAAATAACCAGCAGGCTGGGAGAGCTTGGAGGACACTGGCGCTGCTCTTGAAAAGAACGCAGGACAAAGAGCCTGTAAACTTACAGCGTGGAAACAGCGATCTGAAGGGCATCTGGGACACACGGTGGGAAGGTTAGTTACTCAACTCAAAGTGTGTCAGAGAGACCCCTCTGGGAACAAAGAAACTGGCAAGAGCCATTTCCCTCCCTCACCCCTCAGCATAAGCACAGGGCCATCTGTGGGCACTAGTGCAGCGCCTACCCTCCCTACCTTAATTACTTACACCAAAACTCCCCACCCAGCCCCAGAACTCCAGCAGAAGATTGGTCCTTCCCATTCAGCTTGCCTCTGTTCCAGCACAGCGAGCCCGCTCCCCCAGAAGACAAGCTCTAATCCCTGCCAACACCCCGTCTCCAGACCTGGGAGCTTTGTGAGGCCTTGATTCCAGTGGCAGCAGTGACAGGTTTGATTTCACAAGCAGACCAGAGCATACTAGTAAAAACGTACTACATTCAGGCCGGGGACCAAACACTGCCCACAACAGGCAAAGAGAGCCTTTGCAGACAACTGACCTGGAGGATAGAGCAGCCAGCACACAACAGCACAGCACATGCGGAACACACTGGAGACACTCCCAGAAGTGACAGGCCCTAGGGAACATGGGACACTATAGGACCTCGTCTTCATAAAGCCACTGCAGTCAAGAACAGAAGACATAGCGGACCTTCTTAACACAGAGAAACAGGTACAGAGACAAAATGAGAAGACAGAGGAATTTGTCCCAAATGAAAGAACAGGACAAGGCCACAGAACAGAACAAGACCACAGCTGCAGATCTAAGCAAAATAGAAGTAACATGCTTGACAGAGAATTTAAAGCAATGATTATAAGGATACTCACTGGTCTTGACAAAAGAGTGGAAGACATCAGTGAAACAATTAACCCAGGGATAAAGAACAACATGGCAGAGACAAAGGGTTCAATAAACAAATGAGACACACATTTGATGGAATGACAACAGTCTATAAGAAGGAGAGGAACAAATGAATGACCTAGAGGACAGTAATGAAAAGTAATCAAGCTGAACAAAGAGGGGAAAAAAGAATTATGCAAACCGAGAATAGACTTAGGGAGCCCAGTGACTCCATCAATAACAACATTTGTATTATAAGAATCCCAGAAGAAGAAGAGAAAGGGAAGCAGAGAATTTATTTGAAGAAACAATAGCTGAAAACTTCCGTAGTCTGGGGGAAGAAAACAGATATTCAGATCTAGGAGGCACAACAAAATCAACAAAAGCAGATCCACACCAAGACAATCATAATCATATTGGCAAAATATAACAGAGAAAAAAATACTAAAAGAAGCAAGACAAAAGAAGACAGCTGCATACAAAGGGAACCCCAAGGCTATCAGCAGACTTTTAAGCACAAACTTTCCAAGCCAGAAAGGAGTGGCATGACATATTCAAAGTGCTGAATGGGAAAAACCTGTGGCCAAGAATACTCTATACAGCAAGGTTATCATTCAGAATAGAAGGAGAGAGCAAGAGTTTCCCACACAAACAAAAACTAAAAGAATTCATGACCACTAAACAAGCTCTGCAAGATATATTAAAGGGAACTATTTGAGTGGAAAGGAAAAACTAAAAATGACAGTATGAAGGTAGGAAACACAAAGGCAGTAAAAATGAATATTTCTATTAAAAAAGTCAGTCAAGAATCTCACACACACACACACACACACACACACACACACACACACAAGAATGTAAAATATGACACCATATACCTAAAACGTGGGGATGGGAGGAGTAAAGAATGGGTTCAAACTTTAATGACCATCAACTTAATATAGACTGCTATATGTAATGTCATATACATACCTAATGGAAACCACAAACCAAAAATCACTAATAGACATGCAAAGAAAAAGAGAAAGAAACCCAAATATATCACTAAATAAAACCAGCAAACCATGAAGGAGTGAAAGATGAGAAAGAACCAGAAAAAGTCTTCAGAAACAACTATAAAACAAGTAATAAAAAGGCAATAAATACATATCAATAATTACTTTGAATGGGGGTGCCTGGGTGGCTCAGTGGGTTAAAGCCTCTGCCTTCGGCTCAGGTCATGATCTCAGGGTCCTGGGATCGAGCCCCGCATCGGGCTCTCTGCTCAGCAGGGAGCCTGCTTCCCCCTCTCTCTCTGCCTGCCTCTCTGCCTACTTGTGATCTCTCTGTCAAGTAAATAAATAAAATCTTAAAAAATAATAATAATTACTTTGAATGTAAATGGACTAAACGCTCTAATTAAAAGGCACAAGGTGACATGGGGTGCCTGGGTAGCTCAGTTTAGTTAAGTGTTGGACTCTAGGTTTCAGCTCAGGTCATGATCTCACTGTCATGAGATCGAGTCCTATGTCAGACTCCTCGCTCAGTGCTGAATCGGCTTCGGATTCTCTCTCTCCTTCTCCTTCCACCCCTACCCCCTCAACTCTCTCTCTCAAATAAATAAAATCTTAAAAAAAAAAAAAAGACATAGGGTGACAGAAGGGATAAAAAAACAAGACCCATCTATGTGCTGCCTACAAGAGACTCTTTTAGAACTAAAGACACCAGCAGACTGAAAGTGAGAAAATGATGAAGAAACGTTTATTATGCAAATGGATGTCAGAAGAAAGCCAGAGTAGCAATAAATATATCAAATAAAATAGACTTTAAAACAATGACTGTTGTTTTAAAACAAGAGAGAAAGGAGAACACTATATAACAGTTAAGGGGACAATGCAACAAGAAGATATAACAATTATAAATATTTACCTACACAACATATGAGCACTTTAAACAGTTAATATAAAGAAACTAATCTATAATAATACAATAATAGTAAGAGACATTAACATCCCACTTACATCAATGCTCATATCATCCAAACAGAAAGTCAACAAGGAAACAATGGCTTTGAATGACACACCGGACCGGATGGATGTAACCTATATTCAGAACATTCCATACTAAAATAGTGAAATACACACTCTTTTCAAGGGCGTATGGAACATTTCCCACATCAAATCACATATTAGGCCAAAAAACAAACCTCGACAAATTCCAAAAGACTAAATGAATTTGGGGGTGCCTGGGTGGCTTAGCTGGTTGAATGTTCGACTCTTGGTTTCAGCTCAGGTCATGATCCCATGGGTTGTAGGACTCAGCCCCGTTGTGGGCTCTGGGCTCAGCAGAAAGGCTACTTAGAATTCTCTCTCCCTCTCCCTCTGGCTTTCTCCTGCTTGCACTCTCTTTTTCTCTCTCTCAAATAAATAAATCAATCTTAAAAAAAAAAAAAAAAAGAATGACTAAAGTTGTACCATGCATCTTTTCTGACCACAACACTGTGAAACTAGAAGTCAACCACAAGAAAAAATATGGAAAGACCACAAATACATGGAGGCTAAATAACATGCTACTAAACAATGAATGGGTCAATCAGGAAATAAAAGAATAAAAAAAATACATGCAAACAAATAAGAATAAAAACACAATGGTTCAAAACCTTTGGGATGCAGCAAAAGTGGTTCTAAGAGGGACGTTTATACCAATACAGGCCTACCTCAAGAAGCAAGAAAAATCTCAAATACCATAAGCTTAGAAGCTAACATAACATAAAGGAGCTAAAGAACAATAAACAAAACCTAAAACCAGCAAAAGGAAGGAAATAATAAAGATTAGAGCAGAAATAAATGGTATAGAAACTAAAAATAAAAACAAAAAACCCACAGAACAGATGAATGAAATCAGGAGCTGGTTCTTTGAAAATATCAATAAAATTGATAAACCTTTAGCCAGATTTATCAAGAAAAAAAGAGAAAGGATCAAATAAATAAAAACACAAATGAGAGAGGAAAACAACCAACACCACAGAAATGCAAGAGAATATTATGAAAAAATATACGCCAACAAACTGAACATCATAGAAGAAATGGACAAATTCCTAGAAACATATAACCTACCAAAACTGATGCAGGACAAAAATCTGGACAGACCAGTTACCAGCCCTGAAATTGAATCAATAATCAAAAAACTTCAAACAAACGAAAAGTCCAGGACCAGATGGCTTCACAGGCAAATTCTACTGAACATTTAAAAAGATTTAATACCTATTCTCAAACTATTAAAAAAAAAAAAAAGAGGAAGGAAAACTTCCAAATTCATTCCATGAGGCCAGCGTTACTAATACCAAAATCAGATAAAGACACCACAAAGAAAGGGGACTACAGACCAATATCTGATGAACAGAGATGCAAAAATCTTCAACAAAATACTACCAAACCGAATCCAACAATACATTAAAAAAATCATTCACCATGATGAAGGGGGATTTATTCCTGGGTTGCAAGGGTGGTTCAATATTTGCAAATGATACCTGATACATCACACATCAATAGGAGAAAGGATAAGAACCATATGACCATATCAATAGAGGCAGAAAAAGCACTTGACAAAGTACAATACCCATTCATGATAAAAACCCTCAACAAAGTAGTGTTAGAACATACCTCAACATAATAAAGGGCATATATGAAAAACCTACAGCTAACATCATCCTCAATGGGGAAAAACTAAGAGCCTTTCCCCTAATGTCAGGAATAAGACAAGGATGTCCACTCTCACCACTTTTATTCAACATAGTAATTGAAGTCCTAGCCACAGCAATCAGACAGCAAGAAGAAATAAAAGGCATCCAAATCAGTAAGGAAGAAGTACAACTTTCAGTATTTGCAGATGACAGGATATAATATATGGAAAACCGAAAACACTCCATCAAAAAACTGGTAGAACTGATAAATGAATTCAGTAAAGTGTCAGGATACAAAATAAACCTATAAAAATCTGTTGCATTTCTACCCACCAATAATGAAGCAGCAAAAAGAGAAAATAAGAAAACAATCTCATTTACAATTGAATCAAAAATAGTAAGATTCCTAGGAATAAACCTAACCAACGAGGCAAAAGACCTATACTCTGAAATCTATAAAATATTGGTGAAAAAATTGAAAACAAGAAAAGAAATGGAAAGAAATTCCATGCTCATGGACTTGAAGAATAAATGTCGTTATAATGTCTACACTATCCAAAATATGCAATCCCTACCAAAATACCAACAGCATTTTTCACAGAAGTAGAACAATCCTAAAATTTGTAAGGAACCACAAAAACCCTGAATAGCCAAAGCAATCTTGATAAAGAAAAGCAAAGCTGGAGGCATTACAATTCCTGACTTCACATTATATTTATTACAAAGCTGTAGTAATCAAAACAGTATGGTACTGGCACAAAAATAGACATACAGATTAGAATAGAAATCCCAGAAGAGGGGCACCTGGGTGGCTCAGTTGGTTAAGCAACTGCCTTCGGCTCAGGTCATGATCCTGGAGTCCTGGGATTGAGTCCCACATCAGGCTCCCTGCTTGGCGGGGAGTTTGCTTCTCCCTCTGACCTCTCCTCTCTCATGCTCTCTCTCTCTCTCTCTCTCTCATTTTCTCTCTCTCAAATAAATAAATAAAATCTTTAAAAAAGAAAGAAAGAAAGAAAGAAAGAATGAATGAAAAGAAAGAAAAAAGAAAGAAAGAAAGAAAGAAATACCAGAAGAGAACCCACAACTAAATGGTAAATTAATCTTTGACAAAGCAGGAAAGAATATCCAATGGGAAAGAGTCTCTTCAACAAACAAGTACTGGGAAAACGGGACAGCAACATGCAAAAGGATGAAACTGAACCTCTTCCTTGCATCATACACAAAAATAAATTCAAAATGAATTAAAGACCTAAATGTGAGTCCTGAAACCATAAAAATCGTAGAAAAGAACACAGGCAGTAATTTCTTGAACACTGGGGCTATGGCAACTTTTTTTCTAGATAGGTATCCTGAGGCAAGGGAAACAAAAGCAAAAATAAACTATTGGGATTACATCAAAATAAAAAGCTTCGGCACAGTGAAGGAAACAATCAACAAAACCAAAAAGCAGCCTACAGAATGGGAGAAGATACTTGCAAATGACAATATCTAATAAAGGGTTAGTATCCAAAATATATAAAGAACTTATAAAATTCAACACCCAAAAAGCAAATAACCTAAGCAGGCAGAAAATATAAACAGACATCTCTGTTTATGATGCAAAGATATATAGATGGCCAACAGACACATGAAAGGATGTTCAACACCACATCATCAGGGAAATACAAATCAAAACTACAAGGAGATCTCATCTCATACCTGACAGAATGGCTGAAATCAACAACACAAAAAACAACAGCTTTTGGTAAGGATGTGGGGAAAAAAGGAACCCTTGTGCACTTTGGTGGGAATGCAAACTGGTGCAGCCACTATGGAAAACAGTATGGAGGTTCCTGAAAAAATTAAAAATGGAACTACCCTACTATCTGATCTTGAAATCACACTACTGGGTATTTACCCGAAGAATACAAAAATACTAATACAAAAACACTAATTCAATACATGCACCTCTATGTTTATAGCATCATTATTTACAATAGCCAAGATATGAAAGAAGCCCAAGTGTCCACTGATTGTGAATGGATAAAGAAGTGTGGTATATACATACAGTGAATTATTACTCGGCCACAAAAAAGAATGAAATCTTGCCATTTGCAAGGACATGGATGGAGCTAGAGAGTGTAATGCTAAGTGAAATAAGTCATAGACAAATACCATAAGATTTTACTCATATGTGGAGTTAAGAAACAAAATAAGCGAACAAAGGGGAAAAACAAAGACAAACCAAGAAACAGACCATTAACTATAGAGAACTGATAGTTACCAGGGAGTAGGTAGATTGGGTGGGGGAGGAGGAGGATGCGTGGAAACAGGTGACGGGAATTAAGGAGTGCACGTGTCATAAGCGCCCCCATGTGATTAAAATAAGAACTTAAACTATATTCTCAATTTAATTATGTGATAAGTTACAGTACCACTTAAGTGAAAATATGTATATATACGTATGCATATGAATCTACATGTTTATATATGTATATAAGTAAAACAAATATACTCAGCACTCAATATAAAATGTACTATTTGTGTGGGCCTGGGTGGCTCAGTCGGCTAAGCAACCAACTCTTGGTCTCAGGATCCGGGATCCAACCCTGTCTCCTGCTCCATGCAAAGTGGAGAGTAGGCTTGAGATTTTCTTTCTCTTCCTCGGCCTCTCCCCCTCCCAATTCCCGCTTTGCGCGCGCGCGCGCTCTCTCTCTCTCGAATAAATAAATCTTTTAAAATAAACAAAACAAATAAAATGTAGTTTGCTATATTAATTTAAAAAATTGAGAGTGCAAGGAAGATATTTTCTAAGAGAAACAGGTTCCAGCTTACTTGATGGGTCTTTGTTAGGCGTTCACCAAGAAAAAAATCAAGTCTCAAAAAATAAAGCATTTCGGAGATAAAGAGAAAATACTAAGTCACCTTAAACATAAGTTTTAATTGTCACAACAATTATTTCCTCCTCCAACGGACCTTTCTTGGAGAAGGACAGAGACGGGGAAGGAGACAACAGACCATTCTCGGGGCCCGGATGAGAAAGTCAACTGGTTACACCTGCCACACGCCACCCTCGCCATTAGAGGAAACCAGAGCTTCCAAATCAATCTCAGGGTCAGAGAGAAGAGTCAAGGCCTTCACTGTCAAGGGGACAGAGCCTTCTTGTCTTGTGCTCCCATATATGATGTGGGATATTATGTGTGACACAGTCACCAACACAATCTCCCCAAATTCACACAGTGCTGCTCAGTCTCACACCCACTACTAGACACGAAATCACACCCTCCGTCACAAACACCCTCCCTACCCTTCCCACACGGTGCTCCAGTTACAATACCCACGGCGGCTGAGTCACAAAGCTTCCTATACTAGCACAAAAAGTGGAATACCAGGTCACACAGTCACAAGGGCATACCCTCTACAGGGACACAGTCACAAATAACCCCCACCCACAGTGTTACACACGGTCACACATGAACAATCATACCACGGGGACTCACAGTGTTATAAACTAATCCACACCCGCACACACGGTATCACACACATTCACAATCGCACATACACACATCACTTGACAGTCACAAAATTTCACCACCTCCCCTCCTCAGCCGCTTCTGACCGAACAGACTTACTTAACACTCAGTCTCCGTCCCGGCGCCGGGCTCTGGGCTTTTTTCAACCTTGGTCTCCTCTGAAACGTGTTAGCGGCCAGAGCGCACTGCTAAGACCACTGCTCGCGTCTAAATACAGCTCAGCTGAAAGCCCGCCGCCTCGCTGTGGGGAGGAGCGACGGACGCGATGCCTCCTGGGAAATGTAGTTAAGCTCCGCACTAGCGATGCAGACGGTACCCGACTTGGGTCCTGCCGAGATTCCACCCGGCCCTCGCCCACCCTGAGGCACGAACTGCGCCCGGAAATGTTTCCGCGCTCCAAGGGTAGGTAGCCTTATACCTTGGCTCCTACTTGGAGTAAGCCTGGCATGCCTGAACTGAGTTTATTATAACCCAAGGCACACCACCTGCCCTCTCCCAAAGGTAGAGTTAACATAGGTCATAATTAAACTAAGTCCTCTGACTCGGACTATTTACACTCCTCCCCCCACCAGGGAGACAGTCTCACAAACTCTGGCGCAGGAAAGAAAGCGCGAAAAGCGCGCTCGAACCCCCTGAAACTTATGGGAAATGTAGTCCGCAGTCAGAAAAGCGAAGGACCGGCCAATACCGACAGATTCTCTCCGGTACTGAGCCCGGCTTGGCGGAGCCCAGGAGACCTCTGGGAGTGCTCGCCAGCCCAAGGAGTGCGCAGGCGCAGACTTTCTGGCTCGCCATAGTCCTCTTTGTCTGCGGGTGAGTGTGGTTTCGGCCTCGCAAGGCGCAGATCTGGGCGTGGGACCTAGGGTTCTGGGCTCAGAATCCGGTTAGAGAGGCTGTAGGGGAGGATTCTTAGAACCCACGACAGGGGTGGGGTGGCTGAAGGGGAGGAATCGCTTTCTGTGACGTGCAGTGTTCAAAGCCTGTGCGGATGGGGGCAGGGGCACGGGAGGAAACTGGGGCGAGTTCGCGGGTGGGTGACGGAGGGTGTGAAAAGATTGTAAGGGTACAACTTGCGTGAGAATTGTGTGGTTCCAAGTTTGTGAGGATGGATGACATTGTGAGCTCTATAGGGTAGTAACCTCAACCTCACTTTTCTCGTTTCTAAAATAATGATAATGAAGATGTATCCTTCTGGAGTATCCGTTTTTCTGAAAGAAGGGAAAATAGCTAAGACATTGAGAGATAGTAATTTTTTAAAGCAATTTTTATATAAAGGCAGCCTCATTGTGGAGTAGGAAACAAAATGAGTATTAACAATTTTTAAAAGTAAATGTTTCCGAAAAACTTGTTACTAGATTACTAGACCCCCCCTGTGTATGGACTTTTCGTAATTCTTTGGACGAACTTTGGTGAGGCAGCTTTGAGAAGCCCTGGACTAAGGAGGAGCTTTAGGAGCTAGTTTCTAGTAGTGTAGACAGCACAGAATTGTGAAGGATGTTGTCCTGTCTTTGGTGCATGGATATCAAGTAACTGATTTAAGGCTCCCTTGTTTCTAAGCGACGTGGCAGTGACTCGTAATTTGACCACGTTTCCCCCAGACCAAATGGCCTTTGTAAATGTAATGAAACAAATTTTCTTCTATCTAAAACGACACTTTCTTTCAGTATTCTATCATACTTAACATAATTTTCAATAAAATGAAAAAGTACCATGGTACAAAAACTCATATACACAAATAATATCTTTGGTATAATACAAAAAGTAATCAGTAATAGTTATGAAGACAGTACTTTATTTACAATAGCGGTAGATCAGACAAAACACCTTGGGATAAACAAGAAATACCTAAAATCTATATAACACTAAATTCTTTAGTGTTAACCAAAGACCCAAAAGAAGACTTGAGCAAATGGAAATATATGTCATATAAATTTCTTAGATTTAAAAAGTGTGCAAGGTATCTTGTTTTGTGAAGAAAGCTAAGTGCCTGTTTAGTAATATGTAATATACTACTTTTTTAATAAGTGGGAATAAGAATGTATATTTTGTTTTTTAAATTAAAAAAATTCTTTTTTTATTTATTTGACACAGAGAGAGATCACAAGCAGGCAGAGAGGCAGGCAGAGAGGGAAGCAGGCTCCCTGCTGAGCAGAGAGCCCGATGTGGGGCTCGATCCCAGGACCCTGAGATCATGACCTGAGCCGAAGGCAGAGGCTTTAACCCACTGAGCCACCCAGGTGCCCCAAGAATGTATATTTGTAGGTGCATAAAGAAACTTTTGAAGTTTACACAGAAAATAAAAAGGTTGATGAGGAGGGAGATGTAACAGCTAGGGCAAGGGTAAGAAACACACTTTTGCTTGCCTATTTGTAGATTTCCATTTTTAACTGGAATGGAGGAATTAGATTTCTATGTTTACTCCATTACTTTTCAGATGTTTATCATTGCCTCATTCTTGAATTTTTCCTTGACTTCCAATATACTAATCTCATTTGTATAATTCTAGTCACAACCAAGGAATAACCACCTGCCTAAAAAAAGCTCCATTAGTAACTTATGTTTCTGTTTGTCCCTTAACTATTCCTAATTTTCTCACTTTGATATATATATATTTTTACCTCTAAGAACAAAATTCCATTGCCGTGGCGTCACCTGACAGGTGACTAACAAATGTCCATTCCTGTTTGAGCCAAATCCTGAGCTACTTACTCACATATCCAATTGCCTAATGGACAGCTCCACCTTAAGGTTGCACAGGAACTTCAAACTCTTTATGCCCAAAATGTTAGTACTGATATCTCCTGCCTCCTGTGGTATGCCTCCATCCATTTCCCCTTTGTATTACCTGTTTTGTCAGTTCATAACACTGTCCAGCCAGATTTGAAGCCTCTTTTATCTGAGTAAGGGAAGAGCTTTTGAGTAAGTTTGACTCTTGTCTGTCATACCCCATTACAAATTGGAGGCCCAGATTTCTTAATTACAGATAATAAATGATAAATATGTATATTTGCTGAATTAGTGAATGACCATATAATTACAGGACACTTATAATATTTAATATCTCCTAGAGTAACATAACCTAGGTAAAATATTAGGCAGCTAAAAATTTTAAGAACTCTGACCATGAAGAATACATGAATAACATCCTTTACATTTTATCCATATCATTTAAGGTTGATGACTTCAGATTTATGAGAAAAATGTTTTTATAGGGGAAAATGATACTCAAAACTGTGACTGTCCAATCAGGAGCAAGGCCACAAGTGGTACCTGTTCTAAGGTAGCTGTTCAGATTGTGATTCTGTAGAACTCTAACAACTCAGTCTTGTAATTTCCCTGTATCACCTAGATCCCTGAAAATGATGTTTCCCATTTCTGAAATGTGTGGAGGCTTTTTTTTTTTTTTTATTAGAGAAAGAGCACACATGTACAAGCAGGGGGAAGGGACAGAGGGAGAGGAAGAAGCAGGCTCCCCGAAGAGCAGGGAACCGGATGTAGGACTCAATCCCAGGACCCTGAGATCATGACGTGAGCCGAAGGCAGACGCTTAACAGACTGAGCCAGCCAGGCGCCCCTGTGTGGAGCCTTTAAATGGCATAATGGGTTTGGCCCGGGATGCAAAGTATACTCTTTTTTTTCCATGTGCTCACATGTATGTGTATGTGCCAGCTTCTAAGCTAAAGGGTCATCATTACTTTGTTCTTTTTTACAGGTCATCTTTTTGCATCCACAGGAACTGCACTTGCCTTGTCCTTTAAAACTTCCAAGAGTACTATGGCCTCAGCCTGAATTATGGGATGCTGCTTTGACAGTAATGTCCAAGTCCTGCGTCACTGTTTAGAAGTTTAAGGCACCAGTTTAACAAGATCATTGGACGCCTGAGAGAGAAATATAAAGGAGGTGCTATCAAGGTAAGAAAGAACCCAGCAGGTATCAATGGGATAAAGGCTCATTATAGTTACTCAACCTGCAACCTCTGAAAAATTATTTGAGGCAGTTTTTCCCGACTCTTGATTTCGGCTCAGGTTATGATCTCAGGGTCATGGGATAGGGCCAGCATCAGACTCCATGCTGGGCATGGAACGTGCTTGGAAGGGATTTTCTCTCTCTCCCTCTCCCCCTCCCATCCCCTGGTTGCTCTCTCTCTCTTTTTATTTTATTTTTTTACAGGGTTCTTTCTTTATTTATTTATCAGAGAGAGAAAGAGAGATCACAAGTAAGCAGAGAGGCAGGCAGAGAGAGAGGGGGAAGCAGGCTCCCCGCTGAGCAGAGAGCCCGATCTGGGGCTCAATCCCAGGACCCTGAGATCATGACCTCAGCCGAAGGCAGAGGCTTTAACCTAATAAATTTATATAATATAATAAAATTTAACTTTCTATCATTTCTCCCTACTTCCATTGTTGTATATCTCAGAGTTCAATTTTACCCTCTTATCGTGTTTCTTATTCTTTTCCTACCTCCAACTATCATAGTGTAACATTTCTCCCCCTCTTGCTTTTTAACCATATGGCAGCCTTGGAAATTTGTCCTGACATCCTATGAGTTCACCTCTCTGTTACTTTTAAAAAGAAATAATATTATTCTTTTTAAAATCCAATACATATACTTAATAGAAAAGTAAAATAATGGGTATGTCTTCTTAATCCTGGCTCTCATGTCTCCATTTCTGTTCCCCAGAAGCAGCCACTATTAACTGTGTATTCTTCTAAGTGTTTTTATGAGTATACAAGGAGGCTTTCAAGCAGAACAATGACATGATTTAACTGTGACAAGAATAAACAGCTGTTGCTGTGTTGAGAGGAGTTATAAAGAGGCAAAGGCAAAAGTAGGAAGAACAATGAGGAGCCTATTAAATAGTCCAGTCAAGGCATGATGTTGACTTACACTTTGGTGGTCCTAGTGAGTGAGGATTATGAGAAATGGCCAGATTTCCATATTTTGGCCAAATGGCCAAAATAACCATATTTTGAAGATAAAGCCAACAGGATGTGGAGATGTAATAGGTGTGTGATCTAGGAGACAATTGTTCAAGGCTTGAGCAACTGGGAAAATGAGGTTGCTATTTAACGAGATGAGAATAAATTGGGGGGAGTTCATTTGGGAGAACAAGAGTTTGGTCTGGGTCAGGGTAAATTAAACCCCTGTTAGACATCCAAGTGCAGATTTTGAGTAGCAAGTGGATATATGAATCAGTTGAGGGAAGAGGTCCAGACTAGTGATTAAATATTTTCAAAATATTTTATCAGAATGCACAAATGTCAAGCAAACTCTTAACTGTATTCTGTGGAAATGGTGACCTGTTAGAGCAGGGGTTGGCAAACTACATACTAGTACATGTTTTTGTGAATACTGAAACATGGCCATCTATAGTGCATCCTGACCATTCATTTTCTTACTGTCTCTGACTACTTTCTGCTACAACAAATGCCTGAGTTGAGCAGGCATCTGCAGATACATGGTGTTGTAAAGCATGAGACAGGACTAAAAAGTGTATCAGTCATGGTAAAGCTAAATGACTGTAATAAACCCTAAAATGTACTGCTTTAAGGAATATAAGAATTGATTTCCTGGTCAGATAGCAGTTAATGTGGTGAGTAGTGAAGAGTTGCATGGTCGCTTTGGTCTTTGTGGTCCTTTAAGGACCCAGATTTCTTCCAGATTGTCTCTTTTATCATTCATTTGTGGTTGAAACTGGATCAACACTGCATTCCTGGTTCCAGCCAGGTGGAGGAGGGAGAAATCACCACAGTAGGGCAAGAGGTCAATAAACTTTTTCTGTAAAGGTCCAGATAGTAAATATGTAAGGCTTTGTAGACCATAGGATCTCTGCTGCCCAGGTCAGATAGCACAAAAGTAGTTTGCTTAGCATTAGATTATCTTGATTTCTATTTTGAAAATATTTTTTAAACCACAAGTTAAATGCTGTATAAAGAACCATTTTGCCCGATTTTCAGATGATGTTGCCTAGTTCAGTTCAGAATTTTACAGTATGAGGGACATCTGGGTGGCTCAGTCAGTTAAGTGTCTGACTCCTGATGGTGGCTCAGGTCTTGATCTCGTGGTGGTGAGTTCGAGCCCTGCATCAGACTCCACACTCAGTGAAGAGTCTGCTTGAGATTCTCTCTCTCCCTTTCCCCCTTCAGTCACTTGCTCTCTGTTTTGCTCTCTAAAATAAATAAATATTTTTTAAAAATTTACAATATGAAAAATTCAATTTCTGATCAATATGTATGAAGTATGTTGATGTCATCCCTATAAAAATACAAGGAGTTTTAGTTACTAACAAGATGTCATTCCCAGGTTTTCTTTTACTTTTTTTTTTTTTTTTTAGATTTTATTTATTTATGTGAGAGAGAGCACCTGAGTGAGGGGAGAAAGAGTTGGGGTGGGAGAGGGACAAACAGACTCTACACTTGAGCACGGAGCCCCATGCAGGATTGGATCCCAGGACCCTCAGATCATGACCTGAGCTGAAACAAGAGTCAGACACTCAACCGACTGAACCACCCAGGTGCCCCTGTGTTTTCTTTTACTGGGACTATAGTGGGTTAAGTCCTGATCTGTTCTGCATCATTCTTTTGTAAATATAATGAATTGGACATTTTTAAATAATGCTATTACTGTAATTTGTAAAACTTTAGTAAAAGCCACATGTTGAGCCATCTATGCCTTTGGCTTTAGGGTGATAAAATACTTTAACAATTGTCTCTGGGTTTTTTTCTATGTTTCCTTTGCTGTTTAGGACTTCTGTCTTTTCTGGCCTCAGTTTTCATAGGTTATATTTGGTTTTCAAATTTATTTGCATAGAGTTGAGCAAATAATCTATAGTCCTTTGCTATCTATGGTTATTTCCAAATAATCATTTTTTATTTTTGTAATTTTGCTTTTATTCCTCTTTAGTTTTTCCCTAAGAATCAACTTAAGAATTTATTATTACTTGTTTTCTTTTTCTTTTTTTTTTTTAAGATTTTATTTATTTATTTGACAGAAAGAGAGAGATCACAAGTAGGCAGAGAGGCAGGCAGAGAGAGAGGGAGAAGCAGGCTCCCCGCTGAACAGAGAGCCCAATGCGGGGCTTGATCCCAGGACCGTGAGATCATGACCTGAGCCGAAAGCAGAGGCTTTAACCCACTGAGCCACCCAGGCACCCCTACTTCTGTTTTTCTGTTTGTAATAATTAATTTATCTTTAATAATTTTTCTGTTTTTCTTTTTATTATTTATTTATTTTTTAGAGGGAGTGAGAGAGCATGTGCTGGGGAGGGGCAGAGAGAGAGGGAGAGAGAATCCCAAGCAGGCTCCTTGCTCAGCACAGAGCCCAATGCAGGGCTCAATCTCACGACCCTGAGATCATGACCCATGACCCAAGAGTCAGACACAGCCGACTGAGCCACCCAATTTTTCTGTTTTTATTATGTTTACTTTTCCTTGTTGTAATTCCTTAGTTTGAATGCTTACTTTGTTAGGTTATTTCTTTTTAAAATAGTGTAACTATTTATGTTAAAACTTATACAGGCATTTTTTCAAATGTATTCTATGGGCTCTGATACGTTTTTTTTTCTGAAATTTTATGAATATTTCTGAATATTCTGCAATTTAATTTAATTTTCTCTTTGACCAAAGTGTTTGTTGAAGCCAGTACATTTTGAAATTTACAAGTGAAAATTTCTGTTTTTCTGTTGTAATTTTTTTGTCAAGTATTTTGTCTGACCTTTTCCACATTGTGGAATATTTGAGTTTTTATAGGCATACTATCTGGGCTGATTTTAAGAATGTTCTTTGAGCCTTTTAAAAGGTGTTTTTGTTTTTTTTTTTTAAAGATTTTATTTATTTATTTGTCAGAGAGAGAGAGAGAGAGCACAACAGGCGTAGGCAGAGAGAGAAGCAGGCTCCCAGCCAAGCAAGGAGCCCGATGGGGTACTTGATCCCAGGATGCTGGGATCATGATCTGACCTGAAGGCAGACGCTTAAACGACTGAGCCACCCAGGTGTCCCTAAAAAGGTGGTTTTAAAAGTGATTAGCTCTACGTTATAAATTAGTATATGTTTTTATTTAATGTTCCTATTTTTAGTATATTCTATTTTATGGATTTGATGCTTGAGGAAAGGTAGTCTTCTCAGTTACTAATGTGTTTTTGTGTCTTGGATTTCTGTGGTTTATGTATTCGTGATTATCTCCTTTTATCTTTATTTTCAGCATTTCAGATGTGTAACTTGTATGTATAGAGTTAAGGTGCATTTTGTTAAACCTTAGCATGTGTCAAAATCATCTGGAGGGCTTGTTAAATACAGATTACTGGGCCTTACTGGCAGATTTTCTGATTCAGGAGTTACGTGTTAGGGCTTGAGAATTTGCTGTATGAGTCTGTTATAGTCTTTTTTTTTTTTTTTTTAAAGATTTTATTTATTTATTTGACAGAGAGAGAGACAGTGAGAGAGGGAACACGAGCAGGGGGAGTGGGAGAGGGAGAAGCAGGCTTCCCGCAGAGCAGGGAGCTGGATGCGGGACTCGATCCCAGGACCCCGGGATCACGACCTGAGCCGAAGGCAGACACTTAACGACTGAGCCACCCAGGCACCCTATAGTCTTTTTTTTTTTTTAAAGTTCTTTTTATTTTAGTTGTATTTATTGAGAGGAACAATATGGTTAGTATTGGTTCTCATATTTAATATCATGCATTCTATTTTAAGTTTGACCTCATCTTTTTTATCCTTTACTGTAGGATCTTTGATTTCCTTGTCTTGGATATATATGTCTTTCCTTCTGAAAATTTGGAAAGCTTATTATATTTTATTATTTTATAATATTCTCTTGGTTGCCTTTACATTCATAACTTTCTTAGTCTTCATCCTTCGTTTCTCTAGTCCCTACTAAGGAGTGATGTGTATTTTATACATTAGTATATTTTCAGTCTCCCTCGTCTCTTTACCACAGAGTTGGTGATTGCGATTATTATTCTAGTTTTAAATAGGATGAGCTGCATCCTTCTTACCTTCCCCTTCATATATATGAAATTATTTGCATCTTTATCTTTGATTGTGCAGTGATCCATCTATCAAAGTCCTATCCGTGATTTACCCTTGAGCTTCATTTTTATTGAAATGTATCTTCATTATCACTTTTAGCCCAGTCCCTCTAAGCTCTCTACTCTCATACCATATTATAGCTTCCAGAGCAACATGGATCCTAAGTACATACTCTTTTATATTTCTGTTTTTCAGTTTCATGTTTAAGACATACATTAGAGCTCATTGAGAGAAAGGCCAGTATTTTGCCCTTTGGATCTGCAGTCTTGAGCACAAGCAAGATGATGATTAAATAATTAGTGATTGTTACAGAGCTTCAAGTGTGGATTTATGTTTTTAGCTTTATTGAGGATTAATTTACATAAAAGTCACCTCCTCCTTTAAGTATATTATTTGATAAATTTGGTAATTGTATACAGTCATAAAACATACACCAAAACAAACATGCAGAACAGATTCATCAACAGTTCTTTGTGCCCTTTTGCTGTTGAACCATGCCCCTCCCCCATCCCTGGTGATCACTAATTGGCTTTATGTACTATAGCTTGCTATTTCTAGAATTTCATATAAATGTGGTCATGTACTGCATAATCTTTAGCATTTAATTTCTTTGACATCATTTTACATTTTTGAAATTATTCATATATAGATTAATATTTCATTCCTTTTTATTGCTGACTATTATTATAAGTATGGACATAATTTGTTTATTCACCAGTTGATAGACATTTAGATTATTTCCATTTTGGGCTATTATGAATAATGCTATTATGAACATTCATATATTAAGTCTTTGTGTGAATATACATATTCATTTTTCTTAAATAAATGACCAGGAGTGGGATTGCTACATAGACTAATAAGTGTATATTTAACTTTATAAAATACTTTCAGATTATGCTCCAAAGTAGTTGAACCATTTTTCATCCCCATCTACTACTCCCATCATTCAGATGGATTGGCAGTTGTTTTACCTTTAGCCATTTTAGTGGGTGTGTAAAGTATCTCACTGAGTTTTTTTTTTTTAAGATTTTATTTATTTATTTGAGAGAGAGAATGAACAGGGGAAAGGGGCAGAGTGAGAAGCAGACTCCCTGCTGAGCAGGGAGACTGACATGGGACTTGATCCCAGGACCGTGAGGTCATGACTTGAAGCTCTGTAACAGAGCCAAAGGCAGACACTTAACTGACTAAGCAACCCAGGCACCCCTCACTGGGATTTTAATACACATTTCTGATCACTAGTTAAGATGAACGTCTAATGTACTTATTGGCCATCCATATATGAAATGTCTGTCTTTTACCCATTTTAAAAACTAGATTGTTCATCTTTTGGAGTTTTAGGAGTTCTGTATATTTTGGATATGAGCCCTGTATCAGTTTCTACCAGTCTGGCTTTTCTTTTTGTTAACTGTGTTTTTGAAGGGCATTAGTTTTTAATTTTGACGAAGTCTACTATTTTTTCTTTTTATATTAATAGTTTTAACACTTATTTGAGGTCTTTGTTTCAGTTTGAGTTTTTGCATATGGCATGCAGTAAAGGTTGAGGGCTTTTGTTTTCTAATTATGTAAATTATAGCATTGATAGGAGTGATAGCGTATTATCAGAGGCAATTCTTGCAATGGTTATAAGAAAATCAGGAGGGGCACCTGGCTGGCTCAGTCCATACAGCATAGGACTTGGATGTCAGGTTTGTAAGTCTGAGCCCCATGTTGGGTGCATCAGGCTCCCTGCTCAGCGGGAAGCCTGCGTCTCCCTCTCCCATTCCACCTGCTTGTGTTCCTCTCTCGCTATCTCTTTAATTAATTAATTAATTGATTGATTGATTGATTTTTTAAAAGATTACTTAAAAATAAAACCTTTAAAAAAGAAAGAAAGAAAATGAGGATAAAATTTTGAGAGGGACAAGACAGATCGGGATCACATGGAAGATTTCCAGTTAGTGGATAGGAAGCAATTATAAAGAATTCAGAGGGGGGACAAGAAAAGAGCTCTTCACAAAAGAGCTTTGGTGCCACTTATTTCAGGCATAATGAAAGGAAATAAATGAAAACTGAAATCGATGGCAGTGACAGTTTCTGTATCTAGAAATGATAGTAACAATCATCAAAACACTCCAATAAATCAGATTTCAAAGCAAAAATGGCTGTTTTCTGGCTTATTTTACTTTTTTTTCACTAAATCTATGTGTACTTTGTCTAGTCATGTGAAACGCAATTGCAACCAGATAAAAAGAGCACAGTCTATAGTTACTGTACAATTATAGATCAGTTCAAGTTGAAAGGCTCAAATCAAGGACATCTCTGTAGGTATAATGAATTAGGGCTTTTAAAAGTGAAATGGGGGCGCTTGGCTGGCGCAGTCAGAGGAGTGTGTGACTCTTGATCTCAGGAATATGAGTTCAAGTCCCACATAGGGTGTAAATATTAAATAAATAAAAGACTTTTTTTTTAAAAAGTGAAATAGGATTATAGTTATGCTTGCTCCATCCTTCCTCACCCATAGTTCCTATTCTATATAGGCAACTACTTTCAACTCATTTGACTGAGTCTACTGGTGTTTATTCCCGCATTTTATACAGCTATTTTGCCTACTTTTGATTTAACTATTTTAAAACAGTATCAGCTTGGGAGCACCTGACTGGCTTAGTTGGTAGAGCATGCGAGTCTTGATCTCAGGGTTATAAATTCGAGCCCCACAATGGATATAGAGATTACTTAAAAAATAAAGTCTTTTAGAGGCACCTCGGTGGTGCAGTTGGTTAAGTGTTCAACTCTTGGTTTCGGCTCAGGTGGGGATCTCAGGGTTCTGAGATCAAGCCCCCTGTCGGGCTCTGCACTCAGCGTGGTGTCTGCTTAAGTTTCTTTTCTCCCTATGCCCCTCCCTCTCCTCTCTTTCTCTCTCTCTAAAACAAATAAAATAAAATCTTTTAAAATAGGTCATTTATATATATATAGTCAGATTGTTAACATGCAGGGATCCAGAAAATTTCCTGCATTCATTTTCCTTTGTATTTTCTCTGGAACTCCGTTAAGGAAATGTTGAACCGCCTAGATGCCTCTACTAACCCACGAATTTCCAATCATTCTTCGTTTTTTGTTTCTGGGAGGTTTCCTGGAATTTTTTTCCCCCAAGCTATTGAATTTTTTAGGTCAACATCATATTGTTTATTTGCAAAAGGCACTTCTTTATAGAACCCTGTTAATATTTCAGTGCTATACAACCTCTTAGCCTTCTGTAATACTAATTATAGTATTTTATGTGTGTGTTCTTTTGTTCCTTTTCTTGTTTTTTTTCCTGTTTGTTTTGATCTTTCTTTCACCTTAGGGCTTTCATCAAATCATTGTGATCTTTAGTGCTAGATTAATATTTAACATTGAGGTACCTGAAATATTACTGAAATAATATCTGTTGCATAATTCGGGCTTGTAAAATGGTGGGCTTCGCTGTGCATCATTCAGTCAGATATTTAGATGTTTCTTTTTTTTTTTTTTTTAAGATTTTATTTATTTATTTGACAGAGATCACAAGTAGGCAGAGAGGCAGGCAGAGAGAGAGGAGGAAGCAGGCTCCCCGCTGAGCAGAAAGCCGGATGCGGGGCTCAATCCCAGGACCCTGAGATCATTACCTGAGCCGAAGGCAGAGGCTTTAACCCACTGAGCTACCCAGGCGCCCCTACATGTTTCTTTTATATGACTTCATGTGTTAATATCTATAAATGTTCTCATGGTCTTCTCATTTTTTCAGAAAAGAACCCTTCCATTGTCTGATATCAGCAACCACCAGCATTTCTAACAACAGCAGTAGAAAGGGGTTGGGACCCTGGTCTGCATATCAACTTTTACTCATTACCTTCTTTTTAGTATGTTACTCTAATCTTCTATGCCTATCATCACTAAATTTGGAGCCTCCCATTTATACCATGAGCTGCTGCTTTTATAATCATTTTTATAAGTCTCACCTTCCACTCTCTCCTGGTCTCTCCAGTTATAGAGCCTTTGTGTTGACAGCTGTATCACAGATTACCTTGCTTCTAGGTGGCATCCTCTTCTGCTGGCTTTTTATTTAAGTCATTCGATTTTGCTGTTAATTTAGTTCTTTATTTGCTTTCTTTTCAAAATTTCCTAACACTTTTCATCCATTGATATCTCCTCAACCTCTTAATGTTTATGAGTGTATGCCCTTCATCTCTTACTGTCATTTTAAAGAGTTTCAGAAAGATATAGAATATTATTTCACCACACATCTTTTTAAATAATTTTTCTTTTCATCTTATTTTTTATCCCTTCATCCTAGGCTCACCCAATTTTATGTTTTTTTCCTTTCATCCTGTTTGACACACACCTGTTCCTTATGTTTTGTTTTACTTACTTATAAAGTGTACAAAGTTACATTTAAAAGCAGTTTAAGGGGCGCCTGGGTGGCTCAGTGGGTTAAAGCCTCTGCCTTCGGCTCAGGTCATGATCTCAGGGTCCTGGGATCAAGCCCCGCATCGGGCTCTCTGCTCAGCAAGGAGCCTGCTTCCCCCTCTCTCTCTGCCTGCCTCTCTGCCTACTTGTGATCTGTCTGTCAAATAAATAAATAAAATCTTAAAATAAAAAATAAAAAATAAAAGCAGTTTAAGGGGCACCTGAGTGGCTCAGTTAAGTGTCCAACTCTTGATCTCAGCTAAGGTCTTGATCTCAGGTTTGTGAGTTCAAGCCCCACATTGGGCTCCATGCTGTTAAAAAAAAATAAATAAATAAAAAAATAAAAATATATATATATATATATATTAAAAGCAGTTTAAGCTACATGTACCTGTGAATGTTATTTGTATTTATGCTTTATAGTGGTAGACTAGGTTTGAAATAGTCTATTTTACAATACCACATTTCTGAAATTTTATTAATACTGGAAAAAAATCACAAGTAGAGTGATGTTGATGATGATGACAGCTACTTTATTGGATTTTTACTACATGCTAGGCATTTTATTAGCTCTTTTCAGTGATTCTTTTTGTTTGTTCTGTTTTGTATTCCCTTTTAGAAAAGATCTGGGAAATTTATAAGTTAATAGACACAACATGGAAGACATGTGAGTTAAGTTTCCTCCTTCTCCATGAAAATACAGCTAAGAAGAAACTCAGAAAACCTGGGTAACAGAAAAGTATTTCCTCTGAACACAGACACTGATTCTTTAAGATTATATCTCTGTGTATGGGACTCAGTTTAAGGGAATTTAGAACATAGTTTATACTTAAATATAAGAGAAGCAGTCTAAGAAAGATCCATTAAGAATACAATGATGTCATATATTTCATCCTGATCTGTAATTGTCTTAGTATAAGCAATGTAAAGTCTTTCATCATAAATTCAACTTCATTAGCTACCTGAGGATTAATATTGGAGAGAAACCACATGAATTTGATGAATGTGGAAAAGCTTTTATCTATGTCATATGTCAAGAAATACTGAGGAATTCTTATTGGAAAAAATATCTGTGCATGATTAAGAATGTTGGAAAGCCTTCAGCCTGAAGCAGATCTCCTTCAGCATGATCAGATTCATAGTAGAGAGAAACCTCATGAATGCAATGAATATGGAAAAACCTTTAGCCTGAAGCAAAACCTCATAGAGCATAAGAAAATGCATACTGTAGAAAAATCACATGAATGTACTGAATGTGGGAAAGTATTCTCTCGAGTCTCATCCCTTACTCTACATTTGAGAAGTCATGCAGGAAAGAAACCATATAAATGTAATAAATGTGGAAAAGCCTTCAGCCGGAAAAAAAACTTCCTTTCTCACCAGAAACATCATACAGGAGAGAAACTTTATGAATGTGGGAAAGCTTCAGTTCAGATGCCAGGCCTCATTAAATCAGAGAAATATCAGAGAAATAATACTGGAAACAAACCCTATGCATGTAAGGAATGTGGAAAAGCCTTCAGTGGCAAATCATATCTCACTGAGCATGAGAAAATTCATACGGGAGAGAAACCATTTGAATGTAATCAATGTGGAAGAGCCTTCAGCCAGAAACAATACCTCATTAAACATCAGAATATCCACAGTGGAAAGAAACCCTTTAAATGTAATGAATGTGGAAAAGCCTTTAGCCAGAAGGAAAACCTCATTATCCATCAAAGAATACATACTGGAGAGAAACCTTATGAATGCAAAGGGTGTGGGAAAGCTTTCATTCAGAAGTCAAGCCTCATTAGACACCAGAGAAGTCATACAGGAGAGAAACCCTATATATGTAAAGAATGTGGGAAAGCCTTCAGTGGCAAATCAAATCTCACTGAGCATGAGAAAATTCATATTGGAGAGAAACCCTATAAATGTAATGAATGTGGAACAATCTTTAGGCAGAAGCAATACCTCATTAAACATCACAATATTCATACAGGAGAGAAACCCTATGAATGTAATAAATGTGGAAAAGCCTTCTCTCGAATCACATCACTCATTGTACATGTGAGAATTCATACGGGTGATAAACCTTATGAATGTAAAATATGTGGGAAAGCCTTCTGTCAAAGCTCATCTCTTACTGTTCATATGAGAAGCCATACAGGTGAGAAGCCCTATGGTTGTAATGAATGTGGGAAAGCCTTCTCTCAGTTCTCAACTCTTGCTCTACATATGAGAATCCATACTGGAGAAAAACCTTATCAGTGTAGTGAATGTGGGAAAGCTTTTAGCCAGAAGTCACATCATATTAGACACCAGAGAATTCATACTCACTAAAGCTCTATGAATGCCTTGAATTTGGGAAAACTTTGATCAGAACTCACACTTTAATGGTATACTGAAAATTCATTTTACAATAAAGTGATGTGAATGTGGAAAATACTTCAACTCAAAATTTAAATTACTAACAATTTTAATAAGTATCATAGTATCATGAAAACCTATACTCCCAGAACTCCCACAACAAACATTGTTAATGATGTACTTTTAGGAGCAATCTCATTGAAGTAAGGATCCAGTCATGAAGACTAAGCAACATGGTTCTGGAAGGCCTCCCTGAATCATTAAGAGGTATAAAGATTTGACATTGAGAGGCAAAATTGTCATTTTAAAAGTGTTTCGCTACATATGTAATCAAAATTATTTGTTCTTGATTCATTTGTAGAAATCAGAGATTGGGACAGAATATTGTATTCAGAAACATGCATGCATTTATAGGGAATTGTTAATTGATAGAGGTGGTATCACAGGTTGGTAGGGAAATGAAATCATGGATGATTCAAAAAATGGTCTCAGGGTAACTGACTCTTCATGTGGAAAAATATTAGATCTCTGCTGTAGTAATACATTAAAGTATTTATTATGAAATCCGAAAGTATTGAAGACTAAAATGCAAAAAGTGAAACTTAGTAATATAAGAATTTCATAGGAGAATGTTTTTAAAACCTTTGGGGTAGGAGGGAATTTCTAAAAGAGATCCAGGATACCCTCTCTTGAGTATATATGCATATCCCCAAGAAACCATTACATGTATCTAGGGAGTCATGTATCTTTATGTTCATTGAAGCATGAATTACATTAGCAAAAAACTGGAAACAAATGTCTGTTGCTTGTGAAATGGATAAATAAAATGTGATATAGGCACATAGTAGAATATTCTCTAGTAGTTAAGTATAACAGGGGATATATATATAAATATATTAACAGAGAAAGACCTGAAAAGTCATGTAGAGTAAAAACAACAAAGGGATAAATATAATCAACTGTGAATTTGAATTAAATCAACACTAGCAAACACTAGTATTAAGCATTGATTATGGATAAACATTTTTATGTAAAACTGAAGAATAGATTGGAAAGATGCACACTCGAATTCCCAAAGGTGGTTGCCTCTAGAAAGAATGGTCGTGGAAAAGAAATGGGACCAAGCATGGTAGTTAGATACTTCAGTTTTGTATCTAAACACCTGTCATTAAAAAGAATGATTCTAAGTAAATATAACAAAATGTTAGTTACCTCTGGGTTGTGGTAATATATTTCTATTCTTTGTGCTATTTCTGAAAATTAAAAAAGATAGAGGGGTAGGAAAGCTGTACATGGAGTACATGTAATAATAGACTCACAATCCCAGATAGATATTAATATTTTATAGGAAATACTTCTAAAATCATATCTTTACTGTAAGTCACTTTTTAAAATTGGGATGGTAGCTTAATTTAAATTTACTCTTGCATGTGACATCACTAATCTGTGTGATCTCTACTTAGAAGTTATAGCATGAATGTGCAACAGGTTGGTTGGATTATATACATTTAAGGATCATACCATTTAATAACACATGCACAGACTTGATATTAAGAATTGGTTTCTACTGAAACATTTATCAGAAACTTTAAAAGTCCACATAACCAGTATTGGCATTAAGGATTTGGTATTTTAAAATGAGGAAACCAAGTTACCCTTAAATTTTTAAATACGCCACTGAGTAAAATGTCAACTCTTGCATTTCACCTTCAATTTTAACCTCAGACATTTTTTTTTTTCTATTCTGCTAGATATACTCAACCAATCCCCCATTTGTTTCTTTGGGGGAAATGGTGCTAAAAAAGGATATCTGAGACCGAAACAATATTCTTTTATTTGAAGCAAATCTTTTTGAGGATTTTTGTTTACTTGGTCCCTTTCCACAACAACTTGACATATAAAAAGTTGTTAGTGCTCTTTTTGAATAGTGATAAAAATGTGTACCCAACATTCAAACCTTAGGCATGTTTCAAATATATCAGTTTCTTTTAAATTCAAAATAATGAAATGCTAATAGAACCATACCACTACAGTGCTTGTTAGTGGTTTTGAGGGTTGGTCTTGAGATAAGATTAAAAATGCCAGGGATTGATTTGTCTGGGGTAACATACCCAAATAACATGTATATCTACATGAATCTAAATTACCCTCTATTTTTTTCCATTCCTCATTAATCATTCCTCTCATATTTCTTAAGTGTTTTGCTTGCCTTTGAGCTTGTGCAGCTTTGAAGTCACCAGAGCAACGAAGAACTCTCAATTCAGACCAAACTAGGATTACCTTTTGGTGCCTGTAGTTGGCTAGTGCCAAGGTGCAACAATGATTAGGATAGTCACAATAGAGTAAGATAAGTAATATCTGTGATACTGTATACTTCAAATTTACTGTGACATCCCCCTATTGATTCAACTTTTTGTTAGTTATTTGCCACCACAAACAACACTACAGTAAATACTCTTATTAAAATTGGACCTTAAATTTCAGATGTTTTTATTTCTGGGGGATAGGTTATAGGCAAGAGATTGTTAGATCAAAGGACATATGCTATTTTTTTATTTTTATAGATGCTATCATTTTCAAAAACACAACTTTAACCCTGCAACAGATGGTTGTCTGATGAATGTAACCACTTACCTCCTAGATTTGCTTCTTTGTAAATTTTTATATTGTTAGCTTTTTAATAGACATTAGGAATTTGTCTAATTTTTATTATAAAAATGATTTTTCCATAAAAATACCCTAAATTTCTGTGTAACCAGATATGTATTAATTTTTTCTAAGCTTATGGATTGGTTAAGAAGTTTTTTTAATCTCTAGATTGTCTATTTCTTAGGTTTTTTGCAAGTTGTTTATTGTTTGTTTTTTTCAATATGTAAATATTTAATCCATTTAGAACTTAATTTTTAATGTCATATGAAATGAGGATTCCTTGTTATTTTCTTCCAGATGAGTTTCTAGTTACACAAGCACAATTTGTTAAAATAAATTTAGCACCCAGTCACACAGTTCTGACACCAACTTGTGGTGTCCACCAGCAGCAATCACCGATTTGAACCAGCAATCAAAAAATCAGAACAGGCTTTAACCCAGTTTATTATTAGCTTTGCCCTGACCAAAACAAACAAAAAAACCAAAACACAAACAAACAAACAAAAACATAACTGCCTTCACAATACTGCAACTGCCCAAGCAAGCACAAGCTTCCAGGGCCTCTGCGCTGCTCAGGGGAGAAAAGGTTAGAATGGGTGTGGTTCACCTAAGCACTGGGAAACATTACATTCTCATCCAGGACATCTTATGATAACCCACTACTCCATCTGCGTGGTGGTGTGCCCCCATACAGCACACCCAGTTATAAGACTGATACCCACTTAAGCACAGGGAAGCTGCTGCCTTGGTTTCCCAACTTATGATGCCTTAGTCACATAGGCTATCGATGTCTACATGCCAATTCACAGTACCCCCCACCCCCAACCAGGTACAGGATACAAATGAGGAATCTACAGCAGCTATTTTAATCAAGGAAACTGGTAGAAAGTTAAATCTAAGGTCATCTTTCCAGACATGGGTCAGTGGGAGAGGCCTATTAATTCCTCACCAATACCATCCTTTACTATTCAACTGAAACTCAGCTATGTAATCCTTTAACCACATGATTTTTTCCTCATTCAACTGAAACTGCCTTGTACTTTCATTTATATCAAGACCTATTTCTTTTTTCTCTTGTTTCACTAATCTATTTTTCTACTTCTATACTAATACCATACTAATTGATAAATTGATTTAACATTAGCCTTATTGTATTTTGATACTGCATAACAGTATCAAAGTCCTCCTTGCCATTCTTCATCATTTTATTGGCTATTCTAAGTTAATTTTCTTCCTATATAAATGAAGACTGTGTTCTTAAAATACAAAAACCCTTTGCTATTCTAGTTGGAACTGCATTAAATTTATATATTTATTTTGGGAGAAATGACATTTTTATTTTAAGTCTTCTGACCCAAATCATAGTGTGCCTTTGCATTCGTTTAAACTATAATCATGTCTTTCAGCATGAGGGTCCTGAACAAAGGAATTTGAATGCCATCCCTACTTAATATTATATTTTAAAAAGTTTGTTAGTTGGGTGAATGAGAAAAGTCCCTATTATGGACTAAACGTTTATAGCTCCCTCGGAATTCATACTTTGAACCCCTGATCCCTAGTGTGATGGTATTTGGAGATGGGGCTATAAGGAAGTAATTAGGTTTAGATTAGGTCATGAAGGTGGGACACTCATGATGGGAACAGTACCCATATATAGAAGTGGAAGATAGAGATTATAAGAAGAGATTTCTTTCCACATGTATACACTGAGGAAAGGTCATGTGAGTGCAGCACAGTGAGAAAGCAGCTGTCTACACCAGGAATTGGACCTTCACCAGGAATTGCCAGCACTTTGATCTTGGGATTTCCCAGCCTCTAGAACTGTAAGAAATAAATGTCTGTTGTTTAAACCACCCAGTCTATGGTATTTTGTTATAAGGCCTGAACTCTTAGACAATCCCTTTCCTGTTTAATTCTCCTGTGCTCCTAGTATGTGGTAAGACAAAAGCACTTTTCATTAGGAGAGTAAAACCCCAACTACATTATTAATAAGGTCTGTAATTTTTAGCAATTTATAAAACTTCCCCCACCTTATTCATTTAAAAATAAAAATTGTTGAAACAGGAAAAGGGAAAAATATAGTTCCTGGGGTGACATCTTGAAAATGTTGAACTAGGAATCATCAAGCTATCATTCCCCTACAGAAACTAGGAAAAAACCAAAAACTTCCTTTGTAGTACCTCTGGAAAATAGTCAGTGGTTTATACAAACAAGCAAATGCCTAAGCAAGTCAAAAGCCATCGTCAAATGTTAGTATCTTTTGTGTCATTTTTATTCTTGCCTCAACCCTCCCTGGTGTGGCATCGATAATGGTCTTGAGCAGGTGGCAACCCAGTTTCCCCCGACAAATCGGAGGAAGCAGAGTGGACCATGTTTGCAAATTACTGTATAAATCCATTCTAACCTGTCTTGAGGATACATAAAGGAAGGATGCAAGTATCATCTGTTTCACAATACTCAAAATGCAGGTGGGAAAAGGAGCAGTCACTGCTCATAAAACCTACAAGGTGGACTGCAAATCCACAGTCATATGAATATAAGATTGGGCAAGTGGAGATGTATAGTCATGGAGCAGGGTAAGAGTCAGTGGATGGAAAAATTCTAAGAGGAAACACCAGGGGTAAGGGTGTTCTGGCTAAACCAACCAAACAGGATTCCTGCTGAAAGCAGGCCAGCATGATCACACGGCACGTGGGAGATGGTGGAGGATGAGGAACCTGATCGGATATCAAGGGTGATCACGTATTAAGGGTAGAGGGTGCTAGTTAAACTGAGGATTCTTACTAAATCTTGATAGGTCCAGAAGGTTCAGGAGTCTAAAGTTTGGTCAAAGAATCTTTGTCACTGAATTGTTGGCCCTTGGGCAAAACAAGACCTTGGGGTTAGTTTTACTAATGTGCTACTTCAGAGACTTCGAGAGACAAACTATACATGTCCATTAGCAGCTCAAAAGGATGTCCTGGGGGTGCCTGGGTGGCTCAGTTACTTAAGCGTCTGCCTTCAGCTCAGGTCATGATCCTGGGGAGTCTGCTTCTCTCTCTCCCTCTCCTCGCCCCCCAACTCATGTTTTCTCTATCTCCCTCCCTCTCTTTCTCTAATAAATACTCTTTAAAAACAAAACAAAACAAAAGGATGTCCTAGGTAGCAAGAGTTAGTATGGAGGCACTGGTCTCAAGAAGATGCAGGGAAGACTATACTAATAAACTATTGACTTCAGAGGGTTATAACTAGCCAGATTCACTGAATTAACAGAAGAAAAAGCTTGGGAATGTTAGTGGAGAATGAACCTTTCCCCACTCATCTGTTCATCAAGAGGAGAGATTTTTTTCCCCCTAAATACTCCTGGCTTCTTGTCCTACTTTTTATTTCTCTTCTAGAGAGGTAAAGCCAAATAGTTGATTAGAGAATTTATTGCCTCTCTGGTCCAAATTAACCTTTTGTTGCCTGATGGGTGAAAACGGATCTTTACTTTTTAACTATTTGTCCTAAATCTCAGTTAGATAACAACTTATGGGTAAAGGGTGGGGTGATGCATATTTGGTCTCTTCAGAAACCCCAGCACATAATGGCCACATGGTACGCAACACAATATGTAAATATTTCAGACTACCCTATACTTTTATGCTCTTGACTTTTAGTAGTTTCGATAAATAACTTTTGAGAGGAGAAAACTTGCTAACGTGATCTATGAGAATCACTTTCCAGGGGCGCCTGGGTGGCTCAGTCAGTTAAATGTTCAGCTCTTGTTTCAGCTCAGGTCATGATCTTAGTTAGCAGTTGTGGGTTCAGCAGAGAGTCTGCTTAAAGATTCTCTCCATCTGCCCCTCTCCCCACTCGTGTGCACACACGTGCATGCTCTCTCTCAAATAAATAAACCTTAAAAAAAAAAAAAAATCACTTTCCAGACCAGGGGCAATGACTACTTGGACCCAAGAGGGTTCAAACCATGGGGGAGTGGTTTTTATTGGGTATCAGTAGGATGGGAAGAGTTGGAATTGTTACGAGAGAAGACTGAGAATGGCAAGTGAACACTTCCTGTTATACTCAAGCCACTACTCCAGTTGTCACATTCTGCTCATTCACTCAGCTCCCTTGGAAGGTGGATTCAGATTAAGAAGCCAATGATGGCTCTAGTTCACGATGGTAAATAAGAGGCTCCTGGACATACCACCTCCTACAGCACCAAATCTACAACTACATATGAAATAACTCCCTCAAAAAAAATCAGAAATGAGGTGAGTAACCTCGTTTAGAGGTATACATCAAGCAATAAGAGAAAACCCATTTCTCTATTCCTAGGGTGACACACAATCTTCACAAATACCCAACCCCAGCACAGTGGCAAACCACCAGGAGAGGACTCAAATTCCAGCTTCTCCCTAAGGAGTCAAGGGTTTGGACCACATATATGGCAGTCTATTAAGACTTATACCTGAGGGGCACCTGGGTGGCTCAGTCAGTTAAGCGGTTGGCTCTTGATTTAGGCTCAAAGCATGGTCTCAGGGTCCTGGGAATGAGGACCAAGTTGGGCTCTGTGCTCACCAGGGAGTCTGCTTGAGGGTTCTCTCTCAGTCTTCATCTGCCCCCGCCCACTCACTCTCTGGTTCTCAAATAGTCTTTTCTTAAAAAAAGATTTATGCCTGAGAGACAGTCCCTCAAAATATCTAGCTCTGAAAGCAAATGGGGATTGTACCCATGAGATCCACAGATCATAGCAAACTAAAAAACCGTTCTTAACAGGCTCAGCCATCCATCCCCTAAAGGCTCAGCACAGAGGCAGAAGACTGAAACTCCGTCTTACCATGAAAGAAGCCTATCTGGTCATCTTAAAAGCTGTGGGCTGAGCGGTAGTCTTCTAATTTAGCAAACATATAGAGGCCAAATATAAATCTCCGCAGAGACTGAGGATACCAGCAGACACAATCTTCATGTTGTTCCTCTATCCTGACACAGGTTAATGGGGACTCCAAGAAAGGAACTTGTGCACACATCTGGCACAAGTTGTCCAGAGGACACATCCCTTGATTGTCTGCTTCTGGTGGCCAGTGGGGCTATGTTCATTGGTTCAACAAGACAGTAGCAAATTAAGGAACTTAACTGCCTATCCTGCCAGGGCTCAGTGCAGAGGAAGGACAGAAACACTCATCTCCTAGTCTTTCCCTGAAAGAGGTGTATCTGCATACTTTAAAAGTTGCTGACTGAGAATGTTCCCTTTGGGACACTGATAGGTCTTGGCACACTCTTAACAACTCGGAGCCATTAAGAAAAAGCCTGGACAAGCACAAAGGTTTAAGAAACAACCAAGAGCTAAGACATAGTTCATCTCCTAAACAAAGCCACTCCTCAAGACTGAGAATGGTGGCTGTTTTATCAAATACACAGAAACCAACACAGTGAAGGAAAATAAAGAAACAGAAAAATATGCTCCAAACAAAAGAGCAAGATAAAAATCCTAGAAACAGGCCTTAATGAAAAGGACATTAAGTGATTTGTCTGATAGAAAGTTCAAAATAATAGTTATAAAGATGCCCACTGAGGTCAGGAAACAAGGCACGAACTAAGTGGGAATTTCAACAAAGACACAGGAAATATAAGAAAGTATTGAACAGAAAAGACAGAGCAGAAGAATAAAATATAGAAATGAGAAATTCAACAGAGGGATTCAAGAGCCGACTTGATGAAACTGAAGAATGGATCAGTGAACATAAAGAGAGGATAATAGAATTCATCTATTCAGAGAAGCAAAAAGAAAAAAAATGAAAAAGTTTTATAAGAGATTTAAGGGGCATCATTAAGTAGAACAATATTTGCATTATAGGGATCCAGAGAAGAGTGAGAGAGAAAGGGGCAAATAATTTGTTCAAAGAAATAACAGCTGCAAACTTCCCTAACATGGGTGAAAAAAACAAACGTCCAGATCCAGCAAGCCCAGAAGTTTCCAAAAAAGAAAAATTGAAAGAGACCCACACCATGATACATTATAATTAAAATGTCAAAAGTTAGGGGCTCCTGGTTGGCTCAGTCAGTTAAGCATCTGCCTTTGGCTCAGGTCATGATCTCAGGGTCCAGGGATGGAGAGCTCCATGTCCGGCTCCCTGCTCAGCAGGGAGTCTGGTTCTCCCTCTGCCCCTCCCCACCCTCTAGTGCACTCTCTCTCTCTAATAAATAAAATCTTAAAAAATAGATAAATAAATAAAATGTCAAAAGTTAAAGGCATGGAGAGAATCTTAAAAGCAGTAAGAGAAAAAGAGCTTGTTACAAACAAAGGAATCCCCCTAAGACTATTCGCAGAAACTTTACAGGCCAGAAGAGAGTGGCACAATATACTGAAAAGTGCTGAAAGAAAAAAAAAAATCAACCAACCAAGAATACTCTATCCAGCGAAGTTGTCCTTCAGAGCTGAAGAAATGTAAAGCGTTTTGAAGACAAGCAAATGATGACGGAGATCATTATCACTATACCAGCCTTACATGAAATGTTAAAAGGACTTCCGTAAGATGAAAGAAATGGCATGAATTAGTAACTGGAAAACATGAAAGTAAAAATCCCACTGGTAAAAGTAAATATGCAGGTAAACTCAGAATAATCTAATGTTGTAATAGTGGTGAGTTAATCACTTATAAAACTAGTATGAAGATTAAATGACAGAATTAGTACAAATAAGAATAACAATAACTTAATAGATACAGGATAAAAGATGAAAACTGTGATATCAAAAACATGAAACATGGTGACAGAATAAAAATGTAGAGCTTTAGAAGGCAAATCCAATCATAATTTGTTATCAGTTTAAAACATACTATTTTAACTCCGAGATGGCTTATATAAGTTTTGGGGTAACCACAAAACAAAAACCTATAGTAGAGACACAAAAGATAAAGTAATCCATGCAAACCACTATAGAAAATCATCAAATCACAAAGGATGAGAGCAAGAGAAAAAGAAAGGAACAAAGAAATTACAAAACAGCAAGAAAACAATTAACAAATGGCAACAGTAAGTCCAAATCTATCAATAATCACTTCATTTTTTTCAACAATCATTTTAATATAAATGGATGAAACTCTCTAATCAAAAGGCATAGAATGGCTGAATGAATGAAAAAACAAGACCCAACTATATGCTGCCTATAAGAGACACAGACTGAAAGATATTCCATGCAAATGGAAAAAGAAAGAGGGAAGCTAGCCTTACATCAGACAAGATAGACTTTAAGAGAAAGACTGTAGTAAGAGACAATGAAGGTCAATGTATAATAGTAAAAGGGTCAATTCAACAAGAGGATAAAACATTTGTATCATGCATTCAACTTGGGAGCAGCTAAATATATAAAGTAAATAGTAACAGACCTACAGGAAGAAATAGATAGCAATGCAACAACAATAGGGCACCAATAACCCACTTTCCACAATGGATGGATCATTCAGACAGAAAATCAACAAGGAAACAATGGAATTGAACTCTATGTTAGATAAAATGAACCTAAAACACATATATAGAACAATCGTCCAAAAATGGCAGAATATATGTTCTTCTCAAGTGCACAGAACATTCTCCAGGATAGATCATATCAGAGGCAGCAAAACAAGTGTTAGCAAATTTAAGATTACTGAAATTATACCAAGTATCTTTTCTGACTACATGGTATGAAACAAGAAATCAGCAAGAAGAATGCTGGGAAATCTACAAATATGTGGAAATGAAAGACACGCTTCTTAACAACCAAGGAGCCAAAGAACAAATCAAAAGAGAAATATTTTAAATCTCAAAACAAATGAAAATGGAAATACAACAACCAAAACCGATGGGATGCTGAAAAGCAGTTCTGAGAGGGAAGTTTATAATGGTAATAAACATACTAGGAAATTAGAAAAATCTTAAATAAACAACCAAAGTTCACACCTCAAGGAACCAGAAAAAAGAACATATTAAGCCCAAAGTCAGCAGAAAAAAGGAAATAATAAAGATTAGAATGGAAATAAATGAAATACAAACCAGAAAAAGAACAATAGAAAGAAAAATTAAGAGCTAGACTTTTTACTAGACCAAAAGGAGACAGGGCTCAAATAAACCAATAATGACAGAGAAAATGCTACAACTGATACTATAGAAATACATATGATCATAAGAAACTCTTATGAACAATTAGATGCCAAGATACAAACAGAAAGAGGTCTCATGTTCCTGATTGGAAAAATTAATAGTTAAAATGTCCACACTACCTAGAGCCATGTACAGATTCAACATAATCCTTATCAAAATTCTAGTGACATCTTTCATAGAGATAGAAAAAATAATCCTAAATTTTGTATGGAACCACAAAAGACCTTGCATAGCCACAGCGGTCATGAGAAAGAACAAAGCCAGAGGCATCACACATCTTGATTTCAAACTACACTACAAAGCTATAAAACAGTATGGTAGTGGCTTAAAGAGAGAAACACCAAATTATGGAAGCAGACCAAGTGTCCATTGATAGATGAATGGATGAAGAAGGTATGGTATATATCATAATATTATTCAGCCATAAAAAATTAAATCTTGCCATTTGCAACGACATGGATGGAGCTAGACAGTATAATGCTAAGTGAAATAAATTAGAGAAAAATATGATATGGTTTCAGTCATATGTGGAATTTAAGAAACAAAAAAATGAGCAAAGGAGAAAAGAGAGAGAGAGGGGCAAACCAAGAAAGAGACTTAACTATTGAGAACAAACTGATGGTTACCAGAGAGGAGGTGTGAGGGGGTAGGGAGTGACGGAAATAGATGGTGGGGATTAAGGAGAGCACCGGATGATGCGTGGAATTGCTGAATCACTACATTGTACACCTGAAACTAATATAATACTGTATTCTAACTATACTGGAATTAAAATAAAATTAAAAAGGAAAAAGAAAAAAAGGAAAAAAAGAGAGAAACGGACTGACAAAATAGAGTGCACAATTAAATACCTGCATATACAGTGAACTAATACTCAAAAAAAATTTTTTAAAGATTTTTATTTTTTTATTTTACAGAGAGAGAGAGCTGCAGGCAGAGGGAGAGGGAGAAACAGACTCCCCACTGAGCAGGGAGCCCGACACGGGGCTCAATCCCAGGACCCTGGGATCATGACCTGAGCCGAAGGCAGATGCTCAACCAACTGAGCCACCTAGGCGCCCTAACAGTGAACTAATATTCAAAAGGAGAACCAAGAACACCAAATGAATAGTCTCTTCAACAAATGGTGTTGGGAAAACTGGATAACCACATACCAGAAAATGAGTTGGGAGTCCTGTCATACATCACTCGCAAAAACTAACTAGACATCATACCAAAAGACTGCTAGAAAAAAATATAGAGAAGAAATGCCTCACTATTTGTCTTAGTGATGATTTTTTTTGGATATGACACCCAGAGCAAAGGCAATAGGCAAAAATCAGTAATTGGGACCACAAAGAACTTAACAGCTTCTGCACAGCAAAAGAAACAATCAACAAAATGAAAACCAATCTACAGAATGGAAGAAAATATTTGTAAAGCATATATCGATAAGGGTTTAAGATCCAAAATATATAAGGAACCAATAGTACTCAATAGCAAACTAAACCCACAAAAAACCAAAAAACAAAAATAAAAAACCCCAAATGATCCAATTACAAAATAGGCAGAGGAACTATATAGACATTTTCAAAAGAGGGCATCCAAATGGCTAACAGGTATATGAAAAGATACTCAACATCAATACTTATCAGTGAAATGAAAATCAAAACCACAATGACATATCACTTCACATCTGTTAGAATGGCTATCATCAAGAAGACAAGAGATAACAGGAGTTGGTGAGGACACAGAGAAAGGGAATTCTTGTACACTACTGATGGGAATATAAATTCGTTCAGGTACTTTGGAGAACAATATGGAGGTTCCTCGAAAAATTAATAATAGAACTATCATATGACCCAACAACCCACTTTGGGGTATATACCCAAAGGTAATGAAAATAATATGTTAGGAGATATATGCACTCCCGTGTTTATTACATCATTATTCACAATAGTCGAGGTATGGAAACGACCCAAGCACCATCAACAATAAATGGATAAAGAAGATGTGAATATACATACATATATATATATGCATATATATGTATATATACACACACATCCAAATAATATTCAGCCATGAGAAAAAAGGAAATCCTGCCATTTGCAACAATATGGATAGATCTTGAAGATTTTATAGTAAATGAGATAAATCTGACAGAGAAAGACAAATACTGTATTTTATACTAAATGAGATAAATCTGACAGAGAAAGACAAATACTGTATATCACTTCCATATGAAATCTAAAAACAAAAAACCACACACACACAAAAACAAAAGCAAAAAAACTGAATTCATAAGAACAGAGAGTAAAATGGTGGTTACCAAGTCTAGGGGCTGGGGGAACAGGAGATGTATTGTTTAAGAGCACAAATTTGCAACTAGTAGATGAGTAAGTCTCAGAGATGTAGTGCACAGTAGAGTGATTATAAACAACAATATTGTATTATAAACATTGAACTTGTTAAGAGATGAGATCTTAATTATTCCCACCACAAAGTATAAATGATAATTATGTAATGTGGGAGAGGTGCTAACAATGCTACAGTGGCAACTATACCACAATATATGAACGTACCAAATCAACATGTTATGTACGCTAAACTTACATAATGATATAACAACTATACTTCAATTAATTAAAGAAAAAAATTGAACTCAGGGTGCCTGGGTGGCTCAGTGGGTTAAGTGTCTGCCTTTGGCTTAGGTCATAATCCCGGGGTCCTGGGATCAAGGCCACATCAGGCTCCCTGCTCAGTGGGGAGTCTGCTTTTCCCTCTCCCTCTGCCCCTCCCCCTGCTCCTTCTCTCTTGCTCTCGCTCACTAATAAATAAAATCTTTAAAAAAGAGAGAGAGAGGGGCGACTGGGTGGCTCAGTCCTTAAGCGTCTGCCTTCGGCTCAGGTCATGATCCTGGGGTCCTGGGATCGAGCCCCACATTGGGCTCCCTGCTCGGCAGGAAGCCTGCTTCTTTCTCTCCCTCTCCTGCTCCCCCTGCTTGTGTTCCCTCTCTCGCTGTGTCTCTCTCTGTCAAAGAAATAAATAAAATCTTAAAAAAAAAAAAAAGAGAGGGAGAAAAATTAAATTCATAGTTAAAAACATTCCAAGAAAGCAAATTCTAGCCTAGGTGGTTTTGTGATTGTAATCTACCAAATATTTAAAGGATATATAATGTCAATTCTTCATAATCTATACCAAGAAACAGAAGGTAAAATGTCCCAACTCATTTTATGAGGCTATCATTACTCTGATACCAAAACCAGACAAAGGCAGTAACAAAAAAAAAGTACAGACCAACATTCCTTATTAACATATACACAAATTTGCTCAACAAAAATTTAGCAATCAAAGCCAGCAATATAGAATGCATCACAAACAAACTGGTTTTTATCTGAGGAATGCAACACTGGTTTAATATATGGAAACTAATTAACACAATATACCATATATACAATATACCATAGTAACAAACTAAAAACAAAAACAGATAATCATATCAACTAATGCAGAAAAAAACATTTGACAAAATTTAATGTCTGTTCATGATGGAAACTCTCGGCAATCCAGGAACAGAAATGACCTTTCTTAAACCAATAGAGGACCTATCACTCATTGTAAAAGACTGAATTGCCTCCTGGCCCAGATCAGGAACAACACAATGATGTCCACTCTCATCACTCCTATTCAATGTCATACAGGAAGTCCTAGCTAGCAAAATAAAAAAAAAAAATTTAAAAAAAGGAGGAAGAGGAAGAAGAGAGGGAGGAGGAGGAGGAAAGACATCAAAATGGAAATAAGAACTAAAACTGTCTCTATAGACATGATTATCTAACTAGAACACTCCAAGCAATCGACCAAAAAACTAAAACTAATAAATGACTTTATCAAGACTGAGTACAAGGTCAACCTATAAACATCAATCTTATTTCTGTATTCCAGCAAGAACAAATGAAAACTAAAACTGGTAATTCTCCCAAACAAAACACTGAGGTATATATTTAAAAACCAAGTCCAGGGGGTGAGGGCGCCTGGGTGGCTCAGTCAGTTGAGCATCTGACTTCAGCTCAGGTCATGATCATGATCTCACTGTCCTGGAAATGAGCCTCAGATCGGGCTCCAGGCTCAGTGGAGAGACTGCTCGGGATTTTCTCTCTCCCTCTCCCACCTCCTGCTCTACCTGGCCACCCACTCCCCACACCCATGTCCCATAGGCACAGTTACAACGCTCTCACATCCTTCAAAATCCCTTCAGTCTGTCTGACAGAAACTTGGGGGCTGACATTTCTCTAGATGTCTGGCCCCTCTCCTCCTTTGGAGAGTGAATAAACTCTGTCCTACTTGTTGCTCCACTCTCTGTGTAATTCTTTGCTGCCCTCATCACTGGTCACCCTAACAGTAGGGGGAAAGATTACAAAATAAGAGGATTAGGAGCACCTGGCTGGCCCAGTCATTACAGCATAGGACTCTTGATCTCACGGTTGTGAGTTCAAGCCCCAGGCTGGGTGTAGAGATTACTAAAAAATAATAAATAAGTTTTAAAAAGAAAAAGAAAAGAAGATGATAAATCCAAATGCTTACTAATTATCTAAATATAGTTCTCTGTAATTCTGTATATATTAGAAAATTTTATAACAAATAAAAAGACAACCAGAGGGAGAATGATAAAAATTGAGTACAGAAAATTTCAAAGAACTAAAGAAAATTTCCTAAAACTATACATTATGAATCTCCATATTAAAAAACACACAGTGTCTTTCCAAACAGTTTTTTAAAAGACCCACGCTAATGTGTATCGTTGTTAAATTTCTTAATTCTTAATTAATTCTTAATAGGATAAGGAGATCATCCTAAATAGAGGGAAAAAAACCTGTCCTATACAAAAGGACAAGTATCCGAAGGTCATAGACTTCCCAGCATAGACACCATCTTTAAGTTATGCTATATAGTACAGTGCATTCAAAAATTCTGAGGGAAAAAAATGTTAACCTAGAAGTATAAAACTAGCCAAATTATTAACCAAGTGAGAAGATAAGATAAAGACATTTTTTTACATGCAGGGGCCCAAATACTTTACAGAGGATATTACCGGAGGATGTATTCCACAAAAATGAAGTACAGTTGACCCTTGAACAATGCAGGGGTTAGGGGTACCGACCCCATGCAGTCAAAAATCCTCTGTAACTTTTGACTCCCCAAAACTTAACTATTAATAGCCTACTGTTGACCAAAAGCCTTACTGATAACATAAGCAGTTGATTAACACATATTTTGTATGTTACATGTATTATATATGATATTCTTACAATAAGGTAAGCTAGAAAAAAGAAAATGCATTTACAGTACCATACTGTATTTATTTTTTTTTAAATGCACACATAAGTGGACTTAGGCAGTTCAGATCTGTGTTGTTCAAGGGTCAACTGCAGTAGCTCAAGAGAAAGGAAGAGATGACATCAAGGACAGAAGGAACCCCACACAGGAAAGAAATGTAGGAAAATACCCAAGAGGATGATAAGATGATATCCCAGGAGAACAGCTAACTAACAGGTATAGAGAAAGTAAAAAACTTGAGAAATGTCTTCAGGAAAAAAAAAAAGCCAAAAACAAAAACCTGAAATACTAGTTTTCCTGTTGCATTTGACCACATAACTCCTCAAGATTACTGAGAGGATATGGAGTGAAGAATTAACTTTACCTAAAACCTTTGTCTGGGCTCCCAGAAGGTAACCTCTAAACCTTTAGAATTTACCAAGTGACAGGAGAGTCTCTGTTCGTGGTAGGCCCCAGACCACACCTGATACTTTATGAAAACGAGGTGACTTCACGGTGGACCCCTCACCAGTTTATGCTGAGGAGATGAGTCAGGGTGGGGACTGGCCACACTGAAAAGACTAACTGTGCGATTAGACCTCTGGGGCTTTGAGCCATACAAACCCCTGACCTCTAGGGAGTGCAGGGGGCTGGAAACCAACTTTGTTAACATGGCCCATGACTCAATCAATCGTGCCTATGTAATGAAGTCTTGATAGAAACTCTGGACATAGAAGCTTGGGTGGGCTTCCTGGGTTGGCAATACTCCATGCATATAATGCCACTCATTGACATCTGAGGGTAATACACCCATGGAGACACAAAAGGTTCGACATTTGGGACTCTCTAAGTCCCAGGTTCTGCTGTGTGTCTTTTCTTTTGGCTGGTTCTGATTTGTATTCTTTTGCTACAATAAAATTGTAAAAACAAGTAATTGTAATAACAAGTACAGTGTTTTCCTGAGTTCCGAGACTTGCTACAGCGAGTTATCAAAACTGAGGGCATCTGTGAGACCTCCAAATTTGTAGCCAGCTCTCTAGAAGTGAGGGTGGCCATGGGGAGCCCTGAGCTTGCAGTTGATGTTAGAAGTCTAGAGGACTGTGCCCTTAACCTCAACTTTGGCCTCCACTTCAGAGCCTTTGTACTAGCCGTCCCGTCTGCCAAGAATGGTCTTCTCCCAAATTTCCATGTTTCTCTCCCTTCTCCCCCTTCATATCTTTGCCAGATTTGACCTTCACAGTGAGATCATCCCTGACAACTCTACTTCAAGTTGCATCTCTCCTCTCATTCCTTACTGCTTTTTGTTTTATTGTTTTCTGTACCATTTATTACCATCTGATCTCATAAATTATGTATTTGATTACTATCTCTTTCAACCCTCTACTATCTAGCACTACTACATAGAAATCTCCTCAAGGATGGGGATTTCTGTTTGTTTACCGATGTATCTTGAGTGTCTATTGTGTAATTAGCACTCAATATATATTCACTGAATAAGTGGACCTTATAGCAGAACAGAAAAAAGGCAGTTTCATTTATCTTCTTTTAGGACAATAAATTGGGCTAACATTTTTGAACAGCAATTAATTTTTATCTGTCAAAATCATAAATACATTTAACTTACGGCTCAGCACTTCCAATTTTGGGAATTATCATAAACAAACTAGCACATACATCCAAGCCTATCTATACAAGTATGTAGTAAAGGCAAGCTTGGGATACTTAAACCTTACACATTTCAAAGAAAGGACTGGCCCTTGACCAGCTCCTGGGAGACAGACTCTGAGCCCTTGAAATATCCTCCCTAATAAAGGTGTCTTTGAATCTCTGAAACCTAAAGCCACACCAGTTTATGTTAACGATGTGATTTATGGTGAATACCTGCTTCTGTATGCCCGGGGCATTGAGCTATGTTGTATCAGTTTGACCTTTGGGGGACTAGAGCCTGAATAGCTAAGATCATTCATCTGAGTGCTCATCTCTGTGTGACCGACCCCCAATAAAAACTTTGGATGCCAAGGCTCAAGTAAGCTATCCTAGTTGGCAATACTTTGCATGTGCTGTCACATACCATTGCTGGGAGAATTAAGTGCTCTCTGCACAGCTCCATTAGGAAAGGACAACTGGAAGCTTATGCCTATTCTCTCCTGGGCCCTACCCTATGCTCATTTTTCCTTTGCTGGTTTTAAACTGTATCCTTTTACTGTAATAAACCATAACCATGAATATAACAGTTTTTCTGGGTCTTGTAACTCCTTCACCCAGTCATCAAACCTTAGGGTGATCTTGGAAACCCTCGAAACAACCAGGATATCTATTATAAATATGTTAGCATAAGCCTGGGAATAATCTAATGGTGATGGGAAAACTGGATATCCACATGCAAAAGAATAAAGTTGGGCCCTACCTTACACCATATAAAAGAATTAACCTAAAAGGGATAAAGGACCTACACAAAAGAGCTAAAATTATAAAACTCTTGAAAGAAAATATAAGGGAAAATCTTCATGACATTAAATTTGGCAATGATTTCCTGAACTTTTGAAAGAAAATATAAGGGAAAATCTTCATGACATTAAATTTGGCAATGATTTCCTGAACATGACACTGAAAATACAGGCAACATAGGGCGCCGGGGTGGCTCAGTAGGTTGGGCATTCAACTTTTGATTTCAGCTCAGGTCATGATCTCAGGGTCATGATCTTAGGGTCGTGAGGTTGAGCCCGGCCTCGAGCCCTGTGCCCGGCTCCATGTTGGGTGTGGAGCCTGCTTGAGATTCTCTCTCTCCCTCTCCCTCTGCTTCTGCCCCTCCCTTCTCACATACTCACTCACTCTCTCTCTAAAAAAAATAAAAAATAAAAAAATAAAAATAAAAGCAAAGGCAACGGAACAGTTAAATTGGACTTCCTCAAAATTAAACTTCTGTGGAACAAAGGACACTATCAACAGAGTGAAAAGGTAATCTACAGAATGGAAGAAAATATTTGCAAATCATGTACCTGATCAGAATATATAAAGAACTTCTATAACTCACTAACAATAAAACAACAACTCAATTAAAAAAGATAGCAAGGAATTGAATACACACTTCACCAAAAAAAGATATATAGATGGCCAAATAAGTACACAAAAAGATGCTCAACATCATTAATCATTAAAAAAATACAAAGCAAAACTACAGTGAGACACCCTTCACACCCATTAGGATGGCTGTTAGCAAAAGAAAAACAACCCAGAATATAACAAGTGTTGGTGAGGATATGGAGAAATTGGAATCCTCGTGCATTGCTGGAGGGAATGTAAAATGGTGCAGCTACTGAGGAGAACAGTATGAGAATTTTTCCTCAAAAAATTAGAAACTTAATTACCATATGATCCAGTATTTCTACCTCTAGGTATACACACAAAAAACTGAAAGCTGGGTTTCAAAGACCTATCTGTACAACCATGTTCACAGCAGCATTATTCACAATAGCCAAAAGATGGAAACAACTCAAATGTCCTTCAACAGATAAACAGATAAACAAAATGTGGTATAAATATACAGTGAAATATTATTCAGCCTTCAAAATGAATTAAATTCTGATACAGACTACAACAAGGATGAACCATTAAAATATTACATGCCGAGTTAAATAATCCAGACACACAAAAATATTGTGTGGTTTTACTTACATGAGCAGCACCTAAAACAGTCAAATTCATAGAGACAGAAAGTAGCATAATGGTTACATTATGGGTTCAGGGTTTTAAGTTTAGGGTGATGAAAAATCTCTGGAGATGGATAGTGGTGATGGTTGCACAATAATGTGGATGTACTAATGACACTGTACATTTAAAAAGGGTTAAAATGGTAAATTTTATCTTTTCTTTTTTAAGATTTTATTTATTTGAGAGCGAGAGAATGTGAGAGAGCACGAGAGAGGGGAGGGTCAGAGGGAGAAGCAGACTCCCTACTGAGTAGGGAGCCTGACGTGGGACTCGATCCCATGACTCCAGGATCATGAACTGAGCCGAAGGCAGATGCTTAATCGACTGAGCCACCCAGGCTCCCCAATGGTAAATTTTATCTTATGTATAATTTACCATAATAAAAAAAATGATTGGACTAGAATGGAAACAAATTTGCTGTTCATGAGTCAGTAAATGTTGAAGCCATGGTATAGATATGGGTGCTCAAAAAAAAAAAAAAAGTACAGATTAAAAGATGATCAAGGACAGAATCTAACTTTAAAAAGATGTGGGGGCACCTGGGTGGCTCAGTTGGTTAAGCAGCTGCCTTCGGCTCAGGTCATGATCCTGGAGTCCCAGGATCGAGTTCCACATCGGGCTCCCTGCTCTGCAGGGAGTCTGCCTCTCCCTCTGAGCCTCTCCCTTCTCATGCTCTCTCTCTCTCTCTCCCCCTCTCTCATTCTGTGTCTCTCAAATAAATAAATAAAATCTTAAAAAAAATAAAATAAAATAAAAAATAAAAAGATGTGGAAAAGATGACAAATAAAAATATATTTATATATAATATTTATACATAATATAAAGAATATGTCCCAGAAGAGTATACAGTGAAAAATTAATGCCCTTCTTTGTCCCTACCCACCTTCTTGCCCTAATGGCTGCCACAGAAATCATTTTATTAGTTTCTTTTGTAAATTTCAGTTCTTTATGCAAACATAGATATTCTTATCCATTTCCCCCTTTCTTATACAAAAAGTAGAATAATATAACATAAGGTTCTACATCTTGTTTTTGTTTTTATTTAACATATTTTGGAGGCTTTTTGTATCAGGCCATAGACAGTGTTCTCAGCTTTTTCTCCAATTACATAATGTTGCATTATGTTCAATGGTTTATTTATGGCTGATTTTCACTAATGTGAAGACTGCTAAATGAATAATCTTGGATATACATCACCATAACTGTAGGATAAAATCTCAGAGTGGGATTGCTCAGTGAAAAGTTAAATGCAATTGGAATTTTGAAAGATGCTGCCAAATTGCCTTCCGAAAAGTTTGTACCAATCTGCACATCCTCAAGCAATATAGGTTTTCAAATTGGAGGAATTTTTGCCATTTTAGTCATAAGAATCAATATCTCTATATAGTTTTAATGGAATTTATCTGATTATGAATGAGGTTGAGCATATTTTCATACATTTGAGAATACGTAGACTATGTTTTGTGTACTATTTGTTAATCTCTTTCTCCATTCTTATTGGGTTATTAATCTTTTAATCAATTTTTTTTGGTGCTCCTTATTTATCAGGGAGGTCAGCCATTTGTTTGCTACATAAAATGCAAATGTTTCCAGTTTGTACTTTTTTTTTTCCATTTAGAAGGGATAATTAATCTTTTATGTTTTGAGTTTTAGAAATTGAAGTTAGAAAAGCTTTCTCCCCTCCATGGTTATAAAGTAATTCACTCAAGTTTTCAGTATTTGTAATTTAAGTTTTCTGTTTCAGTTTTAAATTTTGACCCATTTGGAGTTAACTCTGCATTCAGTACATGGCATAATCCACTCTTTTTTCTAGAAAGTCTATCAGGTTGTTCCTATTACCTTTATTGAAAAGTTCACCTTTTACCCATTCACTTGAGGGGGTATCTGAGATGACCCATTCACCATACACTAAAATTCTTTATTTGGTTCTATTTTTGGATTCTCTATTCTGCTCCACTGGTCTGTCCAGTCAGATGACAAACCCATACTATTTAAATTTTGAACTTTTAGAATATGTTTTGTTATTATAAGATTAGCCCCATGTGCCCCACATTGCTTTTTTTCTTCCAGTCTATTCTTGCCTTTGTTTTAACATTTGAACTTTACTTTTTAAAAAATATTTATTTAAGCAATCTCTACACTCAACGTTGGCTTGAACTCATGATCAAGAGTCACATGCTCTTCCGACGGAGCTAGCCAGGCACTCCTCCATTTGAAATTTAGATTAACTCCTACCTGTCTAGAGAAAGATACTATTTTCAATGGGATGTTAAATTCATAAATTAATTTAAATGACGTTTATGACAAAGGATTTCTATTCAAGAATATGGTATAACTTTTCATTTAAGTCTTTATCTTCATAAGGTTTTAAATTTTTTCTTAAATAGGTTTTATTTATTTCTTGCTAAGATTATCCTGAAGAATTTTATCCTATTCCAAGGTTTTGTCTGTATATATAAAATTTACTTACACGAATTTTAGACCCAACCTTACTTTCTCCTTTTATTTAAAATTATGTTGGGCACCTGGCTGGCTCAGTCAGTGGAATATGCGATTCTTGTCCTCTGGGTTTTGAGTTCAGGCCTCACGATGGGTGTAGATCACTTAAAAATAAAATCTTCAAAAAAATAAAACATAATAATGTTAAAAGCAACTGTAGTAAATTACTTGGAGAAAGTACCTTTGTAATTAGGAGCAACCTATTTTTATAACCAACAAAACCCACCTGGCCTAGGGGTTAACCAGAGGGAATTATTAGTTTAACAGAGTAGGCTCCTTGAGAAACTTTAAACTTACATTCCTTGATCTAAGGCCAGTTTTTTCTTAAGAAAATGGGAATAACACTAATTCACTTCTCTGCTATTTGCAGTGGTCGACACTACCCTTCACACTTTATTTCTTAGTCCAGGACTTCACAACTCAGCTCCCTTAGACCTACACCCCTCTCTCAGGACATTAACACAAAAGCCTGAACTGCTTTGTCTCTACGGTCTGTACTTTAAGCAAGAGCAAGCACCCCATTAAAAAAAGAAAGAAAGAGTTCCTTTCAAATACACTTTCTCTTTTAAGAAAACAATGCTACTTTTATTTCAATTCCATAATAATGCTACTGTTTTTACACAAAAGTGAAGCTTTAACTCACTTAGCTCAATTATATAAACTTTCTCCAATCAAATTAAAAAAAAAAAAAAGGAAGATGCCCTAGGAAAATCTATCCTGTTTTACCATTGTGGCTGAGCGATTACTCTCCAACATACAATCTCAGTCATACATACAGTGATACTTATTTAAATTACCCATTACACACACACACACTCTCCTGAGTCCCGTTTTCCCCTCTTTCCACGACCCCCAACATTCTAAATCACACACACCGAGAATCTCACTACTTGCTTCCTGCAAAAGCTGTCTCATCGCCCCATCATTCTCCTCAGGCCCTGACTTTCATACAGAAATCAGTAACACAGAAAAATACCAGCCCTCTTCAAAACCTTGGAAACCCCTCCCTTTCGGCCTCCACAACCCCGTTTCACATTTAGCAATTCCGCCCCACCCCCCAATTCCATCGCAAGTTTCTAATCTCCTTCTTTTTGGCCACCCCAGCTTTCAGTCTCAGAAACTCAGGTCCCACAACTCCTCCGCACTGACGAACCGCAAGCCAAACTCACGCCCCAACAAAGGCCGAAAGGGCGAGGTAAGAAGCCTGTGCACTCCTTGGACGCAGAGACACTCCCAGAAGTCTCTGGAGGTACAGCCAGGCACAAGCTGTGAAGAATCAAGACGAATTTCGAATGGTCCATCCAATCCTTCCCTGCTCCGAACTACATTTCCCAGAAGGCTCAATGGTGCGAATTATCTTACCTAAACCAAACTAGCCCTCCTCTTCCTGAGCCCGTATCCTGGGGATATTGGGTGGGTCGGAGAAGGAACCCGATTTCAAAAACGTCAGAGTGGCCATCCTTGGGAGCCACTGCCTGAGGCTGAAACAGGCTCTGCGTGGCCTCCGGTGCGCGGTTCCAGGAGGGAGAGCAATTCTTTAAGCAAACTGCTGCAGCTAACCCCTGATATAAAGCCTGGGGACCGGGAGCCATGTTGCTCGCCACAGGTAACTTTCTGACTACATTTCCCAGAGGACTCTTTAGCGTCATTGTGATTCTCGCGTGAATTCAGCCTCAAAGTCACGCGCTGGCGGGACCCTCAGGTCTGCACCGGCAACTGTTGCAGCACTGTGGGGCGTACTGCTGTTTTGGAAGCTTGGAAGGCCTGAGGTGAGGATCCTCAGGAGAGGGCGGAGCCGGAGGCTCGGTTTTGTATGGCGGGGTAGGTTAGATTGAAATTATAGGATTGTGTCTGGTGGATGTGGTGAATGACCGTGTGGTTGTGACTAGCCGTTCCTATGGTGAGTGTGTGCTTCCAGTGATTACCAGTGTGCAGCACAGTCTGGGAGCCCGTTACCGTGCTGGTATGATTGGATGGGACCCGGTGGTGTGTGTGATTGGGACCACGTGCGGCATTGTGTGTGCGGGTGTGGGAAGCGTGTGACCCGGTGGATGTAATACAGCGTTTGTCCCCGTAAGGGTGTGTGATTGTGCGACATTGTGACCGTCTGCTGCGGAGTACAGGTGGGGGTACCTGTGAATACTATGTGGTTTTATCTGTGGTTAGTGTGATTGTGACTGTGCGACCATCTGCAGGTGTCAGGTGCTTGTGGCAGTGCGGTTGTGACTGAATGTCCTCTTGGTAAATGTGTGATTGTGCTCATGTGACCATTTGAGGCCCTGGGTGTGTGCCCCTGTTGCTTTAGTGGTGGGTTACCTCTAGCTCTATGTCCCCGTGGTGGTCGTGTGATTATGTTTGGGTGACTGGATGAACGTATGAGATTTTTCACTTAGTGGTCTAAGTATTATACTATAGTTTTCTCTCATTTTAAAACTTTCACAAATGCTATCATATTGTCTTTTTTCTTTTATTTTTATTCGTACAACTATGTTTTTGAGAATTGTCAGATATGGTAGTTGTTCATTTGTTTTCTTTGCTCTATTATATTCTGTCTTTGGAAGTATACCACTGTTATTCATCCCTTCAACTAACGATAGGTGTTTGAGCTATTTCTAGTTTCTGATTTTATAAACAGTGCTGCCACAGCATTCTTTTACAGAGGATACATGTGCATGAATTTATTTACCTGACAATGGAATTTCTGGGTCATATGATATCTTGCACTTTACTAAATAATACCAAAATGATTACCTAAATGGGTGCACAAATTTATGCTTGCACAGCAATGTTTGAAACATCTCATTGCTCCATGTCTCTACCAAAACATGGTTCTGATAGTTTTTTTTAAAAACACTTTATGAGATATAGCATATTTAAAGTACACAAATCTTAAGAGTAGAGCTGTATCACAATTTCCTAAGTTAACATTAAGAACTTTGCCAGCACCCCAGAAGATTCCGTCATGCCCTTTCCCAGTTATTTCTCCCACAATCATTGTTCAGAAGTCTATCACCATTAATTACCCATTCCTGAACTTCTATATAAATGGAATTGTATAGCATGTGCTCTTTTATGCCTGGTTTCTTTTCTTCCACATTATGGCTGAGATTCATCCATGTTGTTGACTGTTGTACTTAGTTCTCATTACATATGGGGATATATTGCAATTTATTAATTGGTTACACTATCGATGGACAGTTGATAGTTAACACTTTTTGTCTATTACAAACTATATTGCTGCTATGAACATTCTATGCTTTTGGTGAACATGTAAATACTTTTCTCTTGGCTAAATACTTAGTGGAATTGCTAGATCATACAGTGGGCATATATTTAATAGATACTACCAGTTTGTCATATGGTTGTACCAATTCATCTAGCAATATATGAGAGTTTCACTTGTTCCTCAGCATCTGTTTGATATTGGTAGTCTTTTATTTTAACTATTCTGGTGGTTGTATAGTGGAATTTCATCACACTCTTAATTTGTGTTTCCCTGATGGGTAATGATGTTCAGCACCTTTTCAGAGGTTTATTGGCCATTTGGATAGCCTCTTTCTTAAAGTGTCTGTTTAGGTCTTTTTGCCCACTGCCCTTTAAACAAAAAATTTTTTTTTCATTTTAAGAAACTTTATTTTCATATTATAAATATAGTGTAAAGAATTCCTGTATATTCTTCACTCAGGTGTCCTTGGTACAATGATGAAAATCGAGAAATTTACACAGATATAAGACTTTTGGCTTAATTTACAGACCTTATTTAAATTTTGCTAATTGTCTTCTCAGTGCCCTCTTCTTTTCCAGGATCCAATAGATTCCCATATTGATTTAATTGTCTTATCTCTTCCCATCAGACATAGTTCTTTTGTCTTTTTTGTCTTTCATGACCTTGACACTTCTGAAGAGTACTCGCCAGTTATTTTGTAGAATGTCTTTCAATTTAGATTTGTCTGCTTTTTCCTCATGGTTAAATTTAGACTAGGCAATTTTGGCTAAAAGATCACAGAAATTGTTTCTGTTTTCTCAATGTGTCATATAATGTTATCAATATATTTCTTACTGGTAATGTTAACTATGATCACTTAGTTGAGGTGGTATCTGCCAGGTTTCTCCTTTGTAAAACTACTATTTTTCTCTTTTTAATTAATAAGTATCTTGTGCGGAGATCCTTTGAGACTATGTTCTCATGGAGTTTTCTGGCTGGCTCCATCAGAAGAACGTGCAACTCTTGATCTTGGGATCATGAGTTTGAGCCCCATGTTCAGGGTATAGAGATTACTTAAACTTTAAAACAAAATACTGCTGTCATCATACTTTCACCCATTAATTTTAACATCCATTGATCATTCTTGTCTGTAACAATTATTACTGCGATGTTTGTCTAGTGGTGATCTCTTTCCATCATTCTTTCTATATTTATTTATTTAAATTCCGTAAAGAGCTGTCCTTTATTTCTCATGTGTTTATTCAATTATTTATTAACTCATGGGTATTTATTTTACTCTGTGAGTTTTAATCCATTATTACTGTTATATATTTTGTTCAAATTATCCCAGATTTGGCCATTAGGAACTCCTTCAAATTAGCTCCTGTGTCCTTTTAACATGGCATCATTTTTTAGTACTTTTTTTTTTTTAAGATTTCATTTATTCATTTGACAAAGAGGGGAGAGATCACAAGTAGGCAGAGAGGCAGGGAGAGAGAGAGGGAGAAGCAGGCTCCCCGCCGAGCCTGAGATCAGGACCTGAGCCGAAGGCAGAGGCTTTAAACCACTGAGCCACCCAGGCGCCCCTGAGTACTTTCTTATGCTTATGTATATCTTTTCCCATTTTCCTAGAAGGTGTTTAGCCCTTTGTCCTTTATGATTAGTGCTTTTTTTTTTTTTTTTTGTATCTTGAAAAGAAATCTTTATTTCCAAGTGCCTGAAGATATTCTCCTGTTTTCTTTTAGAAGCTTTATAGATTTGGCATTCATATGTAAGTCTGTCCATCTTGAATTAGTTTTTGTGTATGGTGTTTATTGAAAACACCATCCTTGCCCATCTGAAGTATAGGAGGCTTTTATCATAAGTCAGGTGACATATATGTGGCCCTCCTTCTGGACTTTATTCTGTTTTATCTTTTTGTCAGTGGCACTGTCTTGAAATCTATAGTATTAGTCCTTCAACTTTTTTTCTTTTCTTTTTCAAGACTGTCTTGGCTTTTGTAAGTCCTTTTAATGGATGTCAGAATCAACTTGGGACACCTGGGTGGCTCAGTCGTTAAGCATCTGCCTTCAGCTCAGGGCATGATCCCAGGGTCCTGGGATCTAGCTCCCCATCTGGCTCTCTGCTCAGTGGGGAGTCTGCTTCTCCCTCTCCCACTCCCTCTGCTTGTATTCCCTCTCTCACTAAGTCTCTGTCAAATAAATAAATAAAATCTAAAAAAAAAAAAAAAAGAAAGAAAACTTGTTAATTCTCATGAAAAATGAAAAATCTTTTCTGGGGTTTTGTGTGTGAGTCTATATGTTAATTTGGAGAGAATCGCCATCCTATCAATATTGACTCTTCCAATTAATAAATATGGTGTATATCTACATTTGTTAAGGTCTTTAATTTCTCTCAACGGTTTGTTTTAGTTTTCAGTGCACATCTTTTGTTAGATTTGTACCTGCATATTTCACATTTATTGTTGAAATTGTACATGATTTTTCAATTTTTTCTTTCATTTTCCAGTTGTCTGTTGCTAGAAGTACAGTTCTTTTTTGTGTATCATCCTTGTATCTAGCATCTACAAAACACCCACTATATATGCTGTTTATCAAGTTGAGGAAGTTCTCTTTCTCATTTGCTAAGAGTTTTACATTAATGAGGGCTGAATTTGGCAAATGCATTTTCTCTATCAAGCAGATCATATTTTTTTTACTGTTATCATTAACGTGGTAAATTATCTTAAGTTTCATATTGTGAACCAACCTTTCATTCCTGAAGTAAACCCTACTTGTCCATAATGTATTAAACTTTTTAAGAATTTGGGTTAGATCTGCTAGTATTTTATAGAATTTCTGCATGTATATTCATGAGAAATACTGGCCCATAATTTTCTTTTCTTTTAATGTCTTTGTTTTGGCATCAGGCTTATATTAGCGTCATAAAATGAGTTAGGAGGAATTCACTATGTTTTTCTATTCACTACATATAAGACTAAAGGTTTTCCTTAAATTTGGAAGAATTCACTGGTGAAGTTGTCGGGGCCTGAAATTTTCTTGATAGGAAGATTTTTATTTTATTTACTTATTTATTTATTTTATTATTATTTTTTAAAGACTTTATTTATTTGAGAGACAGACGCAGCGAGAGAGGGAACACAAGCAGGGGGAGTGGGAGAGGGAGAAGCAGGCTTCCTGCCAAGCAGGGAGCCCGATGAGGGGCTCTATCCCAAGACCCTGAGATCATGACCTGAGCCAAAGACAGACACATAACGACTGAGCCACCCAAGCGCCCCAATTTATTTATTTATTTAGAGAGGCTTAAGCAGGGGGAGGGAGAAGAGGGGGAATCCCAAGCAGAATCCCAGGAATCCCAAGTGGACTCTATGCTGAGCACAAAGCCCAACACTGGGGCTCAATCTCAGGATCCTGAGATCATGACCTGAGCTGAACCCAAGAGCCAAATGGCTAACTGACTGAGCACCCAGACACCCTGGAAGATTTTTAAACTATGGAATCAATTCACTTCTTCAGATGTTTCAGGTTTTTTGTTTGTTTTGTCCATTTGGCATGTTTTTTAAAGAATTTATCTGTTTCGGGGCACCTGGGTGGCTCAGTGGGTTAAAGCCTCTGCGTTCGGCTCAGGTCATGATCTCAGGGTCCTGGGATCGAGTCCTGCATCGGGCTCTCTGCTCATCAGGGAGCCTGCTTCCCTCTCTCTCTCTGCCTGCCTCTCTGCCTACTTGTGATCTCTCTCTCTCTCTCAAATAAATAAAATAAAATCTTTAAAAAAAAAAGAATTTATCTGTTTCATCTAAGCTTTTAAATTTAATAGCATAAAGTTATTAGTATTCTCTTAATATGTTTTTAATGTCTATGGTATCTATAATGTTGTTCCCTTTTCCATTCCTGATTTTGTTTGTGTTATCCCTCTCTTATTCATTAGTGCTGTTAGTAACGTGTCTTGTCTTCCGCTGAATACTTTCAGGACTTTTTTCTCTGATTGTGGCTTTGCTTTTTGTTTGCGTATTTTCCTTTTTATTTCTTATTCAGGTTTGCTTAACTTCTTGAAACTCTTGCTGAGGCTTTTTATCAGTTAATCAGTTCAGATATTAACTATTCTCCAATCTCTTTTCTTCTTCAGAGGTTCCACTTACATATATGGTACATCTTTTGACTGTCTCACTTTTGTCTTACACTCACTTCTCTTCTTTCTCTTCTATTTTTCCTCTGCACTTCATATGAGTTGTTTTTGTTTTTGACTTGTCTTTGAGTTCAGTAGTTCTGTCTTCTGTTTGTCTGGTCTCATGTTAAAACCATACAGTGACTTCTTAATTTCTTTTTTTTTTAAGTTTATTTTATTTTATTATTTTTTAAAAGGTTTTCTTTATTTATTTGTCAGAGGGAGAGAGAGAGGAAGAGAGTGCACAAGAAGGGAGAGCAGCAGGCAGAGAGAGAAACAGACTCCCTGCTGAGCAAGAAGCCTGATGGGAGACTCAATCCCAGGACCCTGGGATCATAACCTGAGCTGAAGGCAGATGCTTAACCAACTGAGCCACCCAGGCATTCCTATTTTATTTAACTTTTTTGGTAATCCCTACACCCAATGTGCAGCTCAAACTCACGACCCCAAGATCAAAAGTCTCATGCTCTCTGCCTGAGCCAGCCAGGTGCCCCAACTTCCCAATTTCTTACTTTTCTGATCTAGTTTGTGTATTTGATTCTTTTTAATAGATTTCAGTTCTGTTTAATTTCCTCATCTTATCCATTTGCCTATATTTTTTATTTGTTTTTAACATTTTAATTATAGCTATTTTAAATTATTTGTTTGCCAGTTCTTTTTTTTTTTAAGATTTTAATTTATTTATTTGTCAGAGAGAGAGAGACAGAGAGAGAGCACAAGCAGGGGGAGAGGCAGACAGAGGGAGAAGTAGACTCCCTGCTGAGCAAGGAGCCCGATATGGGACTCCATCCCAGGACCCTGGGATCATGACCTGAGCTAAAGGCAGCTGCTTATCCAACTGAGCCACCCAGGTGTCCTTGTTTGCCAGTTCTAATATCTGAATCATCCATACTTCTGCTTCTGTTTTCTGATTTTCTCTCCAAGCATGTGTAGCAATTTTTACTTGGATGATAGATATTGTGTCTAAAACAACCATGGAGGCCGAGGGCAACCACTACCTACGTCTAGCTTTCTCATTATATAAGAAAAATTAGTGCTTTTCAGGTCTCTGTTAACTAACAGACAAATGCAATTCTTAGCATACAGGAAATTTTCAGGATAATGTTGGAAATAATTTAGACATATTTTTATTAAAAGACTGTCTTATTATTTAGAAGAGTACAAAATTCTCAAAAATTTTATTAACTAGATTTCAAAGGACTCGCTTGTGTGTAGTAGTATCTTTTGGCGGTGGTCCATACCTAAGGTATGGTTATTTTGCAAGCATATTACAGTCTTGGCCACAGAGATCACTGGCTTTAAAAGGGAGGAGCAGATTCCCCATATGGTAACAATTCAGCCAGAGAAGATATACTCTAGGAGCAAACATGAATAGGGTTGGGAATGTAACAAACAGTATGGACTATCGAAGTAAGAATGTTTCCTGCCCATTACCTGGAAGGTGCAGCACTTGAGGATGTCCCTTTAACCCAGGAAAGGCCATTATGAGAAACCAGAAAGGGGGACTTAAAGTGAGAAGTATGGGAGGAGTCCTGTTTCTAAGTCTTCCTGGATTACTGTTGATTCTTTAGTATCTAGCACAATGCCTGGCACATAATAGATTATTGTTGGTTTATTTTAAAAAAATACTAAGAGCTTAATAAATAGTAATAATAATAAAAATATTAAAGGAGTGCTTTCAGATTTTAAAGAGACATTTGTGAATTACTTTGGTGTTCATTTCCTGAAATATATATATCCCTGAGGGAATGCAATGAGTGCTTGGGGGTGGAAGTACTCATTAAATAATTGATAACAAGGTTCTACTTCCTGGGTGGTAAATTTTACATGCAATTATTCTTTTTTAAGATTTTATTTATTTATTTAAGAGAGAGCGTGCACGAGGAGGGTGGAACAGGGAATGGGGGAGGGGGAGGAGTAGGGGAGGGGAGCAGAGGGAGAGGGAGAAGCAGACTCCTTGCTAAGCAGGAAGCCCAACGTGGGGCTCGATCCCAGGACCCTGGGATTGTGACCTGAGCCAAAGGCAGATGCTTAACCAACTAAGCCACCCAGGCGCCCTACATGCAATTACTGATAAATTGTTTAATGATCAAGGAGCTTTGTACTAGGAATGCTTACTGCCCTTTATACTTTTATAATGTATATTCCTATACTAATACATATCTAACAAAAAAACCCATATTTTATTAAACATTTCAATATTGATCTCAAATTCATTTACTCCCCTTAAACAATTTAGACTTTATTAGTATTTTAGTATAACACTCTTTTGGACATTGTAAACATCTTAAACACACAAAATATATGCAATTATTACAGATTTTATTACTACACTTACAATTAAAATATTCTAAAGCATTAGTGATAAGGATTTAGTCCATTTCTACACTTTTTAATTTCTTCCTATTGCTATGCTAATTTAAATATGTTCCTAAAGTTTTTGTAATACTGCTTTGTTGGATTTCACTTTTCTTAAGATAAGATTCACTAACCCCAAAAAGTCTTCTCAAACTGGGCAAGATTAGAGGATCTGGTTCTTCAACCAGTTGTTTCTTGGTCAGGACCTGGTACAATCCAAGATCATTAACAACTGTTTTGACAAATTATATCCAAACTAAAATATATATGAACAACTTTTAGGGATTATTCAGAATTCATGTAAAGGTAAGATGATATATACACAAGAATATTTATTACAGCATTGTTTGTTATAGTGAAAGACAGGAAAACAACCCAAATAGTCATGGGCAGCAGATTGGTTAAATAAATTAAAGTGTATCCATTTAATGAAATAAATGTAGCTAAGGGAATTATGTAGCTCTGTATGTACTAGTTATGATCCAGATCAAGATACATTAAGTAAAAACGGCAATATGTAACTGTGTATAATATGCTATCATTTGTGTAAAAAAGTTTGTATCTTTGTGTGTCTATGCACTCTATATTTTCCAAGCCATATCAGATTGTTGAAATCTATCCTCCTCCAGTCAAAGACTAAGGTCTCTAGAATAGGGGATAATGAAAGATTTGCCCATTTTTCTCACTGATACCCCTCAAGTGTTTGTGTGGAGTGAGCTGAGGGAAATGGTCATTCTGGGAGCTATGAGGCAAGTGGGATCTTATGTAGCTTCTTTTGTCTTCTCCAGCTTTGCCCTTTTCCAAGAAGAGCCCAGAGGAGGATTGGCCTTTTTCTGCAAATATCAAAGGCATGGCTCAGGTGAGATGCTGTTTCCTTCTGCTCAAATAGAATCATTTTACCCCTAGAACATGTAAACATTTGCTTTCCTCATCATGATATTTTTGGTGCTTAAAAAAAAAAAAACTTTCAGACAGTTTAGTTAAAAGCAATGTCAATGTTGAAGTTTTCTTACCCTTGCTCTAAAGAAAAAGGTCTCCAGTAAGTCAATTAAAAGAATGTCTTTCAAGGAAGGGAAAAATGAAGTGTGGGGGGGATAAGATGGGGAGACAAACCATGAGACACTATGGACTCCGGGAATCAAACTGAGGGTTTTAGAGAGGAGGGAGGTGGGGGAATGGGTGAGCTCAGTGATGGCTATTAAGGAGGGCATGTATTGTATGGAGCTCTGGGTGTTATATGCAAATGATCATGGAACAATACATCAAAAACTAATGATGTACTGTATAGTGACTAACATAACATAATAAAAAATTATTTTAAAAAATATCTATCTTGGTGGAGATATTTATAGAAAAAAGAAGTGGTTCTATAATCATTGTTGGAAAAAAGAAAGTCTGGTTAAAGATTTTTATACTCTTAAATTACAGGTAACAGAGGGCCAAGTGGTTGGATAACAAGTCTCTCTGAAGAGGTCTTAATCAGATTAAAATCCATCAGAAAATTGCTTACGGATTCCGTCAAAAATCCTTATTTGTTCCTACAAAGAGATTGCTAATTACATAATGTAAAAATGGTCTGACTGATATCAGGTTTGAAAAAAAACTTTTACCCTGGTTAACATGGTCCCCATTCAGGAACCTGATCCCCATTTCTTCATAAACAACCCCAAGGCCCTCCTCGGTTCCCTATTCTTTTAAGCAATATTTACACACTCATTCAGCATCTTCTGTCTTAGACTTCTGCCAGAAATCTTGTTAGAACAGAAATATGTTCTCCATTTGTTAATGAATCTAATTAGCTTGGACAGTAATTGGATGGGATGGAGATAAGTAATTAGGGGCACCTCATAGGGAAAAGCCCTGATCATCACAGACTTAGGTTTTCAAAGAAGAAAACATAAGGAATGGTTTTGCTTGTTTTCAGTCTTAATACATGGGAAAATCTCCTGGTGTATGGGCCTTTCAGGTTTGGGGTTATGACTCCTGGTTAGTAGAAAGCTCTGACACCTCACCAGATCATCCATGATAAATAGACTTCAGTAATTCTGTTGTGTGATTCTGGATCATCTTCCATCACTTTCCTATAGCACAGGAACAAAGGGCATTTACAGTGGAGCAGTGGGTAGTTATGAGTAAGATTGGGCCAATACTGGTAGCTCTTTAAACCTCAGTGTCTGAAAACGAAAGAAAACTTGTTTTATATCTGTATAATAGAATATTATTCAGTGAAAAAATATGCTTATTATAAAAAGAATTTGTTGTAACAAGGAATTAACTCTTACTATATAATAGTGTGACATGAGAAAGGATCAGTCTGGAATTTCATGCAAATTTAATTTTCTTTCTTTTTTTCTTTTCAAATTTAATGTTCTAAGAAAAAATATTTTTTAAAGTCATTTTACACATTTTACAAGTGAAATAGTGCTATTCCAATTTTGCCCCATCACCAGTCCCACTCCTAAAAGGCAACTCAACTCTCTTGAATATGGTTTAATTGCGATAGTTTGATGAATCCGTTTTACTCTCTTGACTTACTAGAGTGGAAGGGACACTGTACTCTTTTTTTTTTTTTTTTTTTGACACTGTACTCTTGTACCCTTCATTTCCTCTGATTCTGTTATTAATTATATTACAATTTTTTGTCAAATCAGTAGTATACAGAGTATTATGACTGCAAAGATTGCTCATTGCTGAGCCAGCTCATACCTCTGTTCCATTAGAACGTTTCATTTTTCCTGGGGTTAATTGCTTTTTTTCCCCATTTGCTTAGTTGTTCATGTTTTCCCTCTGGTCAGACACATCAATTTGTTTTGAGTGTGGAGACTGCCATCACCCTTTTCCCTTTTTCCTGCTCCCAACTGGTCTGGTTATTCTCTGGGCCTGCTGCATAGCTTTCCCAAGGCTTCCCCTTTTTTGTTTACCTGAAATTTTCCTTCACTGTTCTCCTGTGTTAATTCACCTATTTCTTGAATACTACGTCTTCCTCTTTTTTGGTTTATTCCCTTCATTTTGGTGGAGCACTTCTTCTGGTAGTTTCCTAAGAAATTGTGCTGGAGCTCTTTTATGTCTAGAACTGTCTTTTTTCAACCCTCACAACAGAATGATAGTTTATGTAATCTAGGTCAGAGTTTCTTTTCTCCATCACCATATTGAAGAATTGTTCTTATCATTTCTTGTTTTTAGTAGTGTTCTTGAGAACCTCATTGCCTCTCTGACTCTTGATGTCTTTTATGTGATCAGCTGTCTGGGTACTTTTAATGTCTTCTCTTTATCCCTTATTCTGAAATTTTACTCTTAGCTATTTGGGAAAAGAAGAGAGAGAAAGAGGCTCACGTGTGTTGATGACTTATTGTATGGCAAGTATTATGCTAGCCATTTGTATATACTGTTTCATTTAATTGGGATACCCCTCTTAACAGGATTTTGTACCTTCCCAGTTTTATCTGGGGGGAACAGAATGATCACGGAAACACAAGAATCAGTCTGGCTGATATGTTCACAGTCCTCCAGTTGTGTCCCAAACATCCAGCCCCACTCTATTGCTATTTTTCACTTCTACCTTTATTCTTTTCTCCTCTCTTTCCTTCACAAAAAAAAAAAAAAGACTTCTTTTTATTAATCAAGTCATATACATGGTTGTTGTTCCAGGAGTCAGTGATGTTCAGTGATGTGTCCATAGACTTCTCTCAGGAGGAGTGGGAATGCCTGAATGATGATCAGAGAGATTTATACAGAGATGTGATGTTGGAGAATTACAGCCACCTGGTTTCAATGGGTAAGGACGTCTGTCCATAATAATTCAGATTCTGCCCTTAGAAGATCTACTTTCTCCCAAGTGAAATACCCACCTTTCAAGTAGGTATTTCTACATCCTGTGCTTAGAGGAATGTTTTTAATACTGTAGCATTAGAAAAAAGAAGCTGCGTTTAGTTATGGGGGAAGTTTCAAGTCCTCTGTTATGTTTCATAAATCTCATATACCTTTCTTTGGCTCTTTCTTAATGAAGGGACTAAATTTAAATCGTGGGATATTCTCATCATAAACTTATCTCGTTACTTCTTTTGTAAGCAGGACATTCTGTTTCTAAACCAGATGTGATCTCCTTCTTGGAGCAGGGGAAGGAGCCCTGGTTGGTTGACAGAGAACTAACAAGAGACCAGTGGCCAGGTAAGTGAGGCGTGGCAGGTAATGAGTTGGTCAGTGGAAAGAATGCACCTTTGAGGTGCTATCTGGGAATCTCCCCTTAAAAGCTTTAGGCCCCTGGTATGCAAGTAAGCCTTTTCAGCTTTCAAATGAACCTTACCTTTCCCATTACTTAACATACTCTACCTGCTTTTCTCCTCTTATACCTCTTTCCAATTCTTCTTATTCTTGCCCAGTTCTAACCAGCCAGTAACCTCCTCTAAGCCTCTAATGATATTCCTTTCTGTCCATATTTTGGATCTAATTCCTCATCACTTCTCATCTTCTTTTGTATTTAATCTTTAAAAAGCACCACTGTCTCCTGACATAGATTTTTATTCTGTATTGCCAAAGGCTTATTTTCTTCAGGGTTTTTTAGATAAAGTAGCTCATATAGTCATTGCTTCATTCATACTTATAACAAATATTTGCTGATTTTTGAATGTGTGAGGTACTCTGCTAAATACTACAGAGATTAAAAAAGGAATAAGCAATTTCAGAATGTATAGCTTAATAGGGGCACTAGAACACGTCTATATATAATTTCTATAAAGTAGAACCATCATAAGAGAGGTTGGGAGAAGGGAGCTCAGAAAAAAATAAGGGATTAGGATATAGAAATTAATCTGTATAGATGTAATAGAGGGAGATTTGAGTGTGCTTGTCATTAACTTTAGACAGAATGTTGGAAATAAAGGCTATATGCCTCCATTGAGAGCTTAGAGCTGGCAATGATAAACAGAATTGGTATGAAGGAGTTCAAACAGGAGAGCACATTCATTTATTCAGTATATGTTTATTGAGTACCTGTTGTATGCCCAGCACTATTCTCAAAACTGATGTTACAGCAATGAATAGAACATTCAAAATCTCTATTCCCAGAGTTTACCCTCCAATGAGGAGAGAGATACAAAAATAAATGAATACATGTCATATAATAGTAAGTGCTAAAAAGAAAAACAGAGTAGAGAAAGGGGATAGAGGATGCTATTTTATAGGATGGGGTAAGAGAAACTTTTCCAATTAGGTGACGTTTCAGCAGAAACTTGAAGAAGTATAGCAGTAGATCATTGTATGTGGTTACTGGAAGGAAGAACATTCTAGAGGGAGAAAGCCAGACATTCACGGGTCCTGAAGCAAGTGTGCATTGGCTGTATTCAAGGAGCAGCCAGGAGGCCAGTGCTTTGTCATGGTTGTTTAAGTACTGCGGATAAATCCAAGACTTCATGTCATTTCACCTTTGCATAATCTCAGTATATAGTTCTAAAAATTATGGACATTTTTTCCCTTACATAACTTTAATGCCATTATCATCCCTAATAAATTTTACATCTTGGTATACTGGATTGTTTTCATGTCATTATATTGAATACTAGTGAGAATGGACATTTTCATCTTAATGGTGCTGTTGTCTTTAACTTGCTCACTACTGAGTTTTACCCTTTTTATCTACTACTATCCTTATTTTTTCAGTCAGTTTTTATGGACTTTATGAAATAAAAACATCCATTTACCCATTTCCAGAAGGTGCTTTTACTTTTTTAATTTTAATTTGCGTTGGCGTCTTTAGTATGTATTTTCAATCTGTTTGTAGCTCCTTAGTGATTATTGTGATTTCCAATTTTAGAAAATTAACCGTCCTCTACAAATTTTATAATACTTTATTCTGTTGTTTTTTAAAGTCTTCTGTAATTTGTTCTATACCATTTAAATCCATTTTAAGTTTCTTTTGCAATAAGGTATAAATTGAGAGTCTAAATCAATTAACCTCCCTCCCTCACACACACACATTTTAGTGCCATGTCGTCATTTAGCTGATTCATCATTGTTTTATCTGCCTGTTCAATAATAAGTTCTGATTTATGTTAGTTTGTATTTCAGGGCCTCTTTTTCTATTTCTTTTATCCCTCTGTCCCACTTATACCTAGAGAGAGAGATGTCTAGGAGAAGTTACTGTATTGTCATTTTTCTTATTGGAAATTATCACAAATAATGTAACAAACTGCAGGTGGATATTCCAACAGTTATGAAATGAACTTTCATGGAACCATTACCCAGGTCAAGAACTACACAGCACTACCAACACAGATCTCTTTGTGTCCACAATATCTTTGTGTCCTTTCATAGTTTTACTAATATACACAATATACAGTTTAGTTTTACTTGAATTTGAATTTTTATATACATGGAATCATTACTATATGTATTCTTTTATGTCTTTTTTCTTGAGCATTTTGCTATCAAAACCAAAATAGTATGGTCCTGGCATAAAAACAGACACATCAATCGATGGAGCCAAATAGCCCAGAAATAAACCAACACACATACGGTTAATTAATTTATGACAAAGGAGCCAAGAATATACAGTGGGGAAAGGACAGTCTCTTTAATAAATGGTGTTGAAGAAACTGGAGAGCCACATGCAAAATAATGAAACTAGACGTGTATCTTACACCATACCCAAAAATCAGCTCAAAATGGGTTAAGGACCTGAACATAAGACTTGAAACCACAAAACTCCTGGAAGAAAATGTAGGCAGTAAGCTCCCAGATCCTTGATATCAGTCTTGGTGATGATTTTTTTGAATTTGACATCAAAAACAAAGACAACAAAAGCAAAAATAAACAAGTGGGACCACATCAAACCCAAAATCTTCTGCACAGCAAAGGAGATTGTCAACAAAATGAAAAGGCAGCCTACAGAATGGGACGAAATGTTTGCAGATCATATACCTGATAAGGGGGTAATATCTAAAATATATATGCAGAACCCATAAACTCTGTAGCAAAAAATCCAATTAAAATATAGAGAATATAAAAAGAAACATGGAGGGGCATCTGAGTGGCTCAGTGGGTTAAGCCTCTGCCTTCGGCTCGGGTCATGATCTCAGGGTCCTGGGATCGAGCTCCGCATCGGGCTCTCTGCTCAGCGGGGAGCTTGCTACCCCCCTCTCCCTCTGCCTGCCTCTCTGACTACTTGTGATCTCTTTCTCTCTGTCAAATAAATAAATAAAATCTTAAAAAAAAAAAAAGAAAGAAACATGGAAATTTTGGAACTGAGAAATACAGTGGCCAAAATTTTTAAAACTCACTGGATAAGCTCAATAGAATGGAAATAATGGAGAAATGAGTGAACTTGAAGGTTAAGTCACAAGAAATTAGTTCACATAAAAGAATAAAGATTGAAAATTTAAAAAGAATGTAGCCTCAGGGACATGTGAGACAACAGAGGTTTAACATGTGTCACTGAAGTCCCAAAAGGACAAAGTTCAGGACTGAAAAAAATATTTGAAGAAATAATGACTTACCAAATTCGGTGAAAGAAAGCACTTCAAGAAGCTCAACCACCCAAGATAAATACAAAGAAATCCATACCAGACACATTGTATCCAAATTGCTGAAAATGGATGACAAAAAAGTAATGAGAGAACCATAGAAAAAATAATTCATTACTTATAGGGAAACAATGATTTGAATGACTGGATTTCTCTTTCTCTTAGTAAATGACGGTGGCCAAAAGAAAGTGGAACAGTATTTTATTGTGCTAAAGAACTGTTAACCCAGAATTCCAAATCCAGCAAAAATATTTCAGGAATGAAGGTGAAATTAAGCAATACTGTAAAGCTACGTGGCAACTGAGACTCACCTGAGGGTCCCTGTGGGACCAGGCAGTAGTGGAGAGAGACTGGCTAATGAGAGAATTTGTACCATCTTAAAGGAGTAAGCACTTGTTAAGTCTAGAAGACAGCTGTTATATGAGAATGCAGACCCAGTGCTCCCAGATAATGTTGTCTTTGAGGAAGTCAGCAATCCAGATTTTCATATTAAATCTGATACCTCAAGGCTGAAAACTAATACAAAACTTTAGAGAACTGTTGGGGGCAACATCAAACACAAAGGCATGAATAGGATACAACCTGATTCATCAGGTTTTTACTTCTATGGAGTTGTCTTTTTCTTTGGCTCTCAGAAATTCTACGAAGATGTATCTGGTTAAAACTCTTCATAAATTCTGCTCAACACAGAAAGGAGCTCTGATTACTAAGCACTTTGTTCAACCCTGGAAATTTGTTTCATTGTTAGATCTGCATCATTGGATCATCCAGAACTCTTATTTTACATTTATTTCCTGTATAATTTTCCTTCCCCATGACTCCTACTACTTTTTGTCATCATTTGTATCCTTTCTCTGAGAATTTTTTCTTTAAAGATTTTTTATTTATTTGACAGAGAGAGAGAAAGAGAGAGAGAGAGATCACAAGTAGGCAGAGAGGCAGGCAGAGAGAGAGGGGGAAGCAGGCTCCCCACCCAGCAGAGAGCCTGATGCGGGGCTCGATCCCAGGACCCTGAGATCATAACCCGAGGTGAAGGCAGAGACTTTAACCCACTGAGCCACCCAGGCGCCCCTCTCTGAGAATATTTTTTTCATGAATTCTTGTTTTAGTGATAATTGACTTTTCACTGTGGAATTTGAAGATTTAGCATACACCTTCTTCCTTCATCCTCCAAGTATCATGATTTTTAAATTATTATTGAGCTCACTTAATGACTATGTAAGACATCTTTCATTACCGAGTTCTGTAGTCACATTTCACTTGCTGTATGACTTGTTCTTTCCCATGCAATTAATCCTTGTCTTAACTGAGAATTGCTTAGTTTTCTCAAAACTTCTCATTAATCTCTTTTCGGACACATCAGGTAACTGGTTTATTTTTTAAGAGACATTTCTCCTCTAACCCTCTGTTCTTCTGTCCCAATTGAGACTGTTACATAATCATTTTAAATTTCTCTTCATTATCCCATTGATTCCCTTCACCATGTTCCTTTGAATTTCCTTTGATTCGCTTCTGTATTTGGATGCCTTGGATACATTTATATACCTTGACTCTTGGATCTGTTGCCATCCTCTTTCTTGGTTTATTCCTTCATTATTCTGAGGCACATGTTCCAAAAGCAACCGAGGATCAAGAAAAGTAAATAGTGTATTTTATGAAACCTTATATGTCTGAAAACGTTTTCATTTCACCCTCATTTTTCATCGATATTCACTGGAGATGTAATTTTAGGTTGAAAAACTTCAAAATTTTGATGGCATTGTTCCATGGATTTTTAAAATTTAGCATCTAGTGTCATTGAGAAATCCAAACACACTCAAGTTCTTAAGTCTTTTATGTGATCTGTTTAATCTCTTTGGAAACTTTTAGAATTTATTTATAATGTTCTAATATTTCAAGTTGAGGTATATAATGTTGATTTTATTCTTTCATTTGGGCACTCACTGAGACATTTCATTCTGGAAACAAAATCTCTGAGATTTTCTTGTATTATTTTCTTATTATTTATTCCCCATTATCTTCTCTGTTCTGTTTCAAACTTTGAATGTTCACTTTTTATTTCCAGTGCCTGGTACCATGTCTGACACATATTATGGGCTCATTAAATTTTTTGAATGATTGAACACTCATAATTCAGATCTTGAATTTCTTGTCTCAGCTCTGGAATTTTTTTTTCTATTTTTCATATTTTTTGTTGTACTCTGTGAGATTTTATTAAGTTCTAATTCTCATTAATTGTTCTTTGAATAGTTTTTCTTTTTTTTTTTTTTTAAGATTTTATTTATTTATATGACAGAGCGAGAGAGATCACAAGTAGGCAGAGAGGCAGGCAGAGAGAGAGAGGGAAGCAGGCTCCTGCTGAGCAGAGAGCCCGATGCGGGGCTCGATCCCAGGACCCTGAGATCATGACCTGAGCCGAAGGCAGCGGCTTTAACCCACTGAGCCACCCAGGTGCCCCTGAATATTTTTTTCTGACATTATTCTCTTATGAGATTGTTTATATGTTTTTAGAAGCATTCTTTTTCTGAATTTTTAAATTTTTCTCCATTGTCTCTCTTTCCTGAGTTTTCTTCTTTGTTCATTTTACTCTCTCATGTTTAAGATTTTCCTGAAATTGTTAATGACTCAAGGCTGTCTGCTCATATAAAACTGTTGTAGTAAAAAGCTGATCTGAGCTCGTTTGTATCTAAGAATGTGTAGATTTATTGGTGGTAGTCACTGTTGAGTGATCTGCCTAGAACAGTTCATTGGCTGACACCACTTATCAGGTCTTTTGGGCTTGTTTTCTCCAGAATGGAATCCTCTACTTTCTTTCTAGGAATCAATACAATGAGCTTGACTGCCAGATTCTGAAAGTTTTCTGAGGATATCAGGCTGGGGGATCAGTCTGCCATATGGGGTAGATTTGAGAATCTGAGGTCTGTTTCTTACAGATTTTCAGTTAATCTTACTTTTTGCAGCCCCTCATGCACCTTACTCTCAAAGATACCTGTTGATTGCAGTTCTTGGAAATAAGTAGATTGTACAGTAGGATCAATCTGCAACTTAGGTTTCAGTGTGTTTATGGTTGACACATTATTTATTACCATTACCTCTATTCTAGCTTCCAAAATTTTGTTGCTGCTCTTCCCTCTCCTATTCTATGTCCTCATGGAGTTTCTTCTTTCATTTAATCTCATCACTATCACTTTAATGGGACTTGAAGGAACAGTAAAATAAATGTATATATTCACTGTGTGGTGTTTGAAAAGAGTATGTCCTTTTTTTTAGAGGAATTTTTTAAGACATCTTTTATTAAGGAGTATATATTCAAATACTTGCTGATCGAGTCAGTTAATAAATATTTGTTGCTCTTCCATTATGTACCAGATACTGTGCTTAGAATTGGATACACATTGATGAAGGCAACAGACATTTTGCTTTTAAAATGAAGTAAACACAAGGACCTTAACACTTATTCAGGGAAAAAGATATTAACTGAACCTGACTAAATATGTAATTACAAATTGTGGAAATCCTGTTAAGGAAGAGAACCGAGTACTAAAATTGTGATTAGAAGGAGGGTATAATTTGGTCATAGAGTCAGGGAAGGCCTCAAGAAGTATGACCTTTAGAGATTTGGAAAATGGGCAATAGTTATCAAAGCCAAGCATGGGCAGAAAAAAACAAACAAACACACACACACACATTTACAAGACATAAGGAAAAATTCCTGGAAAGACCCTAAGAGGAACTAAAAACTGGGAGCATTAGAAGAACTACAAAATAGGGCCAGCATGGATGGAGCTTAGCAACCAAAGGGGAGCATAGCTTGAGATTTGTTTGAAGAGGCAGGCAGCAACTAGGTCATTCAGAGCTTTGTAGACCATGTTCAGCAGTTTTATTGTAAGAGAAGTATCATAAGGGATGGATTCAAGATTGTAAACCTCAAGTGGGGAAACTAGGAAAGAAAGAGGCTATCCTGATAGTTCAAGAGATGTATTAGATATTTTATTGACGATAGGAGGAAGAGTTTCAAGATATATTCAGGAGCAAGATTAGGGGGTATTTGCTGAATAATTATATGAGAGAAAGAGACGACGGTACTCGATGATTTTCACTTTTTTGGTTTGAGGCTTTCCCACTGAGTCCATAGTGTGGTCTTCAAAAAACTTCATTTGCCTAATATCCCCATTTTTGTATAGAGATTCTTTTGTATTATCTTCTCAAATACTAAACACTTATTTTATGCCAAATACTTTTTATATATTATTTACAATCCTGACAATGATTATAAGAGTTATTACTTCTATTGTATAAACAGAGAATTGAGGGCTCAGAAAAATTAACTACTTTGGCCAAGAAAACAAAGCTTGTAATTAACTTGAGTGTGAGTTCAAAATTTTAATATAGTCTGAAATCAGGAAGTGTGATGCCTCCAGCTTTGTTCTTTCCCAAGATTGTTTTGGCTATTTGGTTCTTTGGTGGCTCTATACAACTTTATGATTGTTCTACTTCTCTGAAAATTGCCATTGGAATTTTGATAGGGATTACACTGAATCTATAACTTGCGGGATGCCTGGGTGGCTCAGTTGGTTAAGCGGCTGCCTTCAGCTCAGGTCATGATCCCAGGGTCTTGGGATTGAGTCCCACATCTGGCTCCTTGTTCATCAGGGAGCCTGCTTCTCCCTCTCCCTGCTTGGGCTCTTTCCCTCTTTCTCTGACAAATAAATAAAATCTAAAAAAAAAAAAAAAAGAATCTGTAACTTGCTTTGGGTAGTATGGACATTTTAACATTAATTCTTTGAATCCATGAACACAAATATCTATTTATTTGTGTCCTTTCAATTTCTTTCATCACTGCCTTTATAGTCTCTTCCTTCTCTTTAAACCTACAAATGCCCTTCCTGTCAGTTTGTCATAACTATCATAGTGCTTACGTACTTGTTAAGTACTTTTCTCTTCTCCTAAGATCAGTATCACAGAATTCCAAGCCAAAAAGTATTTTCATCAAACCCCAAATATTCCATATTTAGCTGCAAAAGAACCCTCGATATCTACCACTCGTACTAGATTCATTCATTCTCCCATCTGGGTTGCCACCTTCTATTTCCTTACCATTTGTTAAAGAGACCCTGGGCCTCCAGTTGCATAATCTAGACCAGTGCTGTCCAATAGAACTTCCAGCAATGATGGAAATGTCCTATGTTTGTCATTTCCAACATGGTAGTCACTAGCCACAATTGGCCACTGGAAATATGGATAGTGCCACTGAGGAATTAAAATTAAATTTTTATTTAATTTTAATTATGTTAAATTTAAATACACACATGTGCTCATGGCTACTGTAATGGACAACATAGATCTAACCAGGGGCTGGCAACATTTTCCTAGAGGTCCAGGTAATAAATATTTTAAAGTTTGTAGTTAATGTGGTCTCCGTTGCAACTACTCAGTTCTGCCACTGTAGCTTAAAAGTAGTCATAGACAATGTGTAAACAAGTACGTGTAGCTGTCTTCCAATAAACCTTTACTTATAAAAATTGTTGCAGTGCTGCAGGCCTTAGTTTGCCAACCCCTAGGAGTTTTTTCTTAGACATATTCATTTAATCCTGATAATAACTCTATTAAGCAGGCATGATTATTTCCCTTATTTTACAGTTCATCTTTGCGATGCTCTTATAGCTGTGTGTGCATATGCTGTGAGATTTTTATATGTATATTTATGACTAAAGTCATTTTGTAACAAGGGAGATAAGACTTAAGTCATCTTTATGTTCAGCAAGTTCCGCTAAGTAATTCTGATCAATAGTAATGTTTGGAAACCAATGGCTTACTTACTGTCCTCACCTAACTATATGATCTGTCCTTGCTTTTTTCTTGTCTACTTTTTTTAAAGTTCAGTTTAATTCTTCCCTTTTAATTGAAGTTTTGTTTTTCCCAAACAAGAAAAATGTGAGTGATTACTTTCATATTTTCTTTCAGTCCTGGAATCAAGATGTGAGACCAAGAAATTATTTCTGAAGAAGGAAATTTATGAAATAGAGTCAGCGCAGTGGGAGATAATGGAAAGACTTACAAGACATGACCTTCAGTGCTCTAGTTTCAGAGATGATTGGGAATGTAATGGCCAGTTTGAGAAACAACATGGCTCTCAGGAAGGACACTTCAGTCAACTGATACTCACCCATGAAGGCATGACCACTTTCAGTCAGCATCCATCGTTTACATTACAGCAAATCATTAATAATAAAGAGAAATACTGTGCAACTAAGGAATATAGGAAAACCTTTAGACATGACTCACAACTTACTACACATCAGATAATTCATACCATTGAGAAACCGTATGAATGTAAGGAATGTGGAAAGGCCTTTAGACATCCCTCAAGACTCAGTCATCATCAGAAAATTCATACTGGCAAGAAACCCTTTGAATGTAAGGAATGTGGGAAAACATTTATTTGTGGTTCAGACCTTACTCGACATCACAGAATTCACACTGGTGAGAAACCCTATGAATGTAAGGAATGTGGAAAGGCCTTTAGTAGTGGCTCAAACTTCACTCGACATCAGAGAATTCACACTGGTGAAAAGCCCTATGAATGTAAAGAATGTGGGAAGGCTTTTAGTAGTGGCTCAAACTTTACTCAACATCAGAGAATTCATACAGGGGAGAAACCCTATGAATGTAAGGAATGTGGCAATGCCTTTAGTCAGAGCTCACAACTTATTAAACATCAGAGAATTCATACAGGTGAGAAACCCTACGAATGTAAGGAATGTGAAAAGGCTTTTCGTTCTGGTTCAGACCTTACTCGACATCAGAGAATTCATACTGGTGAGAAGCCCTATGAATGTAAGATATGTGGGAAAGCCTATTCTCAGAGTTCACAACTTATTAGTCACCATAGAATTCATAGTGGTGAGAAACCCTATGAATATAGGGAATGTGGAAAGACCTTTAATTATGGCTCACAACTTATTCAACATCAAAATTTGTACTGGTGATAAACCATAGAATATATGAAATCTGTAGGAAGGCTTTTAATTACAGCTCAAAACTATTCAACATTAGAGAATTTATCTTGATAATAATCCCTTTAAATAGAATAATGTAGAAACATCTTATTTGTTGACTCTAGCTTATTCAACCTGAGAAAAATCATGTAGGAGAAACACCCTATGAGTAGAATATATTTTGGAAGTCCTTTAATAAAAGCATATATTTCTTTTAACATTAGATAATTCAAGCTAGCGAATACTGAAAGTCATAGCACTTTTGACACCCTTTTAACCTTATTTTAAACCTCAGAATTCATGTGAAATATAATCCTAATTTTCATTTCCCCAATTTGTCTATAGTTGCTATATTCTTAATATTTTAACCCATGTTAAATGTGACTGTAAAGTCCGATTTCTTTACATCACAGTTTGCAAAACACCTTTAAGACCTGAAAGAAGTGACCTCTTTATTTGAAGATGGCTTATTCTTTTTGCTATTTACAAAACTTAGGCTTTCTTCTTGTAAAACATTGATGAACAACTTTCAACACAGTAAGGAGAGATCCTTTTATAGCTTCCTGGTGTTTCCTTATGTTGCTGTAATATCATTTTATCAAATTCCTATTGATAGACATTGTAGTTTCCCAGTGATTTTGCCATTATTCACAGTGTCCTGTTGGAAATTCTCCCTAGGCATATCTTTGTATCATGTATTTTAAATGCAGAAATAATGCATGAACATATTTTCCTTTTAAAAGATTTAAACATTGCAAATCAGGCAAACATACCCTTTGACTACCATCCTTGTACCCATTTCCCATTCTGAAGGATAGTCATTATCTGTTTAGTATTTATCCTTCCTGAGCATTTTTCTGTTTTTATACATATTTGTCTCAGTTGAAATTATAAAATGGGGATAATTACACCTACCTCAAAATTTTGTGTGAGGATCAAATAAATTAAGACACATAAAGTGCATAGAATTGTGCCTGTCATATAATAAATACTCACTGAATGTTGGCCATTATTTTATTCATCATTGTCATTAGTATTATTTGTTGAAAAACAACAGTTTCTGCAGACCTTGCTGAACATCAGGCAGGACATATAGTTGAAGAAAGACACACTCGGGAATGAATTCAAAATATTTTCCATCATCACTTATTTCCTATGGAACATGAAATAATCCTAAGTGTTGGCAGGGAAAGTAATGTGTGTAGCATGTGGGAAGGACTTCACTCAGACGGGCATCCTTTTTACTACATCATATAATACCTAACATAAACACAAATAAGAATATAGACACTGACGAAAAAGTATGAAAAGGCAAACAATTATGTTTGAAAAATGGATAAATACACAGAGAAACCTTATAGTTACTAATTTAAAATGTTATATTAGGGGTGCCTGACTGGCTTACTCAGTGGAGCATGCAACTCTTGGTCTCAGCGTTGTGAGTTCAAGCCCCAAGTTGATTGTGGAGATTACCTAAAAACAAAATCTTAAAAAAATAATAAAAATAAAAGGGGCACCTGGATGTTTCAGATGGTTAAGCATCTCCGGGTCCTGGGATCGAGCCCCACATCGGACTCCCAGGTCAGCGAGGAGTCTGCTTCTGCCCCCCACCCATGCTCTCTCTGTCTCTCAAATGAATAAAATCTTTAAAAAATTTTTAAATAAAAAATAAAATGTTAAATACAGTGCTTCTTTCTGATACATTTGAAAACCTACATTATTTTTTAGGAAAATAAAAATTACAGCATCTACTCAAAGAGAACTCTTGGGAGATTTATAAGCACAAAAGGGGAAATTTAGTGTGATATAGTAGCTATTACTACTAATGAAGCATCAAATCAAATTTCTTTTCAGGCAAAACATTATCAACTGGTTTTTTGGTTTTTTTAGAGAGGGAGAGAAATGGGGAGAGAGGCAGAGGGAGAGGGACAGAAAGAATCTCAAACAGGCTCCACACCCAGTGAAAGCCTGACTTGGGGCTCAATCTCACAACCCTGAGATCATAACCTGAGCCAACATCTAGAGTTGGACACTTAACCACCAAGTGCCCCTAAAACATCAAGTGTTCCACTATTTGTTACACAGAGTTATTAGGCATCTCATAACATACTCAGGTATAATCTCGATGTTAGAATAATCTTAGGACACCCAAAAAGGAAAGCTATTTTTTAGTGTCATCCATGAAGATACATGCAAGCATACTAAAGAAACTAGCAAACTATAGGTACCTATTAAAAGAATAATAGAAATGAACCTGGTTGTGATAGTAGCTAAAGAGGATGATACCCAGTGCCCAGTTCCAGCTAACTGATGTGAGGAAACACAGGCCCCATTTTGCCAGCTCTTCTGATTTTTTGAAAGAATCCAGATATTTTATGTTTTATTTATTTTTTTAGTGTGTAATAGCTCAATTTTTTTTTTTTTTTAAGATTGTATTTATTTGAGAGAGTGAGAGAGCATGAACTGGAGGTGGGAGGAGCAGACGAAGAGGTAGAAGTAGGCTCCAGAACCTGATGTGGGGCTCGATCCCAAGACCCTGGGATCATGACCTAAGCCAAAGGTAGAAGCTTAACTGACTGAGCCACCCAGGCACCCTGACAGCTCTTGATTTTTAAGTGGTAGCTCAGATTTTTATTTAAAGACACCATATGGACTGCACAAAGAGCCCATGAGTTACTTTCGTTCTGGAGACTAGAGCAGTGAGTTTTTAATAGTGCAAACTCCTTGGTCCCAAGGAAATTTAAGGAAGTGAAGGAATGGTACAAAACAAGATAATTTACCTAGAATTTCTTAGATGTGAACAGAATTTCTTAGATTAAAATATTTCCAGGGATGGGGCGCCCGGGTGGCTCAGCCATTAGGCATCTGCCTTTGGCTCAGGTCATGATCCCAGGGTCCTGGGATTGGCCCCATGTCGGGGGGAGGGGGGGTCCCCTGCTCAGCGGGAGGCCTGCTTCTCCCACTCCCACTCCCCCTGCTTTTTTCCCTCTCTTGCTTTGTTTCTCTCTGTCAAAGAAATAAATAAAATCTTTAAAAAAGAAATTTCCAGGTATGGAGTAGCTAAGCTCCAAATGTAAGGATTATTTTTTAAAGGATTTGATTCAGCCCCAATATTTTCTACATGTTGTTCTTTATTCTAAGCATCATATCAAGTTTAAAAACTGGACATATTTTATATGTTGCATATCCCATTGTTGATATACATACACACATACACACACACACACACAACTGAAATTTTTAATTTCAGTTAAATAGTTAACCTGTGAAGAGGAAGACTAGCCTGACCATCACAATTTTGTGCTAGCAGCAAAAATGTCACTGGAATTATGTATTGTGTTCTAGATGAAAGGTCAGCAGACTTTCTATAAATGGCCAGATGGTAAATATTTTAGCCCTGTGAGCCATAGTATTTCTGCTGCAACTATTTAACTCTATCATTACAGTGTGGAAGGCTACCAAAGTCCTAGATTAAGAATCCTAAAGTTAAGAAAATGTCCCACATCTTAACTTTGTTTAAGTTAGGTTAGTGTTTTGAAAAAAACCTCTTCTATGCCTCAATTTTCATGCTTAGTAGCAACTTCCTGCACTGGAGGATACCATTCTTGGAAGGGAAATCCCACATATATCCAAAGTTACAGGTCTATCCTTCCATTCCCCACTTCCTTTTCTCTTAGATCCCATACTAGAGGGTTTTGGTTTTTTTTTTTAATATTGAGTTATTTTGTTACAGGTATATGCCCATAAAATATTTTATAATCAATTTAAGAAAAGTGGAGTGGGGACCCCTGGGTGGTTCATCAGTTGAGCATCCCAACTCTTGATTTAAGCTCAGGTCATGATCTCAAGGTTGTGAGATCAAGGCCCATAATGGGCCTCACATTCAGTGTGGAATCTGCTTGGGATTCTCTCCCTCTGCCTCTTGGCCCGCTTGCACATGCTCTCTCTCGCAATTTAAAAATATTTCAAAAAAAGAGAAGTGGAGCAAATAAGAGAATTAGTAAACAGGGTATTTTGTTCAAATATTTTGCATTACTATCAAAGTGAGGACTGCTGGGGCACCTGGGTGGCTCAGTGGGTTGAGCCTCTGCCCTCAGCTTGGGTCATCATCTCGGGGTCCTGGGATTGAGCTTCGCGTCTGGCTCTCTGCTCAGTGGGGAGCCTGCTTCCCCCTCTCCCTCTGCCTGCCTCTCTGCCTATTTGTGATCTCTTTCTCTCTGTCAAATAAATAAAATCTTAAAAAAAAAAAAAAGTGAGGACTGCTAAGTGAAATTTTATATTCTTTTATGAGCCTGCTTTAAGTCATTTGTTAAGTTCCTCATCAAAAATTGCAGAGATAATACATTTGCATTATCTCTGAAGCAATGAAGCAATACTAATAAACAAAAAAATCTGTCCTTCATTATTTCTCACTCCCTTCCCCTCTGTCCATTTTCTTCTGAGTAATGTTTGAACTTTGTGTATATCCCCCATATATTTCTTTATGCTTAACATTAATACAACTAATTTATTTTAATCTATTTTTACCAAAAAAAATGGATACTTTATACATTTCTCTGGAATTTGCTTTTTAAATTTAACTACATTTTAAATTTCCTGGTCAGTAAATGATGATTTAACTTAGTTCTTATTTTTACTTTTTAAGATTATTTAATTATTTGAGAGAGAGAGAGCGCAGAGCATGGGAGAGAGAACATGAGTGTGTGGGGAGGTGCATAGGGAGAGGGAGAAGCACCCTCCCCTCTCTGCTGAGCAAGGACCTGGATGCTGGGCTTGATCCCAGCATCCTGGGATCATGACCTGAGCTGTAGGCAGACACTTCACCAACTGAGCCACCCAGGCACCCCTTTAGTTTTCAGAATGGTTACATTATAATGCATACCCAAGTATAGCTATACCAATACCTATTCGACTATTCCCCAACTTTGATATTTCAGAATGTTTCCTCTTTGCCACTTAAAAGTAGTGCTTCAATAAATGCTATTTTATATTCTATTATTCTATTCTATTCTATTATTTATATATTATTTATATATATTTATATTATATTATTTATATATAAATTTATATATATATATATATAAATTTATATATAAATAAATGCTATTTTATATTCCTCTCTATTTATTTCATTTCTATAAAACAGGTTTCCCAAACCATTTCCACTGTTTTCTGTTTCTTAGGAAGGTACCGCTTATAGAAACTTTCAGAGGGAAGAGGATAAAGAAATAGAGTATGCAGTTTTTCATATATGTGGGTGTATATACACACACACAGATTTTAACATTTTAATACATCTGGAATTCATTATTGTATATGGTGTGATACAGGATGTCAGCTGTTTCCATTCAGAAATAAACCCAATTATGCCAGAACCAACTATTGAACTATTCCTCTTCTCCTACTAGATTAAAATACTTTTATCATATATTAATGCTCATAGTCTCAGATCTATTTCTGTGCTTTTCCAGTGATCTTTGACTTACCTTAGACTTTTTAGTAACTTGTTACTTGGAAATAGAGATATGTATATTATTAATATATTGATTTTATTTGGAAACAAAGACAAATGCTTCTTTATTAGAATTTTTTTTTTTAATTAAAGCATAATGTATTATTTGCCCCAGGGTACATGTCTGTGGATCCTTAGGTTTACACATTTCACAGCACTTACCATAGCACATACCCTCCTCAATGTCCATAACCCAACCACCCTATCCCTACCCGCCCCTACCCCCCAGCCACCCTCGGTTTGTTTCATGAGTTTAGGAGTCTCTTATGGTT
>CM052888.1:37978495-38013166 GCA_028534135.1 Potos flavus
CGTCGCTTTGGATTTACTTTCCCATACGTCCTACCTTCCGGAAAGTGGTCGATTTTCTGTTCCTAGAGGTGCTGTTCGTCTTCTCTTCTATTTTCTGCTAATTTTGTAGTTGTTTAGAGTGGTTTGATAACTATCTAGCTGAACTTCTGGGATCAGACACTATCTCTGCCTCTTACTCTTCCGCCATCTTGCCTCCTCTCCCTCTTTATTAGAATTTTTAATTTTATCCACTTCTAATTTAAAAACTGAGATTATATTTTGAATTTTATTAAACTTAAATACTGAGTATTTCAAAATGAGCTCACCTCGAATTGACCTTGAGTGAATATTCATTAATACACATATGTCTCAAAATGTCTTTGACAACTTTTCATCTCCTTTCCCTCTAATATCTTTATGATATAATGCTTCACAATACTTAAAATATGCTAGTAATATCTGAACATTTAATATCTCTTATTAGGGTATTGATTATAAAATGACAGATTCTTTTGATCTTTATAATCTGTGGATAAAGTGATATCTGTCTCACAGTATTTTTTTTTAAGATTTTATTTATTTATTAGAGAGAGAGAGAGAGAGTGCACGGGGGGGGTGGTAGAGGGAGAGAGAGAAGCGGGCTCCCTGTGGTATTCTCACAGTATTTACACCTATTTCACTTTCTTTTTTCATGTTGTAGTCACAGTGATTACTTGAATAGATTCTGTAGAGCATATCAAATAGATTATTTTTGTCTTTTATTGTGGATGTCTAGGAAGTTCATTTTTCCTTGAGAACAACATACTAAAGGTCATGCTGATCCAGGCAATTTACACATCCTAATTTAATCTAGAAATAATAATAGGTACTTATATATCACTCATCTTTAATCAGTCTATAAGAGTATATTTTGTCTAGATTAATAGCATACATATGGAACCCCCAAATTTAACCACTTCCCTATTAATGTACTACTTCCAAGATTATTAACATCCCATAGTGAACAAGCATTCACACATATTTGTGTACATTTACTCCACTATTTCCTCAAAATAACTTTTAAAAGTTGAATCTGTGGTCTTCGATATATGTTACTAAACTGCCCTCATGAACATAACTGTTTTCTACTTCCATGCCTATCCTGATATTTATCTTTTAAAATTTTCTCTAATTTAAAAGAATTCATTTTATTTTATTCATAATTTTTTTATGAGAGAGAGAGAGTAAGCCCAAGTGAGAGCACAAGTGGGTCGGGGGGCAGGGGCAGAGGGGCAGCGGGAGAGGAAGAGAGAGAATCCCAAGCAGGCATGGAGCCCAATGCCAGGCTCAACCTCACAACGCTGCGATCATAACCTGAGCCAAAATCAAGAGCTGGACGCCTATCCAACTGAGCCACCCAGGTGCCCCAAAAGAATTCACTTAAAATCACCCTTCTTGGGGCGTCTGGGTGGCTCAATTGTTAGGCGCCTGCCTGCAGCCCAGGTCATGATCCCAGGGTTCTGAGATCGAGCCCAGTGTCAGGCTCCCTGCTCAGCAGGGGGGCCTGCTTCTCCCTCTGCCTCTCACCCTGCTCGTGCTTGGTCTCTCTCACTCTAATAAATAAATAAAATCTTTCAAAAAATAAAATAAAATCATACTTCTTTTGAGATCATTCTTCTCACTAACTTGATAAATTTGTATGCTTATTAACTATATATATATATATATATATATATATATATATATATATATATATATATATAAAGATTTTTATTTATTTATTTGACACAGAGAGAGAGATCACGAGTACGCAGAGAGGCAGGCAGAGAGAGAGGGGGAAGCAGGCTCCTCGCTGAGCAGAGAGCCCGATGCAGGGCTTGATCTCAGAACCCCGAGATCATGACCTGAGCCGAAGGCAGAGGCTTTAACCCACTGAGCCACTCAGGCGCCCCAACAATATATTTTTTCTTTGATTAACTGCCTGTTCATACCCTTTTTCCATTGTTTTTTTTTAAAGATTTTATTTTATTTTATTTATGACAGAGAGAAATAGCAAGAGAGGGAGCACAAGCATAGGGGAGCTGGAGAAGGAGAAGCAGACTCCCCGCTGAGCAGGGAGCCCTATGTGGGACTCGATCCCAGGACCCTGAGATCATGACCTGAGCCGAAGGCAGACGCTTAACCAACTGAGCCACCCAGGTGCCCCCCCCTTTTTTCATTGTTATGTTCAACTATTTTTTTATTGCTTTCTGTCACTTTATTAAATAATATATGAATATACTGTTGTAAAGATACAAATATATTTGCAATTTCCCATAGGCTTTGAAGTCATTAAGAAAATGCCTTGGCCTGCTGCTACTGACGAGCTCTTCACATTCAGAAGCCCACCTGCTCATGACAGAGATGATGGAGAGTGAGTGTGATATTGTGATTTATAATAAGAAATATATATTTGGTCTTCCTCTTGTTTTTGGCACAAAGCTCCTAAAACAATTGGAATTTCCTGTGATGAGAACAATCAAGGTATCTTTTGATGGGTTAATAAGGTGACTTTTGGAACATCTAAGGATCAGGGTCTATGCTTTAGAGGCCCTATGCTTCTCTTCCATCTGTTTATTCCTGAGTTATAGCTTTTTATAATAAGCTGGTACTCAAGTAACTAAAATGTTTCTGTGAGTTCTGTGAGCCACTCTAGCAAATTAATTGAACCCAAGGAGGAAGTCACTGGAACCTTGAACATATATAGCATTTGGTCACAAGAACAGGTGATAACTTGGACTTATGACCGGTGTCTGAAGTAGTTGGGGGAAGTTGTGTAGGTCAGAGCTCTTAAACTGAGCTCTGATGCTGTCTCCATGTAGACAGTGTCAGAATTGAGTTGAATTGCTGGGTCCCCAGCTGGTCCCCTAGAATTATTTGGTGGTGTGGGGAACCTCCCCTCTCTGACAAACACATTGGAATTGGGTGTAGAACCCTTTGGTAAGCAAGTATGAGTTTTGGTCCAGGCAGTCTACACCTAAGGAGTGACCAATGCAGCAGCACCCTCCCTTCCTGGACAGGTACCCAGCCAAAAGGCTTAAGCCAGCACCCCAGTAGTAATGCATTTGAGGGTGCACACAAGCTACCAGCACTGCTTCTGTAATTAGAATTCATTCACCCAACTTTTGCCCACCTTTGGAAAACTATTCCCTGGGCACCTTGTTTCTACCAATGCAAGTGGCACTGTGAGTTTCAAGGCTGTGTAAAGAAGCAAAAGAGTTGGTCACTAGCAGGGAAGGCAAACATGAAGCATTGGAAGAAATCAGAGAGAGGCTGACTTCAAAGAGAATTCAGTGTTGCCTGATAAAATGTTTTATTACCTCACCAGTGGCTAGCTTTCATGCCAAGATGTATCCAGTCTAATGATGTTGCTGTTTTATTTAAATGCAAGTGATAGCTGGCATGAGGATATAATAGAAATGAACGTGAACTTAAGGGAAAACACCATACTGTACAAATACCTCTTCACAAGTATCATAAATATATTTGAAACTGAGTTCATAAGCCATGTAAAATCAAACTTAATAGCTGACATTCTATAAAGAAGAGCTTTCCTTTTTCACTCCATTTTTTCTCATTTATGGATATTTACAAGGTTTTTTTTAGATCTATTTATTTATTTGAGAGAGCGACAGAGTGAGTGAGCAGGGGGAGGGGCAGAGGGAATGGAGAGAGAATCCTCAAGCAGACTTCCCCTGGAGCCTGGAGCCCACTTGGGCTCCATACCACAACCCCAAGATCACAACCTGAACCAAAACCAAGAGTCGGCCGCCCAAACGAAACCAGTGAGACACTCAGGAGCCCAGATTTTCATTTATTTTAATATGTTACAGTCGATTAGAGAAAATATTGATGGCACAGGAATGGAATTATTTCAAGTAGTTTTTAAATAATCTAATTATATAATTAAGAGGTATATCTTCTAAAACAGGGGCTGGCAAGCTTTTTCTGTAAAGGGCCAGGTAGTAAATTGGTTGATCCTCATTATTTGTGCATTCCATATTTGCAAACTTACCTACCTGCTAAAATTTGTGATCCCCAAATCAGTACTTGCAGCACTTTGTTTTCATTCATGGACACATGAAGAAAAATGAAAAATGAGTCCCCTGATACACATGTTCTCAGCTAAAGTTAAACCAGGCAACTCTCCGCTTTCTGATTTCAGCTCTTACGCTATAAATAATGTTCTTTTCAGTTTCTTTTTAGTACCATGGTTTTTTTTTTTTCCATTTTTGTGCTTTTTATTGGTGATTTTGCTGTTTCAAATGACCCTAAAGCATAGTGCTGAAGTGCTGCTTAGTGTTCCTAAGCACAAGTCTGTGATGTGCCTTACAGAGAAAATACATGTATTAGATCAGCTTTATTCAGGCATGAGCAATAGTGTTTTGGCCATGTTTCCAATGTTGATGAATCAACTATACATACACTGTGTCTTTTTTTTTTTTTTTAAAGGATTTATTTATTTGTCAGAGAGAGAGAGAAAGAGCACAAGCAGGGGGAGCGGCAGGCAGTAGGAGAGGCAGGCTTACCTGCTGAGCAAGGATCCCAATGCGGGACTTGATCCCAGGACCTTGGGATCATGACCTGAGCGGAAGGCAGATGCTTAACCAACTGAGCCACCCCGGTCTCCTCCCAACTGTGTCTTTAAATAGAAACACATAAAACCAGGTATGTATTGATTGGTTGAAGAAACAAAAGTCATCAGATGTTTGCAGGAAACCCCATATTTCCTTTAGGAGGAATGGTTTGCTAATTTGGGTTTGCAACAACTTTATAGAACTACTGTGAATAATGAGAATTGACTGTATTTTAGGCTCTGCAGGCCAGTCTGTGTAACTACTCAATTCTGCCCTTGTAACTCAAATGCAGCCATAGACAATGCATACATGAACATGGCTAGGTTCCAGTAAAATTTTATTTATGGACACTAAAATTTGAAATGCATGACTTTCACACCTCACAAAATATTATTCTTCTTTTGATTTTTTTTAAACCACTTAAAAAGATAGATATTCTTTACTCACTAGCTATGCAACAGGTGGCAGGCCAAATTTGGCCTGCAGGCTGTTGTTTGCCAACCCCTGCTTTAGAATAACTATAATCTAAAATTTTATGTACTAGCTTTATTGGTAGTAATAATGTTGGCATTACCATTTTAAACTATTTTATGGCCATTCTAGGCTACTGCAAATATAGAAATATGCTAATAGTACTAGGAACCAGGATTTCTAGAGAAAGATCATTAGAGAAAGAAAAGCAGAAATATAAAAGGTAAGAATAAAACCTCGTAACACTAAATTTGAATTAGGAATGTCAGCAGGAACTGATACTTTGAGTCTTAAACAAGTTTCTTGCCCTCCTTTAACAGAGAAGAGTGTCTGATCTAGAACCTAAGATATTTGACTCCCTAATCCGCATTGTCTGCTCTAGCCAAACTGCTTCTCTTTTCTGTAAAGACGAAATTTTTTGGGCGCTTGGGTGGCTCCGCTGGTTAAGGTCTGCCTTCAGCACAGGTCATGATCTCAAGGTCCTCAGATCCAGCCCCACATTGGGCTCCCTGCTCAGGGAGGAGTGTGTTTCTCCCTTTCCCTCTGCCACCCCCCACCTCGTCCTTCTCTCTCTCACTCACTCTCTCTCTCTCAAATAAATAAAATCTTAAAAAAAAAAAAAAAAAAGATGTTTTCTCTTAGCCTAAGTCTTCTTAAATCTTCCCAACAAAGTACCCTTAACACTAAGAGGAACAGCCTACTCTAGGAATCTGGAGAAGAAGCAAATAAACTACTCCATGACAGGAATTAACTTTTAAATCTTATTTTAAAAGTTATGCTTATTTACATTCTTCTCCATAATAAACTTGTGATTAAATGTAAATACATAATTCTCCAGAAAAATCAGGTCACCAAATCCTTTAGTAAAGATGATGCTCCTTGAAGATACAACATTTATTTCTCTATTTCAAGGTTGAGAAGAATGAGTATCCTGGTCCCATCCAATCATCCTACCTCGTCACAGTCCCGAGGAACACACTAGAAGCACACACACTCGCCACACAATCAGCGTACACTGAGTGACTCCCATCCACGGTCTGTAGGGAAGGCCCAGGGGAAAAAAAAAAATCTATCAAAACTGCGCCACCTAAATGTTCCGTCAATTACAGACACGTTCACAGACACTGTCAAACCCATTATCTCACAGGCTACCACAACGTTCTGGGTCCTACGCAGTCTGATACACAATTCCAGTCAAAATCTCCCTCACAAACCACAATCCGATCCGCGTAGTAGCGCCTCTCCAACACAAATCGGCCACACCCAATGAAAAAATCGCACCCAAAACCACTCCAAAGACAGACTGACACACAGCGCCGTCCGAGTAGGTCCTACGGAGAGTCACGTTAATGCGCATCCCCCTTCAGTGCACGTCGTTCGCCCCCGCCGCGCTCCTGAAGCTGCCGGGACTCCTCGGGACAAAGAGCCGGGAACCCCGCCCCGGCTGAAGCCCGCCCAGACCTCCGCCTCACTCAGCTACGGGCGGGGTAAATGCTCGGCTCCCGGCGGCCGGCCGCGCCGGCGCACTCAGCCCTTACAGCGCGAGCTCCCAGCAGCCTCCGCGCGCGGCCCATTAAGCCGCCGGTGGCTGTGTGTGGACCCGCCGGTTCCGTCCTATTCTCGCTTACACGGAGCATCGCCGTGAAGCAGGTGCGACGCCCCAGGTGAGCAGTCCTGGTTCGCAGCGTTGGTTCCAGGCATCTGTAAGAAAGGCGTTGCGGCCTGTAGATGAGGAGAGGGAAGGGAAGCGCTGCAGCACAGCAGAGCGTTGCGAGCCGCTGAGCTCAGGCCCGAGCGTTCGTGAGAACCGCGGTCGTGTAGTTGTGTATCTGGGTGATTGTGGGCGTGGTGGGGCCCGGGTGTGACATCAGGACTATGTGCGGTTGTGAGGTCGGGACTAGTGGGTGATGGCGTTTGTGTGACTGAACTGGGTGCAGAACCTGATGACTCCGACTGTAACGTCACAGCTGAATCGTCTGCCCTCGAGCCTGCCCGCGAACACCTCCCACCACCACCAGTCAGTCAGATATCTGAGCGCCAGAGAAAAGACTCCTAGCAAAAAGCCTCAGAGCCCATCTTGGGAAAGAATGTTAAGACGGAATGTGCCTCCCAGGCTGGGAGGCAACCCCAGTTACTCCTGGGAGTAACCCCAGTGCACTACATCGCACTCACTCGCGCACACACACAGCTCTCAGGTCCAACTGCAGTTTTCAAAACCACGGAGTTTTCCTCCAGGAGACTGCTGTGAGGTCCCATTCCCGTCCCCCACATCCGTGATCCCGGCCTTTCTCTAATACTAGGAAAGGTCAGTAATATTCTCCCTCTTACTCAGTTTATGTGTGGGTGGTTGGTGGGGACAGATGGAGTCGGGGCGTGCCCTGATTTAGCCAGGCTGGGCTGGGCTCCAAGAGAGGCCTGTTATCCTTAGCATCCCTTCTTCCTCAGTATTGTCAAACTCCAAGAAAAGAGCTCTGAGAAGGAGGAATGAATTGCTGTTGCCCATTTTAAAAAGTCGAGGTCAAGGGAATGGGTATTTCCTCTTATAATGTAAAATGCATTTTTATTTTTTAGGACATAGGAACATTTGCTTCTTTCTCCTTAAATGTCCTGTACACTTAATACTTAGGTTCCCTACCTAGTGCTTATATGCATATATTCGTTTGACAGATACTTCCCATTACTTCTATGAGTTTTTTTTTTTAATGTATAAAACTCCTAGAACAGGGCGCCTGGGTGACTCAGTTTGTGAGGCTCCTGCTTTCCGCTGGGGTCATGATTCCGGGGGTCCTGGGATCGAGCCCCTGGTTGGGCTCCCTGCTCAGCCGGGAGCCTGCTTCTCCCTCTTCCTCTGCCTGCTGCTCTCCCTATTTGTGTGCTCTCTCTCTGTCAAATAAATAAAAATCTTAAAAAAAATCTTTGAACAGCTCCTGATACTTGATAAGTATTTAATAAACATTAGCTATTTGTTATGTAATCTGGGGCAATTCCCCATCCACCTCCAATAGATCAGGAAAAATGAAAATACCAAGCTAATTGTGATGGGCATTTCCTAGTTTAAAAAAAAAAAAGCTCAAATGGTCTAAAACAAATTTTTTTTTTTAAAGATTTTATTTATTTATTTATTTGATAAAGAGCACAAGCAAGGGGAGCAGCAGGCAGAGACAGAGGAGAAGCAGGCTCCCCGCTGAGCAGGGAACCCAAGTGGGGTTGGATGCCAGGACCCTGGGATCATGACCTGAGCCAAAGGCAGCTGCTTAACCGACTGAGCTACCCAGGTGCCCCTAGAACAAAAATTATTTTTTTTTTTTTAAGGTTTTATTTATTTATTTGACAGAGAGAGATCACAAGTAGGCAGAGAGGCAGGCAGAGAGAGAGGAGGAAACAGGCTCCCTGCTGAGCAGAGAGCCTGATGTGGGGCTCGATCCCAGGACCCTGAGATCATGACCTGAGCCGAAGGCAGAGGCTTAACCTACTGAGCCACTCAGGCCCCCCGAGAACAAAAATTCTTAACCAGAGGTAATTTCAATCCATTTGGGGCTTTCAGAGAACCTGAAATCCCTTGAAATTGTATTTAAATTGTTGTAGATACTTGTTAATATGCCAGTTTTCTGGGGAGGAAATCCATAATTTAATGAGATAATCAAACATGATCCTAAAAAGATTTAGATCCACTGGTCTAGTATCAAAGACTGTAATAGCTGAGAATATTCTTTCAGATAACAAAATTAGTGTCTAAAGATGGGATATTTAAAAAAAATTTTTTAAGCTATTATTATTTTTTAATTTGACAGAGACTCAGTGAGAGAGGGAACACAAACAGGGGGAGTGGGAAAGGGAGAAGCAGGCTCCCCCCGCCCCAGCAGGGAGCACGATACAGGGCTTGCCTGGGATCAGGACTGGAGCAGAAGGCAGATGTTTTAACGACTGAGCAACCCAGGCGCCCCTAAAAATGGGAAATTATTAAATAAATCACACTCCATGTGATGCATGTCATTAATCATGTGACTCCTGAGAAGGAAAAAAAAATAAATGATAAATTTTAAGCAAAGTCATATTTTTGAGCAAGATGACTCAGGAAAATTTTAATTTTGTATGAATCCCTTTTAGTAAACTACGGATTTGTAAGACATTTTGCAAGAATTATATCTAATGTGAAACTTTAATGAGTTATGCAATGGACAAAGGCAGAGATAAAGCTTGTATTGTATACCAAATACTGTTCTGTCTGCTATGGTATACTCTTACTAAATTTAAGAATGCTGCTTACCTTGATTGTGTTCAGTCACAGAAGAAAGTGAAGGCAGGTCATTGTTTTGGTGAACTATTTTGATGTTTGTTTTCCCAAATATTTTTTCTGTGCACTTGTGTACATTTGTTTGTTCTGTAAGATAGAATCATAAAAATTGATTATTTAAGGAGATAAAGACTCTCCAACACTTTGAAAAGAAATCCAGTACAGTCAGAAGATTTACTATATTGCTGTCTGTACAGAGTAAAGGAGAGTACAGTGTTCCCCTCTATTTTGAAAAACCCTTGAAAACTTTACATCTTTTAGGATTATGGAAATATTAGGTATCTTTTTAGAATCAGAGAACTTCTTTTTTTAAAAAGTGATTCAAGGTTGGCTCCTAAGTAGAGATTTATAATAACAGGGGGGAGAATGTGGTAGTAATGATAGATACCCAGGCATGTTATACAGAAAAACTTGATCAAATGTTTTTAATGTGTTCAGAATGATACCTTATCAAATCAAATTTCTTGAGTTTTATGATGCCAAATGGTATCTCTTTGGAGCTGCTAGGGATAGAGAGCAAAAGGGGCCTTGCTCTACTTCTTGATTTTTATGAATCGTTTTTGCTAATATTATTAAGAAGAATTACATTCTCAAACTTAGTTCTAAAATTTAGTGATGTCATAGGAAAGAGCAGTCCTGAAAATCTCAAAAAAGTTAACTATAAGAGGGGTGCCTGGGTCGCTCAGTTGGTTAAGCTCTGGCTCTTGGTTTTGGCTCAGGTCATGATCTCAGTGTGGTGAGATCGAGCCCCACATTGGGCTAACGCTCAGCACAGAGTCTGCTTGAGATTCTTTCCTCTACTCCCTCCCTCCCTCTCTGCTCCTCCCCCTGCTCTCACTCTCCCTGTTTCTAAAATAAATAAGTAAATAAAATATTTTTTTTTTAAAGTTTACTCTTGGGGTGCCTGGGTGGCTCAGTCATTAAGCATCTGCCTTCAGCTCAGGTCATGATCCCAGGGTCCTAGGATCGAGCCCTGTGTCCGGCTCCCTGCTCAACAGGAGGCCTGCTTCTCCCTCTCACACTCCCCCTGCTTGTATCCCCTCTTTCGATGTCTCTCTCTCTGTCAAATAAATAAAATCGTTATTTATTTTTTTTAAGATTTTATTTATTTATTTGACAGAGAGAGAGAGAGATCACAAGTAGACACAGAGTCAGGCAGAGAGAGAGGGGGAAGCAGGCTCCCCGCTGAGCAGAGAGCCCGATGTGGGGCTCCATCCCAGGACCCCGAGATCATGACCTGAGCCGAAGGCAGAGGCTTTAACCCACTGAGCCACCCAGGTGCCCCTAAATAAAATCTTTAATAAAAAAAAAAAAGTTTACTGTAAGAGCAAGAGAAAGGGCATCCTAGTATTAAAAAATTATTAAAGATAACTTATCAAATAATTAAAGCCTTTTTTATTAAAGATACTTTTTTAAATACATGGAATATGGAGCATGTAATGTTTTCATTTTATTTTATTGCTTATAATAAGGTACTTTAAGTGCTTTATATGTATTATATTACTTAACTTTAATAACAAGTAGATACTGTTATTCTCCAGTTTATCTATGAGGAAACAGTGGCACTGAAAACTAACATGTCTGAAGTCTCCTAGTTGATAACTGTCAAACCTTAGATTCATATCCTGGATCCTGACAACAAAGCCTGTGTTCTTCACATATGAGAGTCAGTCACCTCCCAATATTGTGGATTTTCTTTTTAGTCTACCTGTTGTACTTGGCAATTTATCATGGATATTTTCCTTCATGAATTAATATGAACTAGTAATATCATTGTCAATAACTGTGTAATATGCTATCATATTGTGGAACCTAGTTTATTTAGCTGGTTGTCTTACTGTTAGGTACTCTGCTTTTGGTTATAAAATAGTCTTTGATGAACTTCCTTGCATATATCTCTTTGTGTACTTTTATAAAAATTTTCTAAGGATAAATTCCTAGAAATGGAATTTCTAGGTTGAATAATCAGACATCTTATAAAGTACTCATAATGTGCCTGATCCTATGTTAATACTTGGGAATATAGAGTGACTAAATGACATGGTTGTGATTCTTAAGTTGCTTATTATCTATCGAGGTAGATAAACCTCTAGAGGAATAAGACTAAGTGTAGTACCTGAAGAAGTCAGCTAGCATAGCTTAGGAGTTCTGTGAAGAGACATCATTTGATTATAGCAAGCACTGTCAGGTTGTGCCAAAAAATAACCAAATCCAGAGGATTTCTGTGTAGATAAAAGGATTTTATGTAGTAAGTGTTATGCCTTATGGTTTTTATTCTCATTATGTTGATGCAAAATGAGACCAAAAGGACAAGAAGAATCAGCAGCTCTTTGGAGGGCATCATGGCTAAAACGACTGGTCAGAATCAAGATAAATGTATCAGTCAGGAAGTTAAGAGAGACAGCAGCAGTGAAACAAGGCATTAGTTGGGGATGTTTAACCATTCTTTTCTAGGCAAAACTCCAACATACATGAACAAACTTACAAATCATAGAGTTGGATCAGATATTGGAAGTTGGGAGAAAAAAATATAGCAATTTTTTTCCTCCAAGAAATGACTGCTTAAAAGTGAGTCTCACCTTTTTTTTTTTTTTAAGATTTTATTTATTTATTTGACAGAGAGGGAGAGATCACAAGTAGGTAGAGAGGCAGGCAGAGAGAGAGGAGGAAGCAGGCTCCCTGCTGAGCGGAGAGCCCGATGCGGGGCTCGCTCCCAGGACCCTGAGATCATGACCTGAGCCGAAGGCAGAGGCTTTAACCCACTGAGCTACCCAGGCGCCACTCTTTCACCTATTTTAAGAAAAGCTTCCTACTTACAAAATTTTAAAAACATATTTCAAGAGCATATATTGCAATATAAAAATATTAAGTAAATACAAGCAAAAAGAAGAAAATTAAGATCACAGTGGGGAGGGGCGCCTGGGTGGCTCAGTGGGTTAAAGCCTCTGCCTTCTGCTCAGGTCATGATCTCAGGGTCCTGGGATCGAGCCCCACATCGGGCTCTCTGCTCAGCAGGGAGCCTGCTTCCCCCCGCCCTCTCTGCCTGCCTCTCTGTCTACTTGTGATCTCTCTGTCAAATAAATAAAATCTAAAAAAAGAAAAAAAAAGAAAAAAATCACAGTGAGGAAGTGAACAATCTTTGCAGATTTTTTTCTGTTGATGCCTCTTAGTGCCTCTTTATGTTGATATATGTATACTTTACAAATGTATTCATAATGTTCATTTTATTTTTCTGAAGACTATACATCTTGAATATTTTTTACATCCTTATATATTTTTAAAAGCTTAGCATTTAGTGATTACTATGCACAAATACACACACACACAGAGGTCTTTTTGCCCTGCTATAACAGGATCAAAGTACTCACAACTGTTACTACTTACATTCTTCACTCAGCAATATGTGGTAAACATATTTCCATCTTTCCAATTAAAGACCTGTATTATCATTTTTTAAATGACAAGCTTTTTCACCCTGTGGGTGCTTTATAATTTATTTAATCTGTTTCGTACTGCAGGATATTTAGGTTCTTTCCAGCTTTTTTCCGTTATGATTAATGTCTGTCAGCAGACTTTTATATCTTGTGCACATATACAGAGTAGAATTAATCCCCACAGTATAATTTCTGAGTCAGAAGATGTGCATGGTTGGGCGCCTGAGTGGCTCAGTGGGTTAAGCCTCTGCCTTCGGCTCAGGTTATGATCTCAGGGTCCTGGGTTGAGCCCCGCATCAGGCTCTCTGCTCAGCAGGGAGCCTGCTTCCCCCTTTCTCTGCCTGCCTCTCTGCCTACTTGTGGTCTCTCTCTCTGTCAAATAAATAAAATTAAAAAAAAAAAAAAAAGATGTGCATGGTTTAAATGCTATTTGGACATACTTTTAAATTTACACAATCTACAGGTTAGAATATTCATTTCCTTACAAACTTGCTAATATGGTCATCAATACTCTTAAAGCGAGATTTAATGTCTTTGCAGGGGGATGCCTGGGTGGCTCAATTAAGTGTCTGCCTTCAGCTCAGGTCATCATCCTGGAGTCCTGGGATCGAGTCCCTCATTGGGCTCCTTGCTCTACTGGAAGCCTGCTTCTCCCTCTGCCTACTGCTCCCCCTGCTTGTGTGCTCTCTCTCTCTTTTTCTCTCTCTGACAAATAAATAAAATCTTAAAAATAAATGTCTTTAGGGGTTTCACGTGTTATTTCTGCTTTTTTAATGAGTCACGCATGCTCATGGAACAAGAGATTCTGGGTTTCAGAGACAAGAGAGTTGATTGAGAGCTGACTTTGGTTAGAAAAATAAGGATTCCAAATTTAGCTTTACTATTTAACTGAATTTTGGCAAGTGGTTTTACTTCTTTTAGTGTGAATGTTCTGGTTCATCACATAGATAATTATTATACTATACAGCAATCCTGAGGATCCACTTAATGTATATAAAATACCCATGCTATGAAAGTCTTTGATAATTAGATATGTGTTGTCTACCTGTTGAGAGAATGTATCCATACCTTTTCAGCCTAGATTGTAAGAAAGAGAATGGCAAATAAGGCATGCAGGAAAGCAGTGTGGTTCGTTCTGATTGAAAAGAGTGATGAGCCCAGAAGATTCTGGAAGTTACTGTCCTGGCTGCAGGCTGGCAGTCCAGCAGGGCAGCCAGTGCAGCAGTTTGACAGTGGTTAATGACTGCCACGGTTGGTTCTAATGAATTTGTCTCTGTACCTGTTGAATCCAAGCAGGCCTATGAGGCTTTGAAAGATAGTCTTGTTTAGATGATGTGGCCCTTTGTCAGCCCTGGAATTTCTTTTTTATTTTTTTTCTAAGACTTTTTTTTTTTAAATAATCTGCACACAATGTTGGGCTCAAACTTAAAACCCAGAGATTAAGAGTCGCATGCTATACTGACTGAGCCAGCCAGGCACCCCTAGCCCTGGAATTTTTGAGGAGGGATGTGATTTTCCAGACTGCCTCAAATCTGTGTGTGTGTGTGTGTGTGTGTGTGTGTGTGTGTGTGTGTGTGTTGGGAAGGTCAAGGGAGGGGAAAGAACATAGGGACTTCAGCCACTTTGGGAGTTCTGAGGCCTATCTGATCTCATGGCCTCCTTTTCCTCCCCCTAGCTCTGGCCTCTGTGAACTCTGCTTCTCCAGACAAGTAAACCCCAAGGACGACTGACCGGTTCTTGAATTTCTAAACCATGGCCCTTGTAAGTTACTGTTTCTTTCTCCTTCTGAAAATACTTTCATGCTAATGTCCTGTGAACATTTTTTTATCCTGAAACTTCCTACCTATCAGAGCCTAGGAATCTTCTCCCAGTCCCCCAAATCCAGTGAGGGACGAGCACAACACCTATCTTATGAGTCCCCTTTCCCCAGTCATTATTCATGTATTCATTGAAAAAAGCCATTCAGCATCTCCTATATGTGCTTGGTCTTCTGCTAAGAGCTGTAGTGGGGCAGAAATGAAATCACTTGGGGGAAATGTTTGACCATCTCTTGTGAGCTGATGAAAGAGGATGGGTCCATTTGACTACTCATAGGGAAACCGGAGGTTTCTGGATTTGAGTTTTCCAAGTATGTAAGATAAGATTTGCTATTGGTTGGCCTCAGCCTCAATATATGGTGAAATCTCATGTTTTGTGAGACTTTTAGGACCGGGCAGAGATGTTGTTGGGTCTTGCATGCAGAGACACCAAGGATCTTCTCTGGGAATCCCTAAGAGTTATACACTAGGAACAGGGTTCCATTTGTAGTTGAACAGGATATGGCGATCTAGAATGGTAACTTTGTGATTCTGGATCACCAGTATCCAGAATCTATGTCCATATCTCTAAGTCAGGAACAAGGAATGGATAAAGTGAAGGATGGAAAATGATAAGTAGGAAGATTGTGCAGATACGTAAGTAATTGTGGGCCTTCAGAACTGAAGAGTACCTTAAATATTTTGTATAGACCAAAATGAAAGAATGATTAAGTCTCATATATCCCTCACATAGACTATTATACAATTTCTTTAAAGTTCATTAAAGAATCTGTATAAATGGAAAAATGTTTACAGAATGATCTGATTCAATGATGAACTTGGAAGAAATTCTTTAACTGTATTCAGATTCTTTTCCAACAAATACCATAAGGAAACTTACCCCCCAAAAATCTGTTCTTTAAAGGGAAAGAGTGGAAGAACTCACATTTTTGAGAATTTATGGGGGAGACATGTAACAGGCAGAGGCTTGTCTACAATATTTTATTTAATTGGAAAACTGATTTTTTTTCTTTCCCAGACATGTTTGGATGTTCAAGATACGCCAGGATGTTCAAGAGGCTGCACCTGTAGTAACAGGATTCTTCAAGAGCATATAGGCATGCTGCTTCCCGCACACTCATTTTCTAACTCACTATGTTAAAGGCTTCTAGCCTAAGCCTTTTTTTTTGCCATATGCTCCATTTCCTGCATTATCTCTTCCATCTGAAAACAAATTTTCTTTAATTTTAAATGTATTATATGGTTTGTCATTGCAGGGATCACTGATGTTCAATGATGTCTCCATAGTCTTCTCTCAGGAAGAGTGGGAATACCTAGACTTGGAACAGAGGGACTTGTACAGAGATGTTATGTTGGAGAATTACAGCAACTTGGTCTCATTGGGTAAGGTTCTCTGCCTCTAGTAATTTAGATCTGTTTGTTGTAATATCTGCTTTTTTCTTTGGAAATTTCAGAAATATCTTTCAAAAAGCTATCTAAATTTCTTTTTTTTTCCCCCAAATACTTTTATTTTTTTGGTGTTACAAGATTCATTGTTTATGTACCACTCCCAGTGCTCCATGCAATACGTGCCTTCCTCATTACCCGCCACCAGGCTCGCCCATCCCCCCACCCCCTCCCCTCCAAAACCCTCAGTCAGTTGCTCTGAGTTTATCTAAATTTCTGCTCCCTGTTCTCAGTGAATGGTTCGAGCTTTCTTTGTTTCGAAGTGAATACCTCAGTTAAGCATATTCCTCTTCCTCATCCTTAAGTGGCATTCAGGCCTTCCTTAATGATGAAAAAGGGCTGGATTTGAATATGGCCTTACTTGTGTCAAATCAGGTTTCACTTGGTGTGTGAACTCAGAATTGCTATGGGTATTTTATTTGTTGGTATATATATATAAGGAAAATACTAGACCCTGTATCTCGGTTTTTAATCTATCAAAATCTATCTATCAAAAGAACACATAATATTTGCAGTGATATGTTGGATCAACAGGATTTATTTACAATTCAAGAGAACTCATTCCTTTTGTTAATAAACTTACTCACTTTTACCTACTTTTATGATTGAAAGTTAAAAATCCAAGACCTTTGCACTTAACATTGTGTGAATATCCTAAGAAATAAGAATAAATGCCTCCGGAAGCTTTTTGTTTTCCTCTCAGCAAAACAACAATGGTAATAAATAACAGCTAATAAAATACATTCACCCTTGAACAACATAGGGGTTAGGGACAACAACCCTCTATGTAGTCAAAAAGTTCCATGTAAGGTTTTTTTTTTTTTTTAAGATTTTATCTATTATTTGACAGAGAGAGACACAGCGAGAGAGGGAACACAAGCAGGGGGAGTGGGAGAAGGAGAAGCAGGCTTCCCGCTGAGCAGAGAGCCAGATCCAGGGCTCCATCCAAGTACCCTGGGATTGTGACCTGAGCTGAAGGCAGACACTTAATGACTGAGCCAGCCAGGCACCCCCCCTTTTTTTTTTAAAGATTTTGTTTATTCATTTGAGAGAGAGAGAGAGTGCGAGCACAAGCAGGGGGAGAGGCAGAGGGAGGGGGAGAGGCAGAGGGAGAGGGAGAAGCAGACTCTCTGCTGAGCAGGGAGCCCGACGCGGGGCTCAATCCCAGGACCCAGAGATCATGACCTGAGCCAAAGGCAGACACTTAACATCTGAGTCACCCAGGTGCCCCAGCATGTAACTTTTGACTCCCCAAAAACTTAACTACTAATAGCTTACTGTTGATCAGAAGTTTTACTGATAACATAAATAGTTGAATACATATTTTGTATATGTATTCTACTGTATTCTTATGATAAAGTAAGCTAGAGAAAATGTTAAGAAAATCATAAAGAAGAGAAGATACCTTTACAGTACTATACTGTATCAAAAAAAATCCACATTTATGTGGATCCGTGCAGTTCAATCTTGCAGAGTTCAAGGGTCAAATGTATATATAGCACTGAGTACATATTCTAGGCAATGTTTAGATATGGATATATGTTAATATAACTGTCACAACAATTGTGTATGATAGGTGCCATTACTTGTCTTACAATTGGGATGTGGCAGAGATAGGATTTGAACTCAGGCAGACTGTGCTCTTAACCACTATTGCCTTGCAAGAAGGATTACTTGTATGAATATAAATTAATCTATTTATTATGTAACCTTAATGTGAATATTTTTTAACCATCTTGCCCTTCTTTGTTCTAAAGACTTTATCAATTGCCATTTGACCTATAATTAATTAAAAATTTAAACAAGACTGAAAGTAATTTTGAATTTATTTTTTATTTCCATATCACCTTACATTTCTTTCCTTCTAACCAGGATGCTTCATTTCTAAGCCAGATGTGATTTCCTTATTGGAGCAAGGAAAAGAGCCCTGGAAAGTTGTGAGGAAAGGAAGGAGACGATATCCAGGTGAGTGAGAGCCAATTGAGCAGGGGGAAGCCATCACAGAGGAAACCACCCAACTAGTTAGGAAGAGGCACACTCTACTGATGTTTAGAAAGTCCTCTTTAAAGGTCCAAGGCCTGAGGCACCTGGCTGGCTCAGCTGGTGGAGTTTGCAAATCTTGATCTTGGGTTTGTAAGTTCAAACCCTGCACTGGATATAGAGATTTAAAATTTAAAAAAAAAAATTTTTTTAAAGATTTTATTTATTTGAGAGAGAGAGAGAACACAAGCGGGGTGAGGGGCAAAGGGAGAAACAGACTCCCCACTGAGCAGGGAGTCCAGGGAAGTAGGGATGGATCCCAGGTCTCTAGGATCATGACCTGAGCCAAAGGCAGACACTTAATTGACTGAGCCACCCAGGTGCCCTTAAAAATAAAGTTTTTTAAAAAATTGAAAAATAGGGGCACCTGGGTGCCTCAGTGGGTTATAGCCTCTGCCTTCGGCTCAGGTCATGGTCCCAGGATCCTGGGATCGAGCCCCACATCAGGCTCTCTGCTTGGCGAGGAGCCTGCTTCCCCCTCTCTCTCTGCCTGCCTCTCTGCTTGTGATCCCTCTGTCAAATAAATAAAATAAAATTTATAAAAAAAAAAAATTGAAAAATAAAGGTCCAAGACCTGAAGAGAAATGGTCTAAGACTTGAGGAGCAAATTAAGGTCTTAGGGATACTAATAGAACTATTTCTTTATCTAATTTACCATTCTTTTGTTGTTGTTGTTGTTTCAAATTTTCCTCCTATTTGAAAGGGGCATGGGTGGAGAGGTGCTCTCTTTGTTTCCTATTGACAATCATTCTACATATATTTTTTGATTCTGCTGCTTTCTTTTGCATTTATAAATAGTAGATAAATAGACAGACTGACTGACTGACTTAATCTACCTACCTCTGAGCTGGACAGTGTGCTAGACACTATCAATATAGTGGTAAACAAAACCAATAAAGTCTCTGTCCCAGTGGAATTTACCTTGTAATAAGAGACACATAGTAACTATAAATAAATAGAAAATATAATTTCAGGTAATAGAGTACTATGAAGTAAAGTAAGCAGAGTAAGGGAAGAAAAAATGGTGTGGGCTGAAAGGCTATTTTAGGTATGGTCTGAAAAACCTTTTTTGGGGAAATAGAAGACTATAAAGAAAAATATGCTTGACATTGTAATAAAATATGTTTTATCAGCAATCAAAGTTTCATTTGAATTACTCTAGAAGATAGATCCTTAGATCATAGAATATCATTCTTTGCTTTTTTCCATGTGTATGTATATATATCTACTTTCATATCAGGAAGAAACATGAGTGTAATAAAGTATGGGTAGAATGATCCTTTGGTTTAGCTTCTACCTCTGTGCTATTTTCATTTCTCTTTGAACATCTTCTTAAAAAAAGATCCTAGAGGCACCTGGGTGGCTGAGTTGGTTAAGCATCCGACTCTTGATCTCAGCTCAGGTCTTAATCTCAGGGTCGTGAGTTCAAGCCCCAAATTGGGCTCCATGCTGGGCATGAAGCCTACTTAAAAAAAAAAAATTCCTCAAAATTCTCTATATAAAGACATATGTTGTCATTTTGCATTTTGCTCTCTATACATTCAGGTCTAGCTGAGGAGACTCATTTTAGGCTAAGAGTTCTCATTTTGTTACAGGGCCATTTCAGTGCCCACACTGTCTATAATGTTATATTATCTTCTGACTCACTTTCTACTACAGGAAGGAAAAACACACTTTTGTTCCCAATTCTAACTTATTTTCTTTTTCACATTTAGGTAATTAAATGTCATTTACCACTGTTAATGCTGAAAAAACAATGAAATGCAGAGGTTCCAAATGAATAAGATAATATCAGTTTAATCAGGAAATATTTAGCCAAAATGACAACTGTTGACTCAAAGTTAGACATCTTTTTTTTTTTTTTAATAAGATTATTTATTTATTTGTTTGACAGAGAGATCACAAGTAGGCAGAGAGGCAGGCAGGGGGAGAGGGAGAAGCAGGCTCCCCGCTGAGCAGAGAGCCCGATGCGGGGCTCAATCCCAGGACCCTGAGATCATGACCTGAGCCGAAGGCAGAGGCTTTAACCCACTGAGCCACCCAGGCGCCCCTCAAAGTTAGACATCTTAAACAAGATAATTTTTTTTCTTTCATTTTCTTTTCTTCCTTTGTTTCTTTCTTCCTTTAAGTAACTTTTAGTGAAGTATAACATGCATACAGAAAAATAGACAAATGAAGGAAGGCTTTTTTGAGGAGAGATATGAAGGCTCAAGCTTTGTGATTCTCTAGGGCAAGAGCCTTCTGAGCCAACAGAAAAGGCCTAAGGAGGAAGTTAGCTTTGCATGTTTGAGGAGTAAAAAGAAGGCTCAGGTTGGTGTCAGGGTCTTGAGATCAAGCCCAGCATCATATTGAACTCCCTGTTCTGGGCGGGGGTCTGCTTCTCTCCCTCTCCCTCTGCCCCTCTCCTGGCTCTGTCTCTCTCTCTAAAATAAATAAATAGGGGCGCCTGGGTGGCTCAATCAGTTAAGTGTCTGCCTTCAGCTTGGGTCGTGGTCTTGGAGTCCTGGGATCAAGCCCCGCATCTGGCTCCCTGCTCAGGGGGGAGTCTGGTTCTCCCTCTCCCTTTGCAGCTCCTCCCCTGCTTGTGCTCTCTCACTCTTGTTCTCTCTCAAATAAATAAATAAATAAAATCTTTTTAAAAATAAATAAATCTTTAAAAAATGTTTATTCATTTTAATAGATTTCCCCATATTGGATCACTCTAAAATTCTTTGAATAAACAATACTGGGTTTTTCAATGTGCTATTTTATTAGATGTTTAGAATTTTTATATCAGTTTTCAGAAAATTGGTATGTAGTTTTCTCTTCATGAGTGATTTTTATTTAGTACAATATTACTTTATGAAAATAGTTTGGAAGTCCTCCTTTTTCTTAGTTCTCAGTCTAAATAGAATTTGGATGGGCTGTTCTTTAAAGCTTCTTTCCTAGGAGAAGGAGATGATAAGTCTGACCACATTCTCTATTTGCTCTATGAAAATTAATGTTTAAACATTGTGTCTCTTCTGTGGCCAGTTTTGGTAAATTATATTTTCCTAGAGAATTATTATTTTAGCTACGTTTTAAAATTTATTGGCAAAGTAATCTTTTTTCAGCTATCCTCTGTATTCATGGTTCTTTTCTTTTTTTAAAAAAAGATTTTATTTTTATTTATTTGACAGAGAGAGATCACAAGTAGGCAGAGAGGCAGGCAGAGAGAGAGGGGGAAGCAGGCTCCCCACTGAGCAGAGAGCCTGATGCAGGGCTTGATCCCAGGACCCTGGGATCATGACCTGAGCCGAAGGCAGAGGCTTAACCCACTGAGCCAGCCAGGCGCCCTTCATGGTTATTTTCACTTTGCCATTTCTTATTTGTGTGTTTTCTTGCTATTTTCCTTATATTAACTAATGCTTTGTCTGTTTTGCTGCTTTTTTAAAAGAAAGCTTTATGTATTAGTTCTTTTTTTCTGTTTTCTGACTAATTCTGCATTTATATTGATTAATTCTTTTTTTAAAAAAAATATTTATTTATTTGACAGATCGAGGCACAGTGAGAGAACACAAGCAGGGGGAGTGGGAGAGGGAGAAGCAGGCTTCCTGCTGAGCAGGGAGCCCAATGCGGGGCTCAATCCCAGGACCCTGGGATCACGACCCGATCCAAAGACAGACGTTTACCAACTGAGCCACCCAGGCACCCCTGATTAATTTCTTCTGCTTTGCTTCAGTTTACTTTATTCTTTTTCTGATTTCTTTGATTTTTAATTGATTTTTCTCTCATGTTTTTTGCTGTAAATATTTAAGTTTTTAAATTTTCTTTTAAGCACTATGCTTATATCTTATAGATACTAATTTAACATGGATTTAAAAATTATTATTACCATTGTTTTCTAAAAAACACAAATACTATTTTGGAATTTATTTCCCTATTGATCTAAAAGTTATTGGGGCACCTGGGTGGCTCAATTGGTTAAGTGACTGCCCTCGGCTCAGGTCATAATCCTGGAGTCCCGGGATTGAGTCCTGCATCATGCTCCCCGCTCTGCAGGGAGTCTTCTTCTCTCTCTGACCCTCCCCCCTACTCATGCTCTCTCTCTCTCTCTCTCTTCTCTCTCTCTCAAATAAACAAAATCTTAAAAAAAGGGAACATTTAAAAAACAAATTTAAGAAGTTAATATAGACTTCTAAAATTTCATTTTAGAATGAAATAGATTCATTTTGTTTTTTTTTTTAAATTAACATATAATGTATTATTTGTTTCAAGGGTACAGGTCAGTGAATCATCAGTCTTACACAATTCACAGCACTCACCATAGCACATACCCTCCCCAATGTCCCCCACCCAACCATTTTTGGGTTTTTAAAATTTTATTATTTCCAGCTTTAGTAGAAAATGTCTATATTATTTCAACCTTTTTATACAGACTATATTATAATAATTGAAAATATCCTCCTTTTTCTCTCTCATACATAACTCACTCAGCACTTAAATGTTTCTCTGGCTATTTCTCCTACTGGTTTATCATCTCTCTAAATCCATCATGACCTTTTTTAGCAAATTCTTCACACTCAAGTGACTGTAAGACCCTTTGTCCCTATTAGTGAGTTCCTTACATATTGCTTTTTTTTTTTTTTTCTTCTTTTTTGCTAAGGATTTCATAAGAACTTCAGTAAAGTATAAACATGTTTTCCTGTATGGAAAAATCACTGGCACACATTTCTAGGAAATACATGACTAGCCTTGTCTCTAAAGGAACAGAAAGGAGACCTGAGCAAGGAGATGAGGGAACAAAACCAGTTGAGAATTATAAAATGGATGAGTAATAGAATTCTCTTAAAGAGAGATTAATGAATAGAACTCCTCAGTACTTTTATTGTGATGTGGAGACAAAAGAAAAAGTAGCCCATGGCTATATGAAGACAGATAAGGGGTTAAAGCAATGAAAGGATGTATAAGAGTATAAAACCACCATTTTCCATTTATATATTTAGCCGGACGAGCTTGGATGAATAAAGGGAATTATTTAATCATTGTTGTAATATGTGAGAGATTAGAGAAATATATTCAGAATAAGTATATAATGATGGGAATTCAATGAGTGAAACTCATTTTCTGCTAGGCATTTATTATTTATTTTTTAAAAAAAGATTTTATTTATTTGAGAGAGACAGAGAGCACAACCAATGGGAGGGGCAGAGGGAGAAGGAGAAGCAGACTCCTCACTGAGCAGGGAGACCGATGTGGAGCTTCATCCTAGGACCCTGAGACCATGACCTATTCCAAAGGCAAATGCTTAACCAACTGAGCCACCCAGGTGCCCCTGCCCGTATTATTTAATGGAGAGTAAAGTAGAGATTGTTTTTGCCACTGAAGAGGTCTAGGGATAAGGGAAAGGAGAGCAACAATTAGAAACATTTATAAATATATAATTTCAATGCAGACATATGCTGATATGTAATACATATATAAGAACAAAGGTTTAGATCCTGACAGTAGAGTCAGCCTTAAAGGAAGTGACTTTTAACCTAAGACCTCAGGATGAGAAGTAGCCAACAGTGCAAAGAACCCAAGCAGAAGATTTGTGGGAGATAGAGCAGTCTGAGAAGATGCGTTATAGGTAAGCAGAGGCTTTTAACCACACAAGTTTTAAGAATAAAGAGAAATTATTGAAAGAGTTAAGTATGAATTCTTAATCTTTCATCTCCATCAGAATTGCATGAAGAATATTAAATACAGGACTGGCCAGGACTGTAGAATTTGATCCAGGTGGTTTAGGTGGTATCTAAACCTCACTGTTTAGGGGCACCTGGGTGGCTCAGTCAGTTGAGCGCCCAACTCTTGGTTTCAGCTAAGGTCATGATCTCAGGGTCATGGAATCGAGCTGCAGGTCAAGCTCTGTGCTCAGAGGGGAGTCTGCTTGGGATTCTTTCTCCCTCTCCCCCTGCTCCAGCGTGTGTGCATGCACACGCATGCATGACATGTGCACTCTCAAATAAGTACATCTTTAAAAAATAAACATCAATATTTATAACAAGTTCTCTGTGATTCTACTCTACATCTCAATTTGAGACCCACTGCCTTAAAATGTTTACTAATCCCCAGTCTCACTTTCTTAACATGAACTTTCATTTTTCCTGGTGTTACCGTATGCTTTTTCTTTCAAGTTATAGAATTGATTTTTAGAATTTCATTGAGTATTACTTTAGTTGTCTTTTATTTCTACTATAGAAATTTTACTTCTTTTTAAAAAAGGAAACTGTGTGTTTGCTCTCTTTCTTTCTTTTAGATTTAGAGCCCAGGTATGAGACCAGGAAGTTCTCTTCGGAAAATGACATTTATGAAATAAACTCACCCCAGTGGAAGATAATGGAAAGAATAAAAAACCATGGCCTTGGGGGCCTAATTTTAAAAAGTGATTGGGAGTCCAAAAGAAAATTTGAAGGACAGGAGAGATATTTAAGTCAAATTAAAACTGTATCTCAAAAAGTGTCATCTTACCAAAAACGCACATCTCTAACTCCACAACAGAGAATTCATTTTGTGGAGAAACCCTACGAATGTAAAGAATGTGGGAAAACCTTTAGAGTACGCCAACAGCTTACTTTCCATCACAGAATTCATACTGGTGAAAAACCCTATGAATGCAAGGAATGTGGAATGGCCTTTAGACAGACTGCACATCTTACTCGACATCAGAGACTTCATTCTGGTGAAAAGCTCTATGAATGTAAGGAATGTGGAGAATCTTTCATATGTGGCCCAGACCTCAGAGTACATCAGAAAATTCATATTGGTGAGAAGCCCTATGAATGTAAAGAATGTGGGAAGGCCTTCAGAGTGCGCGGGCAACTTACTCTCCATCAGAGGATTCATACTGGTGAGAAACCCTATGTATGTACAGAATGTGGAAAGGCCTTTAGACAGTATGCACACCTTACTCGACATCAGAAGCTTAATATTGCCGACAAACTCTATGAATGTAAAGAATGTGGGAAGGCCTTTTTGTGTGGCTCTGGTCTTAGAGTACATCACAAACTTCATACTGGTGAGAAACCCTATGAATGTAAGGAATGTGGGAAGGCCTTTAGAGTGAGACAACAACTAACACTCCACCAGAGAATTCATACTGGTGAGAAACCCTATGAATGTAAGGAATGTGGAAAGACCTTTAGTCGTGGTTATCATCTTATTCTTCATCACAGAATTCACACTGGTGAGAAACCTTATGAATGTAAGGAATGTTGGAAGGCCTTTAGTCGTTACTCACAACTTATTTCACACCAAAGTATCCATATTGGTGTTAAACCCTATGACTGCAAGGAATGCGGGAAGGCTTTTAGATTACTCTCACAACTGACACAACATCAGAGTATTCACATTGGTGAGAAACCCTATAAATGTAAGGAATGTGGGAAGGCCTTTAGATTACGCCAAAAACTTACTCTACATCAGAGTATTCATACTGGTGAAAAACCTTTTGAATGTAAGGAATGTAGGAAGGCTTTTAGACTTAATTCATCCCTCATTCAGCATCTGAGGATTCATTCTGGTGAGAAACCCTATGAATGTAAGGAATGTAAGAAGGCCTTTAGACAACATTCACACCTTACTCATCATCTGAAAATTCATAATGTAAAAATATAAGATATTTTTCAATCCTGTCTTGTAGAACACACTCTGAATGTAGTAATTAATCCTTTTTGCTTCCTTCATACAGGCAACTGACTTGGCATAAGAGGTTTTATATTAAAAGAATATGTTAACTTAATGTTTTCCGCCATCACTTAAACCTGATAAACTTCACGTTTTTTCTAAAAAATTAATCCTATCAATTTAACAGATGTGGGAGACACATCATCTCTATCCCGTCACTTTCCCACTTGTATTATGTTGATAAGATGCTTAACTACTCTGTGCTGTAATTTTTTCATTTGTAAATACTGTGGCAGAATAAAGATTGATGTAAATTCTTTGACATTTCTTCCCTACTGTCAAGAGCTGGAATCTATACCCCTTCCCCTTGAGGCTGGGCAGACTGTGACTGCTTTGACTAGTAGAAGTACTGCTGTGCCACTTTCTAGATCCAGGCTTTACTGGTAGACTTTACTTCATCTCTTGGAATGCTCTCTTAAGCTTAGGTCCTGAATTACGTTAAAGTCTGGTGGCTCTGCTGAAGAGACCACATGGAGAAGCCCTAAGACTACATAGAAAGGAAGAGCACCCTTCTTAGCCCAGTCTTCCATACATGCCTACCAAGACACCAGACATTTGAGTAAAATAGGGTTGGATCCTCCAGACCAGCCAGCAGCTGAATGCCAGACCGACTTCAGTTGATGCTACATAAAACAGACAAATCTACCAACTGAGCCCCTGCCCAAATTCCTGACCCATAAGACCATGAGATATAATAAAATGGTTGTTTTAAGCCACTAAATTTTGTTTTATTATTATCATTAATATTACTCCTTTGAAAATTCATATGAAATCTATGGGTGCAACAAATACAGAAATGCCTTCCACTAACACTCACCCTTATTGAACCTCAGATAACTTACTCTTTAAAATAGAAATTCTTTTTCAATTTGTTCATAAAAAAGCAGATATTCTGGGGTGCCTGGGTGGCTCAGGTGGTTGAGAGTCAGCCTCTGGCTCAGGTCATGATCCCAGGCTCCTGGGATAGAGCCCCACATAGGGCTCCTTGCTCAGTGGGGAGCCTGCTTCTCTCTCTCCCTCTGCCTGCCGCTCCCCCTGCTTGTGCTCTCTGTCAAATAAATAAAGAAAATCTTACCAAAATAAAGAAAAACAGACATTCTGGGGCACCTAGGTGGCTGAGTCAGTTAAGTGTCTACCTTCAGCTCAAGTTCCACATCAGCCTCGGTGCTCTGTGGGGAGCCTGCTTCTCCCTCTGCCTCTCTCTCTGTCTCTCATGAATAAATAAAATCTTTAAAAAAAAAAAACAAACAGATATTCTATAATCTACGTTCTCTGGCCCCAGTCTAAATTTAATTTAAAATCAACAAACACTCATGTAAAAAGAAATCATTTGGAAATTAAAAATCACTTGTATTATAACTCCTGTGTTGATTTTTAAAAATACATTGTAGCCTTTTTATGTTCAGAGTATCCTATTTTTAGCCAGTGGGAATCCCCTCAAATTGATTCCTGTGTCCTTATGCATGACCACTATAGCCTTCCTTTTTTCCCCGACCAAATGCACTGGCCAGGTATGAAGCATATTAGGGCACTTATTGATAAATAAAGAGGGAGAGTGGAGCATTTATTTTGTCTTTATTACCTATATTTTAAGACAACCAAAAGTTGAACAAAAGCTATTATTAGAGAAATCTAGCTAATAAAGTTCAAAGGAATGACAATTTGAAAAATCACTTTTTATGAAATAATGGATCTTGGTGATATTGATGGATGCAAAGATCAATAGGTAAAAAAAATTGATAGTTTTTAATGGAGCAGATGACAGAACACACTAATCTACATTAACATCTCAATTATAACAGCCAGGCTGTGTGCATCTTGGTGTTATCCAATGGCTAAATGTAGCATCATTTGTTAAGTGTTCTTACCCCAAATGTTGACCCAGATGTATAAATCAGTCTCTAAATCTAATTAGCAGGTTACAGGAAACTTGGGGAATAAAGGAACAAATTAATGATACAAGGAAGCAAATAACCAAACACAGAATGTACAAAATTTCACAGAATAAATGGTCTTTTAACCAATATATGTTAAGACGAAATAAAAACAATGTTGCAAATTAAAAGACTTAAGAGACCTACCAATTAAATGCAGTGTATGGAATATTTTGGGATCCTTGTGTTAAAATGTACCCAGGATTTGTTCTAATCAAATACGGTAGGATATGCATACATGGAAATGACTGTCATGAAGGAAAAAGTTTATACTCAAAGATCTCTAAAAACAGGAGGCATAGCATCCCTGCAGAGCCACATGGGAAAGTACCCAGTTCTGATAGGCAGAAGGTGGGAGAGGGCAGAGTGTGGCACAGAGCCTTTACTGAAGTTTTCCCCGTGAATGGGTGACACTGGTAAGTACACTAAGAAAGTTTGGGATTGGATAGTTTTAATAATTTTGGCAGGCTGAGTTAGAGAGGTGGTCCCTAGTTGTCTGGCACCTGGCCCTGGGGTGATTTGGGCAAGAGGAATATTGACTTGGTTTGTGAGAGTTTGATAAAGGAAACACTTGGGGATTTGGATTGGTTGGTTTGTAAATCAAAGGCATGATCTCAGAAGAGTTGTTTGGGGCCACCTGGGTGGATCAGTCAGTTAAGCATCTGGCTTTTCCAGGGCTGGGAGTGCTGCTGTGGGGCGCACAACCCAGGACACTGCGATTTTTAGCAGCACAGACAAAAATGGAGTCAGTGTGACCTGGAAGGCTTTCTGGAGAACAGACTGCAATCTCTCTGTTCTGAGATAGAGGTTCAGATACAGGTCACTTCTGCTCTGACTCTTGGAAGGGACGCAGAAACCCACCAGGGAAAGCCGGCAGAGAACCAAGGCCCCCCAAACCGGTTTTCACTGAGCCCACTCCCTACCCACAACAGGTGGCAAGGCAATGCTGCCCAAACAGGGTTGCCTGAGTAACAGTGCAGCAAACTCCTCCCCCCAGAAGACAGGCTGAAAGAACCAAGAGGCCAACAACCCTAAGGTCCCTACAAAACAGGTGCATCTTATTTGGATTGTGGTCAATAGTCTGGACTCTGTACATTCCCTCAACTACCTCTCACCAGAATGACTAGAAGGAGGAACCCCCAAGAGAGGAAAAATTCAAAGACTGTGCCCTCTGCCACAGAACTAATGGATATGGACATAAGCAAGATGTCGGAAATAGACTTCAGGGTAACAGTTATGCAGACAATAGCTAGGTTGGAGAAAATCATTAAAGGCAACATAGATTCTCTAAGGGCAGAAGTGAGAGCTGATCTGGCAGAACTTAAAAATGCTATCTATGAGATCCACTCTAATCTAGACAGTCTAACAGCTAGGTTAAATGAGGCAGAAGAACGAATTAGTGGTATAGAAGACAAACTGATAGAAAAGAAGGATCAGGAGGAGGCTGGGAATAAACAGCTTAGAATCCATGAAAACAGAATTAGAGAAATAAATGACACCATGAAACATTCCAATGTCAGAATTATTGGGATCCCTAAGGGGGTGGACAGAGAGGACTAGAAGATATAGTTGAGAAAATCCTAGCTGAGAATTTCCCTAATCTGGGGAATGAAACAAGTGTTCATGTCCTAGAGGCACAGAGAACACCCCCCCAAGATCAAGGAGGGCAGACCGACCCCCCAGCATGTGATAGTGAAACTTGCGTATCTTAAAACCAAAGAAAACATCTTAAGGGCAGCTAGAGGGAAGAGATTCCTTAACGTATAGAAGAAGGAACATCAGAATAACATCAGACTTATCCACAGAAACCTGACAAGCCAGAAAGTGCTGACAAGACATATTCAGGGCACTAATTGAGAAGAACATGAAGCCAAGAATACTTTATCTGGCAACGCTCTTGTTTAGAATGGATGGAGAGATAAAGAGCTTCCAAGACAAGCAAAAACTGAAAGAATATGTGACGACTAAGCCAGCCCTGCAAGAAATATAATTTTAAGAAATATTAAGAAATGTTTTCTCTATAAAAGAAGACCCCCCAAGCGTAATATAGAACAGAAATTTACAGAGACAATCTATAGAAACAAGCACCTCACAGGCAACATGATGACAACAAAAACATATCTTTCAATAATCACTCTCAGTGTGAACGGCCTAAATGCTCCCATAAAATGGCACAGGGTTGCAGATTGGATAAAAAGACAGGACCCATCCATATGCTGTCTACAAGAGATTCATTTTGAACCTAAAGAAACATCCAGACTGAAAGTGAAGGAATGGAGAACCATATTTCATGTCAGTGGATCTCAAAAGGAAGCTGGGGTAGCAATTCTCATTTCAAACAAATTAGATTTTAAGCTAAAGACTGTAGTCAGAGATACAGAAGGACACTACATCATTCTTAAAGGGTCTATCCAACAAGAAGATCAAACAATTGTAAATATCTTTGCGCTCGACATGGGAGAGGCCAACTACATAAGCCAAGTGTTAATCAAAATAAAGAGACATACTGATAATAATACATTAATTGCAGGGGATCTTAACACTCCACTCTCAGCAACAGACAGACTAAGCAGAAAATCAACAAAGAAACAAGAGCTTTGAATGACACACTGGACCAGATGGACCTCACAGATATATACAGAACATTTCACTCTAAAACAACAGAATACCCATTCTTCTTGAGCGCACATGGAACTTTCACCAGAATAGACCACATACTGGGTCACAACTCAGGTCTCAAGCAATACCAAAAGATTGAGATTATTCCCTGCATATTCCCAGACCACAATGCTTTGAAACTGGAACTCAATCACAAGAAAAAGTTTAGAAGAAATTCAAACACTTGGAAGCTAAACACCATCCTGCTCAAGAATGTTTGGGTCAACCAGGAAATCAAAGAAGAACTTAAACAATTCATGGAAACCAATGAGAACGAAAACACATCGGTCCAAAACCTATGGGATATGGCAAAGGTGGTCCTAAGGGGGAAATATATAGCCATCCACACCTCACTCAAAAAAATAGAAAAATCCCGAATACACAAACTCTCTTTACACCTTAAAGAACTGGAGAATCAACAACAAATTAAGCCTACCCCACGCATGAGAAGGGAAATAATTAAGATTCGAACAGAGATCAGTGAATTAGAAACCAGAGACACAGTAGAACATATCAACAAAACTAGAAGCTGATTCTTTGAAACAATTAATAAGATTGATAAACCACTGACCAGACTAATCCAAAAGAAAAGAGAAAGGACCCAAATTAATAAAATTATGAATGAAAGGGGAGAGATCACGACTAACACGGAGGAAATAGAAACAATCATCAGAAATTATTATCAACAGCTATATGCCAAGAAGTTAAACAACCTAAAAGAAATGGATGCATTCCTGGAAACCTATAAACTTCCAAGACTGAAACAGGAAGAAACTGACAACCTGAATAGACCAATAACTAGTAACAAGATTGAAGCAGTGTTCAAAAACCTCCCAAAACACAAGAGTCCAGGACCTGATGGATTCCCTGGGGAATTCTAGCAAAACATTCACAGAAGAAATAATACCTATTCTCTAGAAGCTGTTTCAAAAAATAGAAACAGAAGGAAAACTTTCAGACTCTTTCTATGAGGCCAGCATCACCTTGATCCCCAAATCAGGCAAAGATTCCATCAAAAAGGAGAATTTCAAACCAATATCCCTGATGAATATGGATGCCAAGATTCTCAACAAGATCCTAGTGAATAGGATCCAACAGTACATTAAGAAGATTATCCACCACGAACAGGTGGGATTTATCCCTGAGATGCAAGCATGGTTCAACATTCACAAATCAATGTGATAGAACAAATTAATATAAGAAGAGAGAAGAACCACATGATCCTCTCAATTGATGCCGAAAAAGCATCTGACAAAATATAGCATCCTTTCCTGATAAAACTCTTCAGACATTCCTCTACTTCATAAAATCCATCTATGAAAAACCCACAGTGAATGTCATTCTCAATAGGGAAAAGCTGAGAGCCTTTCCCTTAAGATCAGGAAAATGACAAGTGCCACTTGTTCACTTGCCACTTTTCTTGCCACTATTGTTCAACATAGTACTAGAAATCCCAGCAACAGCAATCAGACAACAAAAAGAAATAAAAGGTATTCAAATTGGCAAAGAAGAAGTCAAATTCTCTTTTCACAGATGACATGATACTTTATGTGGAAAACCCAAAAGACTCCACCCCCAAATTACTAGAACTTATAAAGCAATTCAGTAATGTTGCAGGATACAAAAATCAATGCACAGAAATCAGTTGCTTTCTTATAAACTAACAATGAAACTGTAGAAAGGGAAATTAGAGAATTGATTCCATTTACAATAGCAACAAAAACTATAACATACCTTGGAATAAACCTAACCAAAGAGGAAAAGGATCCATACTCGAGGAACTACAGAACACTCATGAAAGAAATTAAAGAAGACACAAAATGATGGGAAAACATTCCATGCTCGTGGATCGTAAGAATAAACATTATTAAAATGTCTATACTGCCCAGAGTGACCTATACTTTCAACGCCATCCCAATCGAAATACCATTGGCATTTTTCAAAGTGCTGGAACAAACAATCCTAAAATTTGTATGGAACCAGAAAAGACCCTGAATTGCCAAGAAATGTTAAAAAAAAAATAACCAAGCTGGGGGCATCACGTTGCCTGATTTCAAACTTTATTACAAAGCTGTGATCACCAAGACAGCATGGTACTGGCACAAAAACCAGACACATAGACCAATGGAACAGAGTAGAGAGCCCAGATATGGACTCTCACTTCTATGGTCAATTAATCTTCGACAAAGCAGGAAAAAATATCCAATGGAAAAAAGATAGTCTCTTCAATAATGGTGCTAGGAAAATTAGACAGCTACATACAGAAGAATGAAACTCGACCATTCTCTTACACCATGCACAAAGATAAACTCAAAATGGATGAAAGACATCAATGTGAAACAGGAATCCATCAAAATCCTAGAGGAGAACATAGGCAGTACCCTCTTCGACATCGGCCACCACAATTTCTTTCAAGACAAATCTCCAAAGACAAAGGAAACAAAAGCGAAATGAACTTCTGGGACTTCATCAAGATAAAAAGGTTCGGCACAGCAAAGTAAACAGTTAACAAAAGAGGCAACCACAGAATGGGCGAAGATATTTGCAAATGACACTACAGACAAAGGGCTGATATCCAAGATCTATAAAGAACTTCTCATGAACGCCTGGGTGGCTCAGTCAGTTAAGTGGCTGCCTTCGGCTCAGGTCATGATCCCAGGGTCCTGGGATCAAGTTCCGCGTCGGGATCCTTGCTCAGTGGTGAGCCTGCTTCTCTCTCTGCCTCTGCCTGCCACTCTGCCTGCTTGTGCTCTCTCTCTCTCTCTGACAGATAAATAAATAAAATCTTAAAAAAAAAAAAAAGAACTTCTCAAACTCAACACCCAAAAAACAAATAATCAAGTCAAAAAATGGGCAGAAGACATGAACAGACACTTCTTCAATGAAGACATACAAATGGCTAACAGACACATGAAAAAATGTCCATCATCATTAGCCATGAGGGAAATTCAAATCAAAACCACATTGAGATACCACCTTACACCAGTTAGAATGGCAAAAATTAACAAGGCAAGAAACAACAAATGTTGGGAGAGGATGTGGAGAAAGGGGAACCTTCTTACACTGTTGGTGGGAATGCAAGTTGGTGCAGCCACTTTGGAAAACAGTGTGGAGGGTCCTCAAAAAACTAAAAATAGAGCTACCCTATGACCCAACAATTGCACATTCTTTCTCAAATTAAAAAATCTTATTAAAAAAAAAGAACATTTAAAAAAAATCAGAATGGGACAAAATGACCTCCTGTACCTCAGTTTTGTTAAATAACAAAAATTCAACTAGGTATCAAATTGGCCTTATTCAACAATTCAGTGAATGGGCAGTATCCCAGCTAGCAATAGAAAGGAACTCCTATGAGCTGTAGAAAAGGAAAGGTTTTTAAAGACAGAAAGGGGGTGGAAAAAAGTTCCACCCCCTTTCTGTCTTTAGGGGACACTGTTTCTGTCTTCCCCTAAAGAAGGGGAAGACAGAACCTGTCTGTCTGGTGGCCTTAACCTGAAACACTGTTTCAGGTTAGGGCCACCTTCTAAGGGGAATTGAAGGGGTTGAAGAGCAGATCGTCACCAGTGCTGACAGGTAATTCCATATTGATTGGTTAAAGGCTACATTCCTGGGGGTTGAAATTGCAGTTAGGTTAGGTATTAAGTCTTGGTTTGCTGACATGGGTTTTAGCACAAATGACTCCATTTTGGGCCTGCTGTCTCCTTTTTGACAGGTTATAATGCACTAAGAAGAACAGAGCAACGCCTGTTGTATTTCTGCCAAAATTATCAGAATCTAATCTTAAGGAAATCACAGAAATGCAAATTCAGCAATATTGTACAGAATAACTGGCCTTTTCTGTTCAAAAATGTCAAGATCAAGAAAGACAAAGCTTGTGGGGCACCTGGGTGGCTCAGTGGGTTAAAGCCTCTGCCTTCAGCTCAGGTCGTGATATCAGGGTTCTGGGATCCAGCCCCATGTCTGGCTCTCTGCTCGGCGGGGAGCCTGCTTCACGCACTCTCTCTGCCTGCCTGTCTGCCTACTTGTGGTCTCCCTCTCTCTGTCAAATAAATAAATAAAAATCTTTATAAAAAAAAGAAAGACAAAGCTTGAGGAATTATTTCAGATGAAAGGAGACTAAAGAGACAGGCCAATTAAATATAATGGATGATACTGGACCAGAAAAAAATTCTATAAAAGCTTTATTGAAAAAATTGTGAAATAATAACAAGGTTTATAGATCAATCAAAAGTATTATATCAGTATAATTTTCCAATTTTGATCATTGTCCTGTGATTACGAAAGAGAATGTATAAATTGAAACATTTAGGAGTAAAG
>CM052888.1:38013666-38062052 GCA_028534135.1 Potos flavus
ATCCCAGAACCCTGAGATCATGACTTGAGCCGAAGGCAGAGGCTTTAACCCACTGAGCCACCCAGGCGCCCCAATAAATAAAATCTTTAAAAAAAAAAAGTTTTATTAACAAAGAGAATGTTTGCATTCTGCCTCCTCCTTTAATTACTCTGAGATGTTGTGCAAGCTACTTCACCTCTCTGTATCTCTTTGTCTGCCCCATGAGAATCAAAATAGCACCCACAAATGGGGTTGTTATGAGGAATAATTAATACATATAAAATTTTTAAGTAGCCTGGCAAATAGAAAGAGCTAAAGTTTAGCTTTTTACAAGTCTTACTTGAAAATATGTCTTTTTTTCACCTCCAAGAAAATTTCTTTCCTTGTCTTTTTTTTCCTTCAAATTCCCTCTTCTTCATTATTATTGGTTTCTCCTTCTAGAATTTCTACTAGACAGACATTAGAATTTCTGGAGCTGCCTTTTACATGTCATTTTTCTCTCATGTTTTCCATTTTTATTCTTTTGTACAGAGTTCTGGGAGCAACTCTAAGCTTGATTTTTTTTTTAAGATTTTATTTATTTATTTGATAGAGAGAGATAGATCACAAGTAGGCAGAGGCAGGCAGAGAGAGGGGGGGAGGCAGGCTCTCTGCTCAGCAGATTCTCTGCTCAGAGATTCGGGGCTCGATCCCAGGACCCAGAGATCATGACCTGAGCCGAAGGCAGAGGCTTTAACCCACTGAGCCACCCAGGCGCCCCTAAGCTTGATTTTTAAAAAAAAATATTTTATGTATTTAGTTGAGAGAGAGAGCAAGAGCACAGGAGAGCACCAGTAGGGGGAAGGGCAGAGGGAAAAGCAGACTCCCTGCTGAGCAGAGAGAGCCTGACTCAGGGTGGCTTGATCCCAGGACTGTAGGATCATGACCTGAGCCAAAGACAGATGCTTAACTGACTGAGCCACCCAGGTGCCACAGCTTGATTATTCTATTGTCTCTGCCACTGTCTCCATTTCCTTAGGAAAGAAAAAGAAGACATAAAACCAGATTAAGCTTTTAGAATAAAAAAAGCCCAGTCAGCTCTCTTGGAAATTAATCTGATTTTATGTATACGTTTTTTTTTTTTTTTTTTACTATTTCAGGGAGTGGGGAACTGAGGTAGGGTGGGAGATTTAGAGGCTCAATTGGGTGGGCTTTGTTCCAAATTCCTGAGGTCTAGCCACTTTCTGCCATTAGGATCCCTGAAATATTCTGGTGTCATTATAATAAATCTAAGTTTTCACTTGTTCTTAAAATTAAGATTTACAATTAAAGATTTAAAATTAAAATGAATAATTAAATTAATTCTTATGTAGCCTCAGACTTTGTTTTAAACAATCTTTTTCTTTTAGAATGGTTTTAGATTTAGAGAAAAGTTGCAAAAACAGTTCAGAGTTTTCAAATAATGAGCACCAGTTTCCCCTTTTCTTAACAGCTTACATTACTATGGTACATTTATCACAACTAATGAACCAATATTGATACATGATTAACTAAAGCCCCATACTCCAGTCAATTTTCCTTAGTTTTTACCTAATGTCCTTCTTCTGTTCCAGAATCCCATCCAGGATACATATATTTAGTCATCCTGTCTCCTCATGCTCCTCAAGATTGTGAGTTTCTCTGAGTTTCCTTGTTTTTTATGTCCATGACAGTTTTGAGAAGTACTGATATTTTACAGAATGTCACTAAAGTTGGGACTCCTGGGTGGCTCAGTTGGTTAAGCCACTGCCTTTGGCTCAGGTCATGATCCCAGCGTCCTGGAATCGAGTCCCATGTCGGGCTCCTTGCTCAGTGGGGAGCCTGCTTCTCCCTCTGCCTGCTCTGCCTGCTGCTCCCCCTGCTTGTGCTCTCTCGGTCTCTGACAAATAAATAAATAAAATCTTAAAAAAAAAAAAAAAAAAAAAGAATGTCACTAAAGTTGGGATTGCTTAATGTTCTCCCCCTAGTTAGACTGGGGGGTTTGGGTTTTTTGGGAGGAAGACCACAACTACCCTTCTCAAAACATCATATCAAAAGTATGCTATCAACATAACTTATCACTGAATTGTTAGCCTTAAACACCTCGCTGAGGAAGTATTTGCCAGGTTTCTCCACTGTAAAGTTACTTTTCCCCTTCCCATATTTTACTCTTTGGAAGGAAGTCACTATGCACAGCCCACAGTTATCGTGTAGGAAGTAATGCTTCAACTACCTGAGGAGGGGTAATGTATAAAAATTACCCAGAATTCTTCCATATGGGAGATTTGTCTATTCTCTCATCTATTCTTTTCCATTTTTTAAAAAAGTAATCTCTACACCTCCTGTAGGGTTTGAATTCACAACCCTAAGATCAAAAGTCACATGCTCTACTGACTGAGCCAGCCAGGTGCCCCAACTTCCATCTATTTATTTATTCAACCATTTATTTATATCAAGATGGACTTGTGGGTATTTATTTTATACTATTTTTTTCTCAAATTGTTCCACTCTGGCTATTGTTAAGTTCTTTCAGTTGGCTCCTGTGTCCCTTTGACAAAGCTCCATCATTTTGTTTTTGAGGACTTTCTTTACTTTCTGGTACTACAAGATATTCCAGGCTTATCTTGTATATTCCCTGCCCAGTCCTAGAATCAGCCATTTCTCCAAGAGCTATTATTCTTTTCATTTTAGAATGGTATTAGAAACCAAGATCTGGGCACAGGGATTGCTCATTCTCCCTGGGATATCATTCGTTCCAGGCCCTCTCATCAGACAAAACTAAAGAATATATTTGTATATACTAACCCAGGTATATACACATATCTATAATTATATATGTGTGTGTTGTTAAAAAACAAAATTCAACTGAGTAAACTTGAAGGTCTATTGGCTTTATTCCATGATTCCTGAAGTCGGCAGCATCCCACCTAGCAAGTAGAAAGGAGCTCTGGAGCTACAGGAAATAGGAAGCTTTTAAGGCAGAAATGGGGTGGGATAGTAAATTAAAAGACTGGATTAGGAGAGAAAGATGGTGGTGGAATAAGAGGACCCTAGGCTCACAAATACAACTACATAACTATCATGTCATCCTAAATACCCCAGAAATCGATCTGAAGACTGGCAGAAAAATTCCACAACTTTACTTTGGGTAGAGAAGCCACACTGAGGAAGGGAGGAAGTGTGGAGACACAGCTTGGGAGAGAAACAGATCATGGTCGTAGCAGCAGCAAGGGAGCCATGGTTGCAGAGAAGGGTGAGAGACAGACTAACACACAGGAGAAGACACAGGGAAAATGAATCCTCATAGCAATTGGTTTGGAAAGCGAGAGGGTCCAAATTTCGTGAGTTCTTGCAACCAGTGGGGCCTAATGCTTGGAGTTTTAAAGGTCAGCACGCTTGGCTCTAGGAGAACTTGGAGGGCATTGGGGCTGTTCCTGGGGAGAAGGCAGGGCATTCAGCCCACAGACATAGAGCTCGTGGAAACAGCAATCTGAAGAGCTCCTGGGGTACCCAGTGGGGAGGCTACTTGCTCATCTTGGAGCATCCCAGAGAGGTAGCATTCACAGAGAGCCCTCTGGGAAGAAAGGAACTGGGAGGCACCATTTCCCTCAGCCATCGCTCAGCATAAGCACAGGGCCACCTGAGAAAACCACCAAAGGGCCCATACTCACTACCTAACTTGTTTACACCAAGTCCCACCTCCCTGCACTGAAGAACTACCCTTCCCAGTAGCACTGTCCTCAGTCCCAGCTTGGCATGCCCCCTCCCCCAGAAGACTGGCTCAATACCACGTCTCCTGACCCGGGAGTTTTGTGAGGCCTCGTTTCCCGTGGCAGCAGTGATAGGTCTCATTTCACAAGCAGACCAGAGCACACCTACTCAAAATGTACCACATTCAGGTCAACTCATGCTCTCTCTCTCAAATGAGTAAATAAAATCTTTAAAAATAAATAAATAAAAGCATCAAGACAGAAGAAGACAGTTACATACAAAGGAAATCCCATAAGGCTATCAGATTTTCCAAGCCAGAAAGGAATGGCATGATATATTCACTGTTCACAACAGGCAGAGAGTCTCTGTAGATGATTGACCTGAAGGATAAAGTGGCCAGAACAACGCAGTGGAGTGCACGCAGCACACATTGGAGACGCTCCCGGAAGTGCCAGGTCCAGGGGGAGAGGGGACACGACATGGCCAGGGAATATAGTACCTCCTCTTCATGAAGCCATTACCCTCAAGAACAAGAGATGTAGCAGACCTTTCTAACACAAAGAAACTGGTACGGAGACTTAGACAAGGTAAGAAGACCCAGGACTTTTTCTCAAATAAAAAAACAGGACAAGGCCACAGCAGAGATCTATATGAAACAGATATAAGTAACATGCCTGATGGAGAATTTAAAACAGTGATCATAAGGATACTCACCAGACTTGACAAAAGAGTAGAGGACATCAGTGAGACCATTAACATAGAAATAAGGACTAACATAGCAGAGATAAAGGACTCAATAAATGAAATGAGAAATACTCTTGGTGGAATGACCAGCAGGTTGGAAGAAGCAGAGGAACATATTAATGACCTAGAAGACAGAGTAATGAAAAGTAATCAAGCTAAACAGAAGAGAGAAAAAAAGAATTACACAAAATAAGAATAACTTAGGGAACTCAGTGACTCTATCAAATGTAATAACATTTATATTATAGGAGTCCCAGAAGAAGAAGAGAAAAGGAGGGGCAGAGAATTTATTTGAAGAAACAATAACTGAAAACTTCCCTAAGCTGGGGAAGGAAACAAATATCCAGATCCACAAGGCACAGAGAACCCCCAACAAAATCCACAAAAGCAGATCCACACGAAGATATATTGTAATTAAACTGGCAAAATACAGTGATAGAGCAAAAATATTAAAAGTAGCAAGACAGGGCTCCTGGGTGGCTCAGTTAAGAGTCTGCCTTCAGCTCAGGTCATGATCCTGGAGTTCTGGGATTGAGCCCCATGACAGGCTCCCTGCTCAGCGGGAAGTCTGCTTCTTCCCTCCCACTGCCCCTTCCCCTGCTCGTGCTCTCTCTCTCTCTCTCAAATGAATAAATAAAATCTTTTAAAATAAATAAATAAATAAAAGCATAAAGACAGAAGAAGACAGTTACATACAAAGGAAACCCTATAAGGCTATTGGCAGATTTTCTAAGCCAGAAAGGAATGGCATGATATATTCAAAGTACAGAATGGGAAAAATCTGAAGCCAAGAATATTCTATCCAGCAAGGCTATTATTCAGAATAGAAGAAGAGATCAAGAGTTTCCCAGACAAGCAAAACTAAAGGAATTCATGACCACTAAAGCAGCCCTGCAAGAAATATTAAAAGGGACTCTTTGAGCAGAAAAGAGAGACCAAAAATGACAGTATGAAGGTAGGAAAAACAAAAGCAGTAAAAACGTTTTTCTGTGAAAAATCAGGCAAGGAACTCACAAAATAAAAAGATGTAAAATATAAAACCACATACCTAAAGTATGCAGAGGCAAGGAGTAAAGAATGGATCAAACTTAAATGACCAGCAACTTAATACAGACTGCTATATATAGAAGATGTCATATACAAACCTAACGGTAACCACAAAAGAAAGCCAGCAAACCACGAAATAAAGACCAGAAAGAATCAGAGAAAATCTTCAGAAACAACCACAAAACAAGTAATAAAATGGCAATAAACACATTTCTATCAGTAATTACTATGAACGTAAATGGACTAAATGCTCCATTCAAAAGACATAGGGTGACAGAATGGATAAAAGAAAGACCCATCCATATGCTTCTTACAAGAGACTCATTTTAGACCTAAAGACACCTGCAGATTGAAAGTGAGGGGTTTGGAAAATATTTGTCATGCAAATGGATGTCAAAAGGAATCTGGAGTGGCAATACTTATAATGGACAAAATACACTTTTTAAAAAAAGGCTTTATTTATTTGAGAGAGAGAATGCAATCAAGAGAGCACAAAAAGGGGGAGCAGCAGAGGGAGAGGGAGAAGCAGGCTCCCCCGTCTTGGGGCTAGATCCCAGACTGAGCCACCTGGGTGCCCCAACAAAATACACTTTAAAACAAAGACTATAACAAGAGAAAGAAGGTCACTGTATAATAATAAAGGGTATAATCCAACAAGAAGATGTAACAATTGTAAATATTTATGCACCCAACATGGGAGCACTCAAACATAAAACAGTTAATAACAAACATAAAGGAACTAACTGATAATAAACACAATAATAATAGTAGGGGACTTAAAACCCCACTTACATCAATGGACAGATCATCTATGCAGAAAGTCAACAAGTTAACAATGGCTTTGAGTGACACGCTGGACCAGATGGATTTAACAGCTATATTTAGAACATTCTATTCCAAAACAGCAGAATACACATTCTTTTCAAGTACACATGGAACAGTCTCTAAAATAGATCGCACATTAGGCCAAAAAACAAACCTCAAAAAATTCAAAAGGATCAAAGTTATACCATGTGTCTTTTCTAACCACAATGTTATGAAACTAGAAGTTAACCATAAGAAAAAATCTGGAAAGACCACAAATACATGAAGGTCAAATAACATGCTACTAAACAATTAATGGATTAACCAGGAAATAAAAGAAGAAATAAAAAAGTACATGGAAACAAATGAAAATGAAAATACAACGGTTCAAAACCTTTGAGATGCAGCAAAAGCACTTGCTAAGAGGGAAGTTTATAGCAATTAAGGTCTACCTCAAGAAGCAAGAAAAATCTCAAATAACCCAACCCTATCCCTAAAGGCACTAGAAAAAGAGTAACAAACAAAACCTAAAACCAGCAGAAGGAAGGAAATAATAAAGAGTAGAGCAGGAATAAATGATACAGAAACTAAAAACACAATAGAACAGATCAATGAAACTAGAAGCTGGTTCTTTGAATATATCAATAATTTTCATAAACCTCTAGGCAGATTTAGCAAAAAAAAAAAAAAAAGGATCCAAATAAATAAAATTACAGATGAGAGAGTAGAAATGGCAACCAACACCACAGAAATACAAACAATTATAATAGAATATTATGTAAAACTGGGGTCCTGGGTGGCTCAGTTGGTTGAGCATCTGCCTTCAGCTTGGGTCATGATCTCGGGGTCCTGGGATCGAGCCCCAAGTCAGGCTCCTTGCTCAGTGGGGAGCCTGCTTCTCCTTCTGCCTGCCGCTCCCCCTGCTTGTACTCTCTCTGTCAAATAAATAAATAAAATCTTTTTAAAAAGTATTTTAAAAAGAATATTATTAAAAACTATATGTCAACAAATTGGACAACCTAGAAGAATTGGATAAATTCTTAGAAACATATAACCTACCAAAACTGAAGCAGGAAGAAATAGAAAATTCGAACAGACTGATTACCAGCAATGAAACGGAATACGTAATCAAAAAACTCCCAACAAACAAAAATCCAGGACCAGATGGCTTCATAGGCAAATTCTACCAAACATTTAAAGAAGAGTTAATACCATTTTTTCTCAAAATATTCCAAAAACTAGAAAAGGAAGGAAAACTTTCAAATTCATTCTATGAGGCCAGCATTACCCTGATACCAGATAAAGACACCACAAAAAAAGAGAACTATAGGCCAATAAATTTGATGAACATAAATGCAAAAATCATCAAGAAAATACTAGCAAACCAAATACAACAATAGACTAAAAAAATCATTCATCATGACCAAGTAGAATTTATTCCTGGGTTGCAAGGGTGGTTTAATATTTACAGATGAATCAACGTAATACATCACATCAATAAGAGGAAGGATAAGAATCATCATTCATTTGAATAGATGCAGAAAAAGCAGGTGACAAAGTACAACATCCATTCATTTTAAAAACCCTCAACAAAGTAGGTTTAAAGGGAACATACCTGAACATAATAAAGGCCATACACGAGAAACCCACAGCTAAGATCATCTTCAATGGGGAAAAACTGAGAGCCTTTCCCCTAAGGTCAGGAACAAGACAAGGTTGTCCACTCTTACCACTTTTATTCAGCATAGAGTACTATGGAAGTCCTAGCTACAGCAATCAAGACAACAGTAACAACAAAAAAGTACAACTTTCACTATTTGCAGATGATGTGGTAATAAATATAGAAAACCCAAAAGATTCCAACCAAAAACTGCTAGAACTGATCAATGAATTCAGTAAAGTGACAGGACACAAAATCAATCTACAGAAATCTATTGCATTTCATGCACCAATAATGAAGCAGAAAGATAAATATAAAAAAATCCCATTTAAAATTGGATCAAAAATAATAAGATACCTTGGAATAAACCTAACCAAAGGGATGAAAGACCTGTACTCTGAAAACTATAAAATATTAATGAAAGAAACTAAAGACGATACAAGGAAATGGAAAGACAATCCATATTCATGGATTGGAAGAAAAAATGTTATTAAAATGTTTATATTACCCAAAGCAATCTACACATTTAACACAATCCCTATCAAAATACCAAGAGCATTTTTCACAGAGCTAGAACAAACAATCCTGAAATTTGTATGGAACCACAAAAGAACCCAAATAAGCCAAATCAATCTTGAAAAGGAAAGCAAAGCTGGAGGCATCACAATTCTGGACTACAAGTTATATTACAAAACTGTTTGGGAATGCTTAGGTGACTGGAATTTATGGGGTAGGATCAAGAAAATAATTGTCTGCAAAGAAAGAGTCCCAGAACTGTGCATAGGCATCTTCTTAAAATCTTAATACTAAGCTGTGCATGTGCAGGAAGACTCCACATAACTTAGCAGAGAACAACTGCTGGAGAGCTGTGAGCTGAACAGTGATTCTAGAAGTTACACAGTACTGGGAAACAGGAAATTCAAAACACGCAGAGTGGATAAACACTTCTGAACACCCCAGTATTTGGCTGATACCCTAGAAAGTAAACATTTTAAGTGTAGGGCTAAGTTAGACCTAAAGCAAAGGCTACTCTAAATCTACCGGAAGAAAGCTTCAAAGTAGGCCTTGAAAAGATCAAACTGATTTGCCAGAAAATTAACTGGCTGCTATAAAAAAAAAAACAATATTCTTTAAAGAAAGATAAAATCCAAACTCTCAACAACATAGTATCTCTGATGTATGATATACAATAAAAAAATGACTAGGCATTCAAAAAAAAAAAGCTGGAAAATCTGATCCATAAGCAGGAAAAAGCAACCAGTAGAAATAGAACTTGAGGGGCGCCTGGGTGGCTCAGTCGTTAAGCGTCTGCCTTCGGCTCAGGTCATGATCCCAGAGTCCTGGGATCGAGCCCCACATCAGGCTCCCTGCTCAGCGGGAGGCCTGCTTCTCCCTCTCTCACTCCCTCTGCTTGTGTTCCCTCTCTCCCTGTGTCTCTCTCTGTCAAATAAATAAATAAAATCTTTAAAAAAAAAAAAAAAGAAAAAGAAATAGAACTTGAGATTACCCAGATATTAGAATTAGAAGGCAGTATAAATATGTTTATTAACTTAATGGAGGGGCACCTAGGTGGCTCAGTGGGTTAAAGCCTCTGTCTTTGGCTCAGGTCATGATCTCAGGGTCCTGGGATCGAGCCCTGCATTGGGCTCTCTGCTCGGCAGGAAGCCTGCTTCCTCCTTTCGCTCTGCCTGCCTCTCTGCCTACTTGTGATGTCTCTCTGTCAAATAAATTTAAAAAATCTTAAAAAAAAATGTAATGGAAAATATGGTCATAATGAATAAATGGACAATGATGAGAGACAAACTCTCTAGAGGCCTGATACACAAAGGAAGCCATTTAAGATTTCTTTCTAAGTCAGCATGACTGTATATAAACTTTGTTCAAACCAAAAGCCTGATTTATGGTCTGCCATGCTTGCATTGTACATCTGCTTTGTGAATGAGTAACTAAAGGAAAACCATCTTCTCCTTGAGATATTGATTAATTAATGCTCCTAATCCCTGCATTTCTTGACATTAAAATTTGTGATTCCTCCCTATATGCTAATTATAATCTTGTGAGCTTTTACAAGATGTAAAAAACTATATAACCCTGTAAAAACTGTTCATTCCCTGGAGCACTTTCTTTCCTGTGACCAGCATGTTTCCTGGGCAGCTGTCCTAATTTGGGCTCAAATAAAACTCTCTTTCTTAGAGATTCTAAAAGGCTTGTTCATTTTGCGTCAACAATAGGAACTCCAGCAGAAAAACAGAATGTATAAAATAGAACTGAAAATGGAAGCTTTATGGGGCGCCGGGGTGGCTCAGTCAGTTAGGCGGCTGGCTCTTGGTTTCAACTCAGGTCATGATCTCAGGGTCCTAAGATAGAGCCTGTGTGGGCTCCCCACTCCGTGGGGAGTCTGCTTATCCCTCTTCCTCTGCCCCACCTCCCACTTGCACTCTCTCTCAAATAAATAAATAAATCTTAAAAAAAAAAAGAAAATGAAAGGGACACCTGGGTGGCTCAGCTGGTTAAGCAGCTGCCTTCGGCTCAGGTCATGATCCCAGGGTCCTGGGATGGAGTCCCGCATTGGGCTCCTTGCTTGGCAGGGAGCCTGCTTCTCCCTCTGCCTCTGCCTGCCACTTTGCCTGTTTGTGCTCTCTCTCTCTCTGACAAATAAAGTAAATAAAATCTTTTATAAAAAAAAAAAAAGTGAAAGTTTTATAGCTGAATAAACTGAAATGAAAATTTCACTGAATGAGCATAAGAATAGATGGGAGGCATCAAAAGAAACAGTCAGTAATCACCATGTTAGATCAATAATGATCCAATCTGAAATACTTTAAAAAGGAAAAAGATTGGGAAAAAAAAGATACTTATGGAACAAGACTTACAACTAAAGTTCTATGATTTTTTTTTTTTTAGATTTTACTTATTTATTTGACAGAGATAAAGATATCACAAGTAGGCAGAGAGGCAGGCAGAGGGAAAGGGGGAAGCAGGCTCCCCGCTGAGCAGAGAGCCCGAGAAAGGGCTTGACCCCAGGACCCTGAGATCATGACCTGAGCTGAAGGCAGAGGCTTAACCCACTGAGCCACCCAGGCACACCATAACTAAAATTCTAGAATGAGAAGATTAACAGAATGTGGTAGAACAAAAGTTATGACCAAAACTACCAAAATTCAAGAAACAGAAAATCTTATAATCAGAGAAAAACAATACATAAAATATTGGGGAACAAAAATATGAATAATGCTGACTTAATTAGAAACAATAGTGGCCAAAAGACAACGGAATAACATCTTCAAAGAATTAAACAAAAGTATGTCAATTCAGAATTCTATTTCCAGAGAAAATATGCTTTTATTTATTTATTTTAAACATTTTATTTATTTATTTATTTTAAAGATTTTATTTATTTGACACAGAGAGAGAGCTCACAAGTAGGCAGAGAGGCAGGCGATGGGGGGGGCAGGCGGGGAGGGGGGAACAGGCTCCCTGCTGTGCAGAGAGCCCGATGCGGGGCTCGATGCAGGGCTTGATCCCGGGACCCTAGATCATGACCTGAGCGGAAGGCAGAGGCTTAACCCACTGAGCCACCCAGGTGCCCCGAAAATATGCTTTTAAAATGAAGATGAAATAAAGATATTTTCAGATAAATTAAAATTTAGATTATAACTAGCAGAACTGCAGTTTACAAAATAGTAAAGAAAATTCTTCAGGTTGAAGAGAATTGTCTTTAGATGAAAATACGGTCCGGGGTGCCTGGGTGGCTCAGTTGGTTAAGCGACTGCCTTCGGCTCAGGTCATGGTCCTGGAGTCCCCGGATTGAGTCCCACATCGGGCTCTCAGCTCCATGGGGAGTCTGCTTCTCCCTCTGACCCTCTCACCTCTCATGCTCTCTCTCACTCTCTCTCTTTCAAATAAATAAATAAAATATTTCCAAAAAAAAAAAATGCAGTCCCAATAGGAAGGAAGGAAGAACATCAGATATGGTCAATATGTGGGTAAATATAAAATATGTTTTCGTCTTTAAATGTTACTAATTTATTAAAATTATAAAATATATGACTGTTTAAAGCAAAATAATATAACACTGTAGTGGGGTTTATAATGTATGTAGCTGAAAAAAGTATGGCAACAGTAGGACAAAGAATAAGAAGTGTAAATGAAATGATATTGTCGGGCGCCTGGGTGGCTCAGTTGGTTAAGCAACCGCCTTTGGCTCAGGTCATGATCCTGGAGTCCCAGGACTGAGTCCCACACAGGGCTCCCAGCTCCACAGGGAGTCTGCTTCTCCCTCTGAACTTCTCCCCTCTCATGCTCTCGCGTGCACCCTCTCTCTCTCAAATAAATAAATAAAATCTTAAAAAAAAAAAATGATATTGTTTACAAGGTTCTTATACTTTACACGAAGTGGTACAATATTAATTCTAAGTAAACTATGTTTAATAAGGATGCATATTTTAAGCCCTACAGCAACCTCTAACAAGATACATGAAGGTATAGTAAAGAGCCAACAGAAAAATTCAAATATATCAGAAAAAATTGAGCAATTCTCCAAAAAAGAGAGGAAAGGATAGTTAATAAAAAAATGTGGCAAATAGAAATCAACCAAATAGTAAATACAAATCCAATCAAATTAATAATTACATAAATATAAATGGACTAAGTATTTCAATGAAAAGCCAGAGACTGTCACACTGGATAAAAAATGTGAAACCCAAATCACATAGTATGTACCAGAAATATATTTTAAACATAAAATCACAAGTAGACTCAAGGGGAAAAAAATGGAAAAAGATATACCAGCCAAGCAGTAAGCATAGGAAAACTAGAGTGACTATACTAATACTAGACAAAATAGACATTAAGATGAGACATAAAGAAACGTTTCATAATAGAAGGGTCAATTCATTGTGAAGACACACAATCATAAATGTGAATATACTATATAATGGAGCTTCAAAATACATGAAGCAAAAACTGAACCAACTCAAGGGAAAAATAGACAAATCCAGAATTGTAGTTTTCATGTATCTTCTACTTCAGAGATATTCTTCTATTTGCAAAATGAGAATAAGATTGGCCTCGACACTTTCAAATAATTTCTAAAGTTTTATATTCTTTTTTTTAAGTTTTATATTCTTGACAGAAGAACAAATTCTTCCATCTATTTTTTTTTTTTTAAGATTTTATTTATTTATTTGACAGAGAGGAGAGAGATCACAAGTAGGCAGAGAGGCAGGCAGAGAGAAAGGGGGAAGCAGGCTCCCTGCTGAGCAGAGAGCCCGATGCGGGGACCCTGAGATCATGACCTGAGCCGAAGGCAGAGGCTTTAACCCACTGAGCCACCCAGGTGCCCCAGTTCTTCCATCTATTAACTACTCTATCAAAATGTTTGAGATGGGGAGGATGCTGCAGTGGTAGATAAATCCTGGTGGGCTTATCCCATTCCTTTCCTGAATGAACCCAGGACATGACAAATTCAATGATTACTCACCTGAGAAAGCCTTTTGAAGATACTCTTCCCAATGTTCACTTTTCAATCCTCTTCATCAGGAAGACAAAACATTATAAATGTATGCACTTAACAGAACTTGAAAATACTCGAAACAAAACCTGATGGAACTAAAGGGAAAACAGAAATAAACACTTCTCTCATATCTCTAATTACTAGATTTTTAAAAATCAGTAAGAATAAAGGACATCTGAATGACAACTCATTAGCTCCCCCTTAACCCAGAGGACACTTTTCAAGGCCCAAAGGGGAAGCCTGGAAGGGTAGATAGTACTGAACCCCATATATACTGGTTTTTTTCTATACATACATACCTATAATAAAGTTTATTTTATAAATTAAATTAGGAACAGTAAGAGGTTAACAGAAATAATAATGAAATATAACAATTATTAACAATGCGCTGTGTGTTGCAAAACTTTTACAGTATGTTATGTGAATGTGTTCTTTTTCCCCAAATATCTTATTGTGCCCTACTCACTCTTCTCCTTGTGATGTGAGATGATAAAATGCCTAATAATGCGAGGAAGTGAGGTGAGTGATGTACACGTTGTGACACAGCATTAGGCTACTACTGATGTCACCAAACGAGGAGCGTCTGCTTGGGGATAGCAGTTGAGGGCTGGTAACTAAAACTGAGGAAAGAGAAATGGCCGACAAGGGGGGGGAGGGCAACTTTATGGATCACCTTAACCCAACAGAATTTGTAGAACAATTTGTTCACAATTGCCAAAAACGAGGAAAAAAACGAGAAGAGGAAGGAAGGAAGGAGGGAGCTCGAGCAAGCACGAGCTACCTTTCTGTGTCGTCCGCTCCCCGTTCTGCTATGGTTTGGGAATATTTTTATTCAGAACTTGACGTATATCCACATCCTACTTGGGCATATATACTGAGCACCTGCTCTGCACCTAGTAGATACATTATGTGTTTGCTGGTGTCAAGACTTCTTTCTAAGACATACCAGGGCTTCTTCCGCGACAAACACGACGCCAAGCTCCCAGAACGCGCTTCCTGGTCCCGGGCATCCCTCAAGCCCCCCCCCCCCCGCTGGTAGCCCACCCTCAAGCCCTAAGAGCCTCCCAGCGATCTCCTCAGCGCCAGCCAGCAGCCGCGCTTGCGCATTCTGCGCAGCAATTTGGGGCGGGGCCGGGCCCTCCCTACTGAAGACTACATTTCCCACAGACCTCTGCTCCTAGTTGCCTTCCGGCTTTCTTGCTGGTGTCGGCTCGGAGAGGTGAGTTGGTCGCGTGCATTGAGGAAATGGGCGCGGGGGCGGCGCGGGGGCGGCGCGGGCTTCTGTGTGAACCGGATTGCACTGACTGTGGAATTTGTGACGCTGACTGGGCATCGGGTACCCTGAGGCGTCCTTTCTCTTTCCGCTTAAGGGCTGCACATATCCCTCGGCCCAGAATGGCTCCGACTTAGATGTATGAACCCCAGAGTGAAGGCCCCCAACAAAAAGACGCGGTCTTCAGAACTGCAGCTCTCAGAACCACAGCTTAATCAGAGCTCCCTCGTAAGGAAACTACCATGACTTCAGAGACAGATTCCAGACTTGGCCTTTGTACTCGGCCTTTCTCTGATACCGGGAAGGCTGAGCTTTTACCCCAGACTCCCTCTTAGTTCCATCGGGTTATGTGCGTGGTGGATGGTGGGAGCAAGTGTGATAGCGGGGGTGTGTTCTGAGTTAGCCAGGGCGGGCTGAGTTCCAAGAAAGGCTCAATGCCTCAAGATTCCCGTCTCTTTTCCCCAATTCTGCTGATCTTTAGGAAGGAGAGAGAAAGGAGGAGATAACCATTTGTATGTCTATATCCTTTGTTCCGTGAAATGTAACTTTTATTTATCTGGACATGGAAACATTTGCATCTCCTGGAAAAGAATGAAAAATGCGTGCGGACTGAAAAGAGAAAAAAGCAGCCCTTGCATTAATCCGGCTAGGAGAGAAGAGACAGATAAAGCCAGCTGCAAAATTAATAGAAAGTATTATTCATGCAGCAGTTGTAAAATGCTACAACTCCCTCTTTGAGAGATTACAGCTGTTTTACCAGTGATGCCCCAGACTCGCTTTGCCATTTTTTATTTTATTACTGGAGATACCCGATTGCTAAACTGCCCTCCCTTGAAGATAACACTTAATCTCCAATTAATCTCTGCTTTTCCTAGTATCACTTCAGAAAACCGCAACCATTCTGGAATTGTTCCTGCTTCCCATACATCCTTCAAAATCCTTCAGTTGCAACTCAGCCCTTTACAAAAGAGCTTTTCTTCTCCTCCTCCATTGCATTCCAACCCTTCCTGTGGAATTTCCTCCTTCTCTTAAATCAATAAATCTGATTTTGTTGGATTATACAAGCTTGTTCCAGGTAGTCTTTAGCTGGTTAGGCTTCAACGCAGGAAATACCCTATCCATAGAGCTGACGCTTTGCTCTTCTTTCCCAGTGAATGATAGGGACGATCTGGTTACCTCCTGCCTCCTCTCCAGTGGGTATTCCTGTGAACATTTGGCAGTCATTTCCTTCTGTGAGCTGTTTCTTTCTAATCGTTTAAATGGCTAGCAAGTAAACCTGAAGGGAGGCCAACTGCAGAGCTTTATTTTAGGCTTTGATTTGTTGAGAGGATTACAATTTAGTTGGAATCATATGCTAGATATCTTTGATCTTTATCACTGTCCTGAATTCAAAAGTAGGCAAAGGTAGGAGATAGTTCCATTGGTGACAGGGTTTTCTGCTTTCGTGGCTTTTTTAGGATTTTTAATGGAGGGTTTGTGTTAACAAGAGAAGGGAATGGAAGATGTTAGTAGAAATTTGAGAAATGGTTTGAAGTTTTTGACAACATGAGTGGTCAGGCCTTATATTTATGTGGTCTTAGGAGAGGCAGTTGAGTTATGGAGCTAAATTACCAGTGTTCTAGTCCTAAAACTGCCACTTACAGCTGGGTGAAATTGGGGTAATTTATTTCATCTCTTTGTGCCACAGTTCCTTCAAATGTGAGAGGGTAATGACAGAAACTGCTGTATAGGATTGCTATGAAAAGATGAATTAATATATGTAAAGTCCTCAGAGAATGTTTCACACATAATAAGTGCTCAGTAGATTTGTTGCTATTATGTTGTAATTCCAGCTTTTTTCTCATTACCCAGATCCAAAAATTGTGAGGATTTTCCCACTTTGGTTTCGTCCATCCACGAACCCCCTTTTATAAATTGTTGTTAATCAGGAGGAATTGCTTATCAATGTGAAGTTTGAAATTTATTAGCTAGCATTATAAGAGCAAGGCTGAGAAGGTCAAATATTTTATGGAAAACGTATGTAATATTCTTCATCTTCAGTGATATAACTGACTTTTATTTAATGTTTATTTGCTATTTTAAGTGCTTTATTATATGTGATATCTTATTTTTTTTTTTAAGATTTTATTTATTTATTCAACAGAGAGAGAGAGATCACAAGTAGACAGAAAGGCAGGCAGAGAGAAGCAGGCTCCCTGCTGAGCAGAGAGCCCGATGCGGGGCTCGATCCCAGGACCCTGAGATCATGACCTGAGCCGAAGGCAGAGGCTTTAACCCACTGAGCCACCCAGGCGCCCCTGTGATATCTTATTTAATCCTCATAACAGCCTTTTGAATTAGAATCTATAATTATCACCATTTTTTTAATGTGAGGTGACTAAGGCTGAAAAGTTAAGTGACATGTCCAGAATCACAGTTAATAATTATCAGAGCTAAGATTTGTATCCTGAAAGTGGCACACCAGAGTCTGTATTAGTAATTAATTATAACAGTATACCAAGTTTCATCATCATGTGTACTTAAAAAGAATTCCTCCTGCCTTACTCAGTAACTATTATGATGGAAGGAAGAGATAGATATTAATCTGCTGTCAGCAAGCACTGTAAAGTTATGTCCAAATTGTACTGAAGCTATGGGTTGTGGAGGTAATGGATTTCATACAGTAAGATTTATGTCTCACAGGTTTTCTGTGTGGGTGTGTTTTTAAAAATTTTAATTCCAGTATCGTTAATAATGTCTCACAGTTTTTATTTTAATGATTTATTTTTAAAGATTTTATTTATTTATTTGACAGAGAGAGAGATCACAAGTAGGCAGAGAGGCAGGCAGAGAGAGAGGGGGAAGCAGGCTCCCCGCTGAGCAGAGAGCCCAATGCGGGGCTCGATCCCAGGACCCTGAGACCATGACCTGAGCCGAAGGTAGAGGCTTAACCCACTGAGCCACCCAGGTGCCCCTATTTTAATGATATTTTATGCAAAGTCAGATTAGTAAAATAAAGAGATCCAATAGTTCCAACTGGAGGCTTCATAGGAATCTTAGCCCAAAGCTTCGGCTCAGAAATAAAATAAATTTATTTCTCAGTACGATGTGAAAGAAAGCAGCCATGAGACTGCTGTTGTTACTTAAAAGGCATCAGTCAAGGATTTTTTACCATTCATTTCTAGATAGAATTCCAGCTTGGCTCATGAATTAGAAGGTGAAGTAAGTAAAAAACAAAAAGAAAAGTCACTTGAGGCTCCTGGGTGGCTCAGTCAGTTAAATGTCTGCCTTAGGCTCAGGTCCCAGGGTCGTGGGATCGAGCCCTGAGTCAGGCTCTCCACTAAGTGGGGAGCCTGCTTCTCCCTCTCCCTCTCCCTCTGCCTGCTGCTCCCCCTGCTTGTGCTCTTGCTCTCTGTCAAATAAATATATAAAATCTTAAAAAAAAAAAAAAAGAAAGAAAAAAGAAAGAAAGCAAAGTGTCCCAGGAAAAACAATAAGGTGTTCTTAGAGTATCCTGGGCTTTTTTCTCAGTTCAACAGAAGACTTAAAGAAAACCTTGAAATGGGCAAATTTTTGCCTTATTTGGAGTATTTGTGTATGTTAGGTTAACATTGTGTTTAATATGGTGATGAGTGTTGCTGGCTATTCCTGTAAACATTTTAACTGGTCCTTCTAGGCGTATGTGTGATTTTTTTTTTTTTTCCTGTCACAAGAATTTAATGCCACACATGTTGGGATTTATTTATTTATTTATATTTTTCTTTAATTAATTTATTTTTTTAAGTAGGCTCCACACCTAGTGTGGAGCCCAACTAGGGGCTCAGACTTATGACCCTGAGATCAAGACCGGAGCTAAGATCAAGAGTCTGACGCTTAACCAACTGAGCCACCCAGGCGTCCCATGGGATTTTGTTTTTTTAAACACACTGGCTTTTCATCAAAATTTCATCAAAATTAGGGCATTTCATCAAAATTAGGGCAATGTCATAATTTTTTTTTTTAACATCATCATTTTTTAATATGTGCCTGGTTTTCAGTGGTATAGATGCACTACTATTTAACCATTTCCTAGATGAGATTCTTTTCAGCCTTTGTTCACTGTAAACCATACCTGTCTGCATGCCTCTGAAGACATCTTTATATACATGTGCAAATAGTTCCTTTAGTCTTAGAAGTGGAGTTCTGGGAACTGGTTCACAGGGCTTACAGGGTTATAATGTTTAAATGCTGTTTCACATAATATATATATATATATGAATTATATATTATAATTATATATTATATTATTATTAATATAATATAATGTATTATATTATATAATTATATATTATAATTCACATAATTATAAATTTGGACCAACACAGTGTCCATTTCCTCATGACCTTACTACTCTGGGACATCATTAGTCTTTTAGACCTCCCAGTCCTGTCACTGTAAAAGTATAACTTTTTTTAAAAGATTTTATTTATTTATTTGACAGAGAGAGATCACAAGTAGGCAGAGAGGCAGGCAGAGAGAGAGGAGAAAGCAGGCTCCCTGCTGAGCAGAGAGCCCGATGGGGGGCTCCATCCCAGGACCCTGAGATTACGACCTGAGCCAAAGGCAGAGGTTAACCCATTGAGCCACCCAGGCGCCCCAAAAGTATAAATTTTTTTTAAAGATTTTTTTTTTTTAATTTGACAGAGAGAAAGATCACAAGTAGGCAGAGAGGCAGGCAGAGAGAGGAGGAAGCAGGCTTCCCGCTGAGCAGAGAGCCCGATGCGACTCGATCCTAGGACCCTGAGATCATGACCTGAGCTGAAGGCAGAGGCTTAACCCATTGAGCCACCCACCCACCCCCCAAAAGTATAATTTTTGTGTGTGCTTCATACATATCTCCTTAATTAGTAGTGAGGCTTAGTATCTTTTGAAAGGTTATTTCTATTTTTTTTTTTAGTGAATTGCCCTTGTTCAGGTTCCTCTCAGTGAAGTAGAAATCTAGTCTTCGGAAGCAAAAACCAAAGTTGAAAGATGACTTTTAAGTTAGAGAAATGTGAACTCAGAGCAAAGCTTTACCACTTAATAAGTGTGAATCTGGGCAAATGATTTCGCCCCTGAGCATTGGTTTCCTGATCTATTGAGAGATGAGAAGACATACATAGCAGAGCAGTGCCAAGGGTCACGGGGTGATGTACGTAAAGCACCCGTCATGTAACAGTTCCCCATGAATGTTTGACTAACTGTGGTGGTCATGGTATGAGAGGGGGAGGTGCAAAGGATGTCAGGGTATGTCCCGATTGGGAAACAGAGTAATGAGTTGTTTGGGCTGGGGAAAGGCCAGTGGCAGCAGCTGCCAGGCTCAGTCTGTATGGTTTTCAGGCTTCGTATTTAGGAAGTTCTGGCAGGATCCCGGGGGCTCAAGAGACTGTATATGGGTGGTATGACCCCGTCTCAGCCCTGAAAAGTTGTACTGGAGGGAAGAGGAGTCCAACATCAGGACCAGATCTACATTGCCAGATGGGGAATCCTTCTCTGAAGTATTCAGGCTTTTATACCAAATCCATCATCGTTCAGCTGGATTTCCTCAAGGCTTGGATTTCTTCAGACTTCTTATAGTCTCCTCTAGTTTTTATGAGTATGGGATCAGGGTGGTGGGTATAGTGGTGGAGAATAGTTAGGAAGTAGGAAGGGAAAAGAAAAAACTCATTAACATAAGTCATTTGGGGATCTCTGAGTTACATTTGATTTCATGGTCTCTTTTTTTCTTTCAGATCTGGCTTATTGGGGCTTTGCAGTTCTCCAACAGAGAAATCTTGAAAAGGACTGACCAGTTCTTGCATTTTGAAACCATGGCCCACGTAAGTTGATGTTCTTTTCTCCTTTTTGAAATATTGTTGATCTCTAGGTTATGTGTACATATTCATTCCCTTATCTTGAAACTCTGCCCAAGAACTTGCTTTAGCTACTCTCAGTCCCATGAAGGTTGGGGATAAATAGCCCAGTGTCCTTTCTAGGTGTCCTTCCCTCTTCTCCACTAATGTGGACCACCTCCTAGCTCCAAAGTCTTCTGTCAAGAGCCATGAGGGAGCGAAAGTGGAATGCCTTGAGAAAAATGCAGGCATTCTCTGCAGAATGTCCCCTTGCTAACATTTTCCAATAGAACAGCTTTTGATTTTCATGTTTAAACTTCAGAGAAAGTATGTTTCTCTGAACACAGTGATTTTTAGTCTGGTTTTACGTAGGAAAAATTTGTGTCTCCAGTACACAATTTGACATCTTTTCAAAGTTTTTGAGCTTTTTATTGACATGTAACACACATAGAAAAAAGTACACAAGTCTTAAGTGTGTAGCTGAACGAATTTTCATGAATTGAGCATATCTGTGCTATCAGCACTCAGGTCAAGAAAGAGAATATTGCTAGTACCTAAGATGCCCCCTTTTCAATCACTCCAGTGGCCCACCCAGCCCAGATATAACCACTATCCTGACTTCTGTTTTTTTTTGTTTTTTTTTTTAAGATTTTATTTATTTGAGAGAGAGAGAGCTCATGAGCAGGGGGAGGGGAGGAGGAAGAAGTAGACTCCTTGCTGAGTAGGGAAGCCCAATCCAGGGCTGGATCCCAGAACCCCAGGATCATGACCTGAGCTGAAGGCAGCTGCTTAACGGACTGAGCCACACAGGCGCCCCCACTATCCTGACTTCTAACATTATAAATGAATTTTGCCTATTTTTAGAACTTTATATATGTGAAGTTGTATAGTTCAGTACAACCTTTTTTAACAAAAAATAATTGCAGGAGAGTCTCGTTATATTTCACATATAATTGCTAGACTGTCAGAACCGTCTGCAGGTGTTTTGAGATGCATGCAAATATCATTAAAAGGACGTGTGTATCTGGTGCTGCTGGTGAGAATGGAAGTATCAGAGCTTCATACTGAGCGTGAGTCATAACTGAGTGTTATGTTCTTGCTGAAATGCATTTTCATAGTGCACTTACCATATAGCTCTTGTGTAGTATAAAATGAGTTTCTAAAAAGTTGTGGAAGTATTGAAGAAATTGTGGGGAAAGACACAAAGCAAGTGAGAAAAATGAATTCAGTAAAAGAGACAATGAAAATACTAAAGCTAAAGATACGTGTGCAGTAACTAACCCATATGAACTGTGATTCTATACTGGAGGGAGCTGTGAGGCTATTTGGAGGCTTGGAATTGATGTATAATGCAGCGGAGTTCTTTGCTTTAAAATGATGGGAAAATAGGTACCTGTTTAATAATGTAGTTGTAGAATGTCTGATATTCAGGAAGGGGTTATTGATATTAAGTGGGAGATCCTTGTTTTGAAAACTTTCCTTGAAGATCTGTGGTTTGATTAAAGAAAGAATTTGGTCCTGTTTGAATGCCTAGAGGGGAAAACTCCAGACTTCTTCACAGACATGAGTTTTCCAGTACGTAAGATGAGATTTAGTGTTGGCTGGTCTCAGTCTCTGTATGTGTTGAAATCTTAAGGTATGTATGTAAGGCTTTTAGGACTGGGTGGATTGGGTAGGGATGTAATTGGGGCCTTATATTATAAGGCCTAAAATTTCATATGCTTATTTGATATCTTTATCAGGGCTCCAAAGGCCTAATCATGAGTTCCCTTGCTCTTGCCAGATATGCTCCCCATCCAGCAGAAAAGACTTCCACCTGGCTAGCTTTCCTATCAGGAAGATGACCTAAACCCCTCCCGGTCCTCACTCTAAAGGGTTTCACCTCCTTGCCGGCCCACAGAATTATTCAAACAAACTAGTCACATCCTCCTGCGGGAATCAGGGACACCTTACCCTCTTTTTACTACAAAGCCTGCCTCCCACAGACCCTGCTTGTTCACTCCATTCCTGAGTGCAACCCTTGTGTGGCCCTGCATGACGTGTGGTGTTCTCCTCCCCTGGGCTGTGAGTATACATGTCTAATAAATGCTGTCAATCTCATCTGTCCAGTGTCAGGAATAGAGCCACCTCATACTATTTAAGCCAAGGGATCTCTCCCTCACTAGTGGGTGATTGGGAGGTAATCAAAACAGAACTGCAAAGAGAGATCGAGAATCATCTCCAGCAAACCCTGAGAGAAGAATACCAGGAGCAAAGTCCATTGTGTAATTTTACAAGATGTACGGGTTTAGAGCAAGGCTTCTCAACCTTGGGACTATTAATATTTTGAGCCAGAGAATCTTTTATTGTGGGGACTTGATCTCTGCATTGCAGGATGTCTAACAATGTCCCCGGCCTTTACCAATTAGATGCCTGTAACACCCACACTCCCTCCCCCCAGTGGTGACAACCGAAATTGTCTCCAGACATGGCCAGATGTCTTCTGCGGAGTAAAATCACTCCTTATTGAAAACCACTGGTCCAAAGTGACATCATCATGGTTGAGTATCCTCTAACTCAGGAATGAGGAAGGGTGTTCAGTGAGGGATGATGGATAATAAAGACTAAGAAGGTCATCCAGATGCACAAGTAATAGACAGTGTAGGCTGTGAGAGCTGAGGAAGATGTTTGAAATTGAACTGAATTAAAATATCTAAATAGGAAAAGAAAAAGACTGAATCTAAAATATTCAAAACATGGACTACCATGTAGCAATTTCTATAAAGTTGACTAAAAAAGTGGTCCTTATAGGGAAAATGTTTGTAAGAAAATATGACTTTATGATGAGCTTGAGTCTGTTTTCTTAGAAGAGCTATTGTAGTATATTTGGGAGAAGTTCTAATCAATATTTTTTTGGGAAAAGAAGGTGGAAGACGTTTCCCATGAATTTGTGGTGGAGAAACAGAGCTTGTAGAAGTCTTGTGTGTAGGGTTTCATTTAATTGGGACTTTTTGGTTATTTTATTCATTTCCAGATATTTTTGGGTAAAAAATTAATCTTATCTGTAGCCACAGGACTATTCAAGACATGTAGAACTCTCCTTCCGTGATACTAATTTTCTTACTGTCCCCGATACATAAGCCCTACCCCAGTTGCTTGTTATGTGAACCCTTTTCTGCATTGCAGTCCTTGATCTCCTCCCTTTTCATTTAAAAAATATTTCATTTATTTTCACAGGTAATACATGAGTCTTATTTTTTCAGGGTTCAGTGACATTCAGGGACGTGGCGATAGACTTCTCACAGGAAGAATGGGAATTCCTGGACTCAGCTCAGAGGGACTTATATAGGGATGTGATGTGGGAGAATTATAGCAATTTCATCTCACTAGGTAAGGCTATTTATCCCAAACTATGTTGGCTTTCTCTGCTGTCAATTTCAGGACTATGTTTTGAGAAACTAGATACATTTTTTCTCTCTGTTCCAAAGGAATGGTTTTAGCTTCATTAGGTTGGAAAAAGGCTCCTCTATTTAACATGTCATCACTTTCATCCAGCTCTGTCCTTCAGATTTTCTTCAGCCTCTGTAATTTACTTGTTTCACTGCTATCCAAAGGCTGGGCTTGAATTCTGGGCTGCTAACAGCAGAAGCATTGTCTAAGAAATCAGATTTTACATTATATTTGAGCTCAGAATTGGTGCAAATACTTAACACTCCTTTCTAATCCACCTGCAAGGAAAAGTACCTAAACACAGGGGTTTTGAGTCTCTCTAAAAATCAGGGGAGCCTATAGAACTTACAAAGTATGAAATGGATCCACAAAGTTCATTTAAAACTCAAGTAAACACATTCTGTTTCCTATAACAAACATAGTTAGTTCTGCCTGCTTTGTGGTCGAAATTTAAAATCTAAGAACTTTGCATTTAACATTGAGTAAATAATCCTAGAAAGGATCAGAAGTCGTCTCAGGAAGACACTGTCTTGCCAGCAAATTGATAACAATAAAAATAGCTAATACACACACATAGGTGTGTATATATATGTGTATATATATACATATAAATATATATATATAGCTTCATATTTTTGTACTTAGATACTATTCTGAGCATTGTGTGTTATTACTTAATTCTCACAACTCTATAAGAAATATACTATGATTATCCTCATTTCAGACGAGAAAACTTAGGCATAAGAGGATAATAATTGGCTGAGGTAACACAGCAACAAAGGCAGGATTTAAACCCAGGCAGTCCAGATCCAGATTATGTGTTCCCAACCACTACACAAGACTGCGTCTCTACAGAGCTTGTGTGAGTTTAAATCATATTAATAGTCCTGTTTTTAACCATCTATTCCTTGTGCTTCTGAAGTTACCCTAATATGAGTGCTCTTCAACTCCCTTGCATTTCTTTGCTCTTAGGCTTTATAAAGTACCATTTTGATCTGTAGTTAATTATGAACTTAACCAAATTTGAACCTGACTTTTGGACTTATAATTTCATGTCACATTATCTTTTAAGCAGAACCTTCGATTTCTAAACCAGATGTGATTACCTTATTGGTTGAAGGGAAGGAGCCCTGGATGGTTGGAAGGGAAGGGACCAGAAGACACTACTCTGGTGAGTGAAGGCTGAGCAAGATGGGGGACTTATTGCTGCAGGTAATCAGCCAAGCCTATTAGCCTTGAGATGTTGTTGGGAATCTCTCCTCAAAAACCCATGGCCCGTGGAGGAAAGGGCTGAGACCTGGGAAGCAAATTAAAATTTTTAAAACCTGGACACCAAAGGAACTTCATGTTCATCTTGATTACAACTTTATGTTTTTCTCATTTCTCATATTTTCTCCTACTTCAGAGAGAGGAGCTGTTCTCAGTAGAAGAAAAAAAGATAATAAACATAAGAGCTGAAATCAACAAGACAGAAAAAGTAGAGAAAATTAATAAAGCCAAAAGTTGATTTCTTGAAAAGATCAACAAAGTTGATAAACACTCAGCTTGGCCCATCGAGGAAAAAAAAAAGCAACAACAATTGCTAATACTAGGAATGAAAGATTAACTGGGTTATCACTTCACACCCTATAGCCATTAAAAGAATAATGAGAGAATACCATGAGTAATACTATGCCAATAAATTCGACATCTTAAATAAAATGGAAAAACTCTTTGAAAAACACAATTATCAGAACTGATACAAGATAAAAAAAGAAAATATGAGTAACCTTATATCTGTCAAAATAATTGAATTAATTATCAGAAATCTTTCTGTAAAGAAAACACCAGGTTCAAATGGCTTCACCAGCAAATTCTATTAAATATTTACAGAAGAAATAACAGTGGTACACACATTACTTCATAAAAGGTAAAGAATAGCTTCCCAACTCATTTTCCAAGAATAGTGTAACTCGTATACTATGTCCTGATGAATTACTAAAGGGGAAAAAAATGATCTAGCATATGTAAATCTAGCATATGTAAAATCTAGCATATGTAAAAATAATGATCAAGTAGGGTTTATTAGTGTGAAAAAAATTAATCCATGTCATTCACAGTATTAACAAGAATGAGAGAAACTATGCAATTGTGTCCATATATGTAGAAATAGCATATGATAAAATTCAACATCCATTCATAATAAAATTTTCAGGAAACCAGAAATTAAAGGGAACTTCCTTAAAAAATACTGCTAAAAAAAATACTACATCATAAACTTCATCATACTTGATCGAAGAATTTCCCCCTTAAGATTGGGAACAACGGGGCGCCTGGGTGGCTCAGTTGGTTAAGCAACTGCCTTCGGCTCAGGTCATGATCCCGGAGTCCTGGGATCGAGTCCCGCATCGGGCTCCCAGCTCCACAGGGAGTCTGCTTCTCCCTCTGACCTTCTCCCCTCTCATGCTTTCTCTCACTCTCTCTCTCTCTCTCTCAAATGGATAAATAAAATCTTAAAAAAAAAAAAAGATTGGAAACAACGCAAGAGTGCTCACTTTTCCCATATCTATTTAACATCGTTTTGAAGGTTCTAGCATTGCAATATGGCAAGAAAAATAAGAGACATAAAATCAAAAAGAAGGAAGTTAAACTGTTTAGAGATGGCATGATTGTGTACATAGAAAATCCTAAGGAATCAAAACAGCAACTACTCAAAGTAATACATGAAGATCACAGTAAGATCACAGGATACAAAGTTAATATATAAAAATCAATTGTGTTTTTATATACTAGAAGTGAAAAAAATAAGGAATTTAAAGTAAAGTCAATTAAGTCAATTAAGAAAATTAAAAGCAAATTAAGTCAATTTACATTAGTGTCAAAAAACAAAAGTACTAAGGAATAAATTTAACAAAACATGTAAGACCTCTACACTAAAAATCACGGAACATTGTTAAGAGAAATTAAAGACCTAAATAAATGGAGACTGTTTTGGGGATGAGGAACCTCGGTATTGTTAAAATGTCAATTTTATAGTTTTAACAAGCTGATTCCAAAATTTATATGGAAAAACAATGGACTTAGCATTTCTAAGGTCATCTTGGAAAAGGAAGAATATATTATAGGACTTAGACTACATGACTTCAAGATACTTAAAGATTCATTATAAAACTACAGTAATCAGGGCACCTGGGTGGCTCAGTTGGTTAAGTGACTGCCTTCAGCTCAGGTCATGATCCCAGGTTCCTTGGATTGAGCCCCACATCAGGCTCCCTGCTCCACAGGGAGCCTTCTCCTTCTCCCTCTGCCTGCATCTCCCCCTGCTTGTGCTCTCTCTCTCTCTGTCAAATAAATATATAAAATCTTTAAAAAAAAATAAAATAAAAATAAAACTATAACAATCAAGGAGCACCTGGATGGTTCAGTATGTTGAGTGTCCAACTCTTGATTTTAGCCCAGGTCATGACCTCAGGGTCGTGAGAGTGAGCCCTGCATCAGGCTCCAGACCAGGTGGGGAGTCTGCTTGAGATTCTCTCCCTCTGCCCCCTACTCACATTATCTCTCTCTCTCTTATATTAATAAATCTTAAGTAAATAAATACATACAGTAGTCAAGACATTGAATATTGGATAAGGATCAACAAACAGAACAGAACAAAGATCTTAGAGGTAGAACTCACACTTAAAAGATCATTTATTTTTTGACAAAGGCACCAAAACATTCCAATGGGGAAAGGAAAGTTTTTTCAACAAATAGTGCTGGCATAACCGGGGAAAAAATCTTGACCCCTACCTCATCCCCAAATTAATTTAAGATGTCTTTTAGAACTAAATATAAAAACTAAAAAATATAAAAAGCCAAATATAAAAGCTAAATATGAAAAATAAAAAAATTTAAAACTTAATATAAATTTTATATAAAAAACATGAAAGCTAGGGATACCTGACTGGTTCAGTCAGAGGAGCATGCAACTCTTGATCTTGGGGTTGTGGGGTATAGAAATCACTAAAAAATAATAAAAAATAAACTTACAAAAAAATGAAAGCTAAATCTTTTAGAGGAAAACTGGGAGAATCTCTTGGTTTGAGTATTATACTATGGTTATGTAAGATGTTAACATTGAGAGAGGCTGGGTGAAGGTTGCATCAGACTTTCCTGTATATTTCTTTGCAACCTCATAGGAATCTAGTTTTTTCAAAATAAAAAGGAAACAATAGAATAGGGGCAAGACGGGAAGAAGGAAGACCAGTCAGGAGGTTATTTCTTTTGTCCCGGTTGAAGATGATAGTGGTTTTGATTGGAATGGCAATGATGGGAGGAAGAGTTAGATTTATGGTAGATTCACACAATACATGTTGGTCTGCTCCTCTGTCTGGATACTTTCCTCAACCTTGCTTGTATTTCAACAATCAGCTTGGGGCTGCCCTCATCGGGGGATGTCCTCTTTACCCGGATTGGACTCCTCACACAGCGTCCTTCCCCCAATGTGGATAAGAAGCATCTTTGTCTTTTAGTTGATGTTATTTTATCCATCTACATTTAAGTAATTTTCTTACGTATTGAAGTGCAAATCTAGTATTTTCCTAATTTTTTCCGGTTGTTCAACATATTCTTTCTTCCTTTTTTTCCTCTCCTGCCTTTCCTGGATTAATCAAATATTTTGATTTTAGCTTTTGCCTCTTGAGTATGTTAGTTACATATACTTTTAGTTTTCTTCTCAGAGTTGCCCTAGAAATTAAAACATGGATTCTTATTACATTGTACCTTAAACTAATTCCTTTATATCTTTACCAATATTGTGAAGATATTAATAATATTTTATTTATTTTTAAAGATCTTATTTATTTATTTGACAGAGAGAGCAGAAGCAGGGGGAACAGCAGGGGGAGAGGGAGAAGCAGGCTCCCCACTGAGCAGGAAGCCCAACACAGGGCTTGATCCCAGGACCCCCGGATCATGACCTGAACCAAAGGCAGACGCTTAACCAACTGAGCCACCCAGGCGCCCCAATACTTATTTTGATTTACCTACATGTTTACCTCTTAGAGTGCTCCTCATTTTTTTCTGCACTGCCATGCTTCTATCTGAAATCGTTTTTTTCTGTATGTGAAGAACTTCCTTAAATATTTATTTTATTGTGTCTCTTGGCAATGAATTCTCTTAGATTTTGTTTGAAAATATTTTTAAAGGGTACAGAATTTTGTCTTTGTTTTTATTGGATAGAATTCTGGTTTGGCAGTTATTTTCTCTTAGCAAATGTCTTGTCTTTTGGCTTCTATCATTTCCATTTAGCGGCAGTTTGTTGGTCATGTTGTAATTCCTTTGGAGGTATTGTTTTGGAGGTGTTTTTTTCCCTTGTGACTGCCTTTAGAATTTTCTTTTTTATTTGGTTTTCAGAGATTTACTGTAGTGTATCTAGTTTTATATTGTGGTGTATGTATTCTGTTTGCTGTTTTAAGGAATTAAATTAGGCTTTGTATCTTGTCAGTTTTGAAAAATTTATGGTTGTTATATATTCAAGTATTGTTTCTTTCCCATTTTTGCTCTTCCCTCTTTCTGGGACTCAGGTTACACATATGTTAGACCTTTTTAAATTGTCCCATATATCTTTTATGTTCTTTTCTGTTTTTTTTTTCTTTTTTTCTTACTCTTTTTTTATTTTGGTGCTGCTTCTATAAACTCATTTCCTAGTTCACTGATCTTCTTTTCTGCTAAGTCTAATCTGCTGTTAAAGATATCTGTTAAATTCTTAATTTTAGCTGTTTTTCAGTTATGAGATTTCTATTTGGATATATATAATATATATATATATTGCTTTTTGGGGGAGAGATTGGAGGGATGAGGGAGAGGGAGAGAGAGAATCTTAAGCAAGCTCTACACTGAGTGTGGAGTCCAACGCAGGGCTTGATCTCACAACCCTGAGGTGAAATCTAGTCAGACGCTTACCCAAATGAGCCACCCAGCCACCTCTCTTAATAGACTTCATTTTTAGAGCAGTTTTAGGTTGACAGCAAAATTGAGCAGATGGTAGAGATTTCTCACATATTCCCTAAAAGTGCATTATTTTTATAAATTAGTGGGAAGTGACATCTTTTTCTGTGTTTACATTTTAAAAATACCTTATAAGTCTAGTTTATTCATAAAATATAATTTATGTACATTAAAATTCATTCTTTTTAGTATCTAGGAATTTTGACAAATGCGTACAGTTGTGTAACCACCACCATAATTGAGTGTGGATAGTTTCAAAGTCTCATGTTTCATAGTGATGAGACTTTTTTGAGTCATTTCAGCAGCTTAATACATTTGTACTGTAGTCATAGAAAAAAACCTTTCTTCTCACTCCTGGCCCACTTGTCCCTATATCTTTGCTTACTTCATTCAACATTTAGATTTTCTCATGCAGGTCCCCCATCTGGATCATTATATTTTACCCTATATCCAACATAGCCTTTATTTTTACTCTTTTGCACTTAGGTGATCCCAGGTACCATTCCATATTTGACAGTCATTCTGCTATACTCAATATCTGCCCATGTCTTTTTGCTCAGGATTTCATAAGCCTTTCAATGTGAGGATTATTGAAAGATATTTGAGGTAGTTTTCTGGGATGTACAAACATTGCTTTAGCTATATAAAAGGGAGGGAACACTTAGAAGAGGTATGAAGGAACAAGTTTGAATAAATGTAGCACTGGTAAGTAATAGTATAAACTCTAGAGGAGAAAAGTAAATCATTGTAGTACATTTTTTTTTTTTTTTAGGTGAACTCTACTCCCAATGTGGAGATCAAACTCAAAACCCCAAGATCAAGAGTTGCATGCTCCACTGACTGAGCCAGCCAGGCACCCCTATTGTAGTACATTTTATTTTATTTTTTATTTTGTTAAAGATTTTATTTATTTATTTGACAGAGAGAGAGTGATCACAAGTAGGCAGAGAGGCAGGCAGAGAGAGGGGGGAAGCAGGCTCCCTGGTGAGCAGAGAGCCCAATGCAGGGCTCGATCCCAGGACTCTGAGGTCATGACTTGAGCCAAAGGCAGAGGCTTTAACCCACTGAGCCATCCAGGCGCCCTATTGTAGTACATTTTAAAAGATTAGAAACAGATGTATATATTCATTAGTGATTATGTAATTATAGGAATTAAATGAGTTACATCCATTGTGTATTTGGGGTTTGTTATTTAATGATAAATGGACTTTAGAGATTGTTCTGCCACTAGGGAAGCTTAGGGGTAAGAAACTAACAGAATGACAAATGAGAAAATCAATAAATATTCCAAAATTGGGACAAAAAAGAGCAACCGGTTGCTGGGATATAATATAAAGTGCATAGTTTTAAACAGGATCAGCAGGATTGGCTTTTTGGAAGAAGTGATTTTTTGATTGAGACCTGATGGTGAAGGGAAGCCAACCACACAGGCAGAGGATTTCTCAAAGAAGGAACAACCTGTGAATGGTCCTATTTAATGGGAACAGTGGTAGTGCCTTTTGTGAGCTGAAAAGAGGCCTTTGTGGCACGAACAGAGAGAGTAAATGAGAGACGCACTGATAAGCAGATACGCTTATATCTATGTTAGGTATTTATATTTGATTCTAATTACAAAGAGAAATCATTAAAAACATTTAAGTGGAGAGACTCAAATATTGATCAGTGTCAGAATCATTTGCTGGAGAAACATGCCCAGGACTTAATCCTATAGATTGTGTTTCAGTCAGTTAAAAATACCTCTATATAATTTTAAGAAACTTTCACGTGAAAGTTTCTCATCACTGCTTTAACTTGTTTCCCTAATCACTAACCTTACCTCCAGTCTTGTACTCCATTCTCTGTGTTTCCTTTGCCTTTTTTTTTTCATGTGTATGAGAATACAGTCTTTTCCTTAATAACCTGCAATACAAAAATAAAAATAAGCTTAATAGTGATATGGAATAGGGAATGATAGCAGTATAATGTGTGAGTTAGTTGGTTTACAGGTCATTTTCCTATTTGAATGAAGCCAGAATAGAAGTAAACTTAAAACATTCATCAGGAAAGGCAAAGTGTTCAACTTGATGCTTTATTGTTGGTTGCCATTTCACCTCTATATGAAAAAAATGATTAAGTGTCTGCATCCAAGACTGTCTCCCCAGAGGTAGATAGCATCAACCTTGCATGGCTTCTAGCTGGAGACAGGTTACATTTTACCCTGTTCCTACCTTAGGAATAGTAGCCTTGCTGACTAAGGGCTTTTTTTTTCATTGCAGTGTCTCAGCACCTGGAATCTAGCATTTCCACTTTTTTGTGTGTGCATTTTAGTATCCATGAAGTGGCCTTCAGCTGTGTTGAACTCCCTTTTGAGTCATCTCTTGAAATATCAATTTTTATATTTGTTAGCACTCTGCCAATAAAGTTGCATAGGTTTGAGTGGTCTTCTCCAGCCCTGTTTTCTTCATAAACTTAATTTTTTGGTGTGTAATTTTGCAGAAGATAAGGGTTTTTTTTAGGTTCACGTTTGTGGTATTGTAGCAGAAATGCCTGTTTTAGAGATATCTAATCCATTCACTTGTAATAGACATTATTTTAGGTGCCTGCCTTTTATTTCTCTATAGAAGTTTTCTTTATTCTGTCACAGGAATATAGTATGTTTTTGCCTTCTATTTTCTTTCAGATTTGGAGTCCAGATACAGGACCAATACTTTATCTCCAGAAAAGGACATTTATGAAATATATTCATTCCAGTGGGAGATAATGGAAAGAATTAAAAGCTATAGTCTTCAGGACTCCATTTTTAGAAATGATTGGGAATGCAAAGGCAAGAGTGAGGGCCAAAAGGAACCACAAGGGGGATATTTTGGGCAAGTGAAAATTACTTCTGAAAAAATGACCACTTATAAAAAGCATAATTTTCTTGCTGAATACCAGAGAGTTCATAATGGAGAAAAGTTATATGAATGTAAGGAATGTAGGAAGACCTTTATTCGTCGCTCAACACTTAGTCAACACCTGAGAATTCATACTGGTGAGAAACCTTATAAATGTAAGGAATGTGGGCAGGCATTTAGACAGCGTGCACACCTTATTCGACATCACAAACTTCATACTGGTGAGAAGCCCTATGAATGTAAGGAATGTGGGAAGGCCTTTACAGTGCTCCAAGAACTTACTCAACATCAGAGACTTCATACTGGTGAAAAGCCCTATGAATGTAAGGAGTGTGGAAAGGCCTTCAGAGTACATCAGCAACTTGCTCGACATCAGAGAATTCACACTGGTGAGAAACCTTATGAATGTAAGGCATGTGGGAAGACCTTTAGGCAGTGTACACACCTTACTCGACATCAGAGACTTCATACTGCTGAGAAGCTCTATGAATGTAAGGAATGTGGGAAGGCCTTTGTATGTGGTCCAGACCTTAGAGTACATCAGAAAATTCATTTTGGTGAGAAACCTTATGAATGTAAGGAATGTGGAAAGGCTTTTAGAATATGCCAACAACTTACTGTCCATCAGAGTATTCATACTGGCGAGAAACCCTATGAATGTAAAGAATGTGGGAAAACTTTTAGACTAAGACAACAACTTGTTCGCCATCAGAGAATCCATACTCGTGAGAAACCCTATGAATGTATGGAATGCTGGAAGACCTTTAGTAGTTACTCACAACTTATTTCGCATCAGAGCATTCATATTGGTGAAAGACCTTATGAATGTGAAGAATGTGGGAAGGCCTTTAGATTGCTCTCACAACTTACCCAACATCAGAGTATTCATACTGGTGAGAAACCTTATGAATGTAAGGAATGTAGGAAACCTTTTAGACTGCTCTCACAACTTACTCAGCATCAGAGTATTCATACTGGTGAGAAACCTTATGAATGTAAGGAATGTGGTAAGGCTTTTAGACTTTATTCATTCCTTACTCAACACCAGAGAATTCATACTGGGGAGAAACCCTACAAATGTAAAGAATGTAAGAAGGCCTTTAGACAACATTCACATCTTACTCAACATCAGAAAATTCATAATGGAGTTTAATACAAGAAAGCCTTCAAATGTACATTATGTTGCAGGATATCTGAAAAATCATTTTTGAGATTTTTGCTTCATGATTCAACTAAGCATAAGAAATTTTATATTATTGAAAAAATATGTTGCTTTAAAAGCCTTCTGTCACCATTTAAACATTGTTTATCTTCAGCAAATTGGTATGAGGGAAAATAGAATGAATGTAGGAAAATCTTTAGCCTTATCTATCATTATCCCCATTTCACTCCTTTATTACCAGTGTGTTATTGGACAAGGTACTTAAACTTCTGTGCCTCATTTTGCTCACTTGTAAAATGGTGATAATAGCACCTATGTATGTTAGTTATTTATTGCTGTGTAATAAATTACCACAAACTTAGTAGCTTAAAATAATACACATTATCTCACAATTTCTATGGGTCAGGTATCTGGGCATAACTTTGTTCGGCCCTCTGGTTCAGGGTCTCTCACAAAGCTAAACTAATGGTTTCAGCCAGGGTTGGGTCTCATCTGAAGGCTCAACAGGGGAAGGGATCCATTTCCAACCCCACATGGTTGTTGGTTGTCTCACTGAGGTCCATAGTTTCTAGCTGGCTGAAGGCTGACCTTAGCTCCTTGCCACATGGGCTTCTTCAACATGACTGCTTCTTAAAGTGTGCAACCCAAGAATGCGGTAGTCTACTAGCATCATAGAAGCAATAATCTTGTGTGACCTAATCACCAAAATAATACCTTTTAGTCACCTTCGCTGTCTTCTACTGGTTAGAAGTTATTGGGTCACCCCACACTCAAGGGTAGAGGATTACACAAGAATATGAATACCAGGCTGTAGGGACCATTTCAGAGTCAGCCTGCCACACTGTGTAATAGGATTGTCTTAAGGATTAAGTAGTTAATGCTTGGAAAAATAGCAGCCACATAGCATGTTTTCTGTAAATATTACCTACAATTGTTATCATTAGTATTAGTGAATTCATATGAAAGGAATTTACTCTAGAAGTAGTAAATGTAGAAATGCCTCATGTCATTGCTCAGCACTTACTAAACTTAAGATAATTTATTCCAGATAAAATCTAGGAGGTTATATTGAATGTGAGAAGTTCATCATTTGAGCTGCATCAGTCATTTCATGCTAAAAAAAACCTTACAAATTTCATGAATGTGAGGTTAAGTGTACAACTATTGAAGAATCAGAAAAATATGAAATTATTTTCCCATAATAAATTCCAAAAAGTAAATGTTTTGCAATTCCTGTTGTCTGACCACTGTTAAAGATTAATTAGAAACATCAAAAAGATGGCAGAAAGGAAACCAACCAGTTGGAAATTTAATATTGTGTGTGTGTGTGTGCACATGTGTGTGTTTATATGTAAAACTCATAAAAGAAAGATCATCATTCCATTACAGGCAGTATACGGTTTGATGTTCAAATTGCCCCATCATTAACCATTGGGAGTTGGGTCTTTTGACATGACCCCACTAGTAGTTTGATAGTTTACTTGGTTACAGCTGCACAGTTTGGTCAGCAATGGAAGATGCTTAGGCACCAACTCATCCTGAAAATTGATAAGGGGAAAAATAAACATTTATTTTGCTTTTTCCATGTGAACCAAGTTTCAGGGCCACCAAAAGCTCCTCAAATTAAAAGGTTTTTGTTTTGTTTGTAAGAATTCAGTAAATACAGAAAGAATGATAGGATTAGAAAAATTACCATTTTCTAGTTCCCTAGTGGGATAATAGGTCCAGAAAATTATCTTCAGTGGGTATTAAAACTATTAGGTGAAATATTTTATAATGAGAACTTTACAGTGGATTTATCAAGCTGACCACCTCTGAACCCTTTGATCAATTTCAACCTCTATAAAAGTGGGACTATCAGACAATATCCACATCCTGATAAAATGCAATAGGAAATATCACTGCCTACGAAGCCTTACTGCCAAAACAGTGAACTGAAGGAAGCAAACCTTTGAATCAAACTCTTTAAAAATGAGAATTTGGGGAATAGAGGAACAAAATAAATGGCACCACAAGGAAGTAGCCAAGCAGATCCAGAATGTGTAAAACTCTACGAAACAAGTGACCCTAATTTCCAACTGAGTGGCATGAAAAAGAAGAGAAGAGCAACAGTTACAGATTAAAAGAGACTTAAGAGACCTATCAACTAAATTCAGTACGTGGTCATTGCTTGGACCTAATTTGAACAAAATGTAAAAAGACATTTTGGAGACAGTGGGGAAAATGTGGACGTGCACTGAGTATTAGATGATATTTAGAAATACTAATTTTGTTAGGGATGATAATATCAATGTGGTTATTAAAAAGATAAAAGGTTCTATGTGTTAGAGATACATACTTCTGTATTTAAGAAATGGTAAGACACCGGATTTGCATTCAAATACTCCAGGAAAAGAAAAAGAATTGGCAAAGAGCTGGGAGGTAGACTGGCAAAATGTTGATAATTATTGATGCAGAGTGGTTTGTATTGGGGGGTTCATTGTTCTAGTATTTCTACTTTTTTATGTGTTTGAAGGTTTCAGTAATAAAATGTTTAAAATCAAAACTGAAATTTATAGACTACTTAGAAATGATCGTTAATGAGATGTGTGCATCTAAACTTGTCAGATGTCACTAAAGTTCTGTTCAGTGAGAAATTTATCCCCTTTAATGCATTGTAAGGAAGTTTCATTTGTGGACCCAGTTTTCATCATCTTCACCTTATCCACAGCAGTCAACACAGGGCCTGTCACATAAATACAAGTGTTAAGGGAGTGAATACTTAATGTCAAGAAACCAGAAACAGAACAGAATAAAACCTACGAAAGAGAAGCAAAGCACAACTAAAAACAGAAATTAAGGACTAGACAGTAGTAGACTTAATCCAGTACTAATACTGATTAGATTTTGGAAGATCTAATTAAGAAAAAGAAAATGAAAGATAATGCATTTAGAACATTGATCGTGATAAAGATGACATAGCTACAGATTATCCAGAAATTTTTGTTTTAATTACAATGCAATACTATATATGTGCTCTATGTATTCCAATACCTAAAATACAGGGAGTTACTTTTTTTTTCTTTGGGAATATGTTATGACAATTGACTCAGATAGACCAACAAGCAAATGTGTGTGTGTGTGTGTGTGTGTATGAACTCCCTGCTTAAGAAAACGTTTGATAGTTGTGCAGGTAAAAGCTTTAAGAAATAGATAATCCTTCACAAAATTCTACCAATTAATTCTGCACAGCTAAAACAATCCTGATACAAACCTAAGTGAAGATAGCTCCTAAAAAGCAAAATCTAGACCAGCTTCATTTATGAAGATTCTTAATTCTAAATAAGGCATATTTAGAATTTTTTTACAAAGTCAGTCTTCACTAATAGATCCATGTGTTTGCCTTTCCCAAGTCTCAGATATCTCCAGAAGAGCTATGTTTAACAGAGTGTAAGACCTTAACCCAACGTTCTCCACAAACTTATTTTGGGGTATTCTAGTCCTTGATGATATTTGGGGGGAAAAAAGATTTCTCGGGAGAATGTGTAAATGCAGCAAAGCATTTGCTTGTGGGAAAATCCAAGTATACATCATCAGCTTGTCAAAAGATATAGGAAAGAGATTTTTATTTAACACAGTGTCTCGAACTTACTTCATTGTGGAATTCTCATTCCCAGTATCTTACCATCTTTAGAATGTGAACCACTTTGATAGATGCTTCCATTACCACAATGAATATCTTCAAGAACATCATTTCAGACATTATGGTGAGTGTGTTGGCAGGGGGTGAGGAAAGGGCACTTTTCTTTGCAGCTCATGTCATATTCTGAAAGCTTCCTCCTTGGATCTTGAGGGCTAGTGCTTTTCTATAGAATGTGAAAGATTCTAGCTCGGTCCTTGATATGTATATATTAAACATGCTTAAATATTCTGTTAAATAGTAATTAGGACATAAACGATTTTTCATTGTAATAAAAATGCTATATTGAATATCATTTTGTGTACTTTCTGATTTCTTTGAAGAATCTAAGGTGCATATCTAGAAGTCTCTGTACATACTCTCTGCTTTACATGTTGCCTGATGGTTACTCCATCATTGCACTAATTTTGAGTCCCTCTAATCACTGAAATGAGCATCCAGATTTTCCTACTTCTATTATTGGTTTCAATATTTCCCTGATTACAAGTGACTTGAGCATCTTTTTCATATGTGTTTATTGGCCAGTCATGTTTCTCTTAACAGTGCTTTTTTTATTCATGTGTTTTCTGTATTTCTTTGGGGTTATCTCATTGGTTTTTCATGATTTGTAAAATATTCCATGTACTACACATTTATAAATATTGAGTTATTTTCTCTCAAGATGACTTGTGTTATAACTGTGTTAGGGCATTTATTGTTTTGCTAACATTTTAAATTTAGATAGTTTCTTTTTTAACCTTACCACATAATCTTACTCTTTTTATTTCTAGTGTTATATTTTCTGCCATGTGGTCATGGCATTTGCAAGTAGAAAAAAGTTCCCTCAATATTTATATTTATTTACATTTCTCATAGCAGTAGCTGGTATTTTCAGAATAAGGTTGAGTATTAGTGGGGATACATTTCTCTTATTTTTTCCATTTTGATGGAAATCATGTATCTATTTAAACATATGCCTCTTGATTTAAATAGTCTTTGTTATACATAACTGTTTTCAGTCCCTATTTTACTTTGTGCCTGCTAGATTTTGTCAGAAGTCATTTTGTCATCCATTGGTGTGAACATGTTTTTCCCCTTTAATTTGCTGATGTGATGAATTATACAAATCTTTTGATAAATTCAGGGGTTCCTCTGACCACTCTTAGTTTCAGTAATTCAGTAGAATAGTAGAACAACTCCCAACTCAGGAAAACAGTGCACCTATGATTAGTTTTTTTACAGTGAAAAGATAAAAATTAGAATCAGCTACAGAAGAGATACATAGGGCAAACTGTGGGAGGGATCCAACTAATGGAGCTTCCAGTCATCCTCTCCCCGTGGAGTCAGGGATGGCGTTACCTCTCCTGGTTACGACATGGGATAATTCCCACAAGAAAGCTTGTCTGAGCCTTTGGTTGCCAGAGTTATTCCTAGGACTCAATTACATTCTTCCCAAGAGGCTGATCTTTAGTCTCCAGCAACTTCTGAAGGTTCAAACTCTTACCTTTAGTCTCCAGTTCCTCCAGAGGTCACAACTGATAATGCTGTGTCCTAAAGCCCCCATAATAACTCTAGAGTCTAGACTGTCTGGTGGCCAAAACTCCCAACTAAAAAAGATACTCCTATCAGGTAGGACATTGATCATCTACAAGTCTAAAACATGCTCTTCCCTGTAAGTAAAATCCTGTATGTTCCATGCTCAAATGCTTTTGTTGAGAGGGTATTTGATATCATCACATTGGGCTGACACCAAGAATCTGTAAGGTGGGCTTGATGAGAGCAGAGCTACAAGTCAAAAGGAATTTTGTTTTGCCTATATTCCTTTTTACCAATATACAAGAAAAATGATGTCTTAGTTCAGAAGTATTATTGGAAAAGGAGAGGAGTAAAAATATCCTGTTACACCAAAGGATAGAAGGAAACATGTCATTATTAATTTTTCTTGTATATAGGTAATATATGCTTAATTGCTTCTATTATATTTCCATTCTCCTTTTAAAAAGTCTGACATCTTTGTGTCTTTTTATTTATTTGAGAGAGAGAGTGGCCGGGGAGGGCCAAAGGGAGACAGAGGAACTCAAGCAGATTCCACACTGATTGTGAAGCCCAATGTGGGGCTCAATCTCATAACCCCGAGATCATGAGCTGAAACCAAGAGTCAGATGCTTAACTGACTGAGCCACCCAGGCACCCCTGACATCTTTGTGTCTTAATGTACAATAATGGGGCACCTGGCTGGCTCAATCAGTAGAGCATGTAACTCTTGATCTCTGGGTGGCGAGTTCAAGCCCCACAATGGGTACAGCGATTACTTAAAAAATATATATATTACCTAAAATATATATATTACTTAATATATATAGTAATATGGACTACAAAATTTAAATTTCAAAACAGTTAAATTGCTGTATCAGAGAACAGAAAAAAACTGTATAAAAACATTTATATTTTGTTTTTATTTAGTTTACAAATAATTATTACTAATTGCTACTGTCGTATAGTTTTGCTTAAATGATAGTGTGGACATGACAAAAGTAAGACAGAATAATATTTAATTTCAAGTAAATCCTTTTCATATTAATGCATATATGTATTATTATTTATATGCCATATTGTTATGGAAGTTTTTTGTTTGTTTCATATGGCTGTGCCCCAGCTTGTCTCTCGAAAAGTTGATTATCCTATTATCCAGTGCTCACTTCAGATTTAAACCATGGTCCTGGATTTTGGCGCACATGTGAGTGCACTCATGCACACACAGTTTAAGCCAGACTTCCTATTTGCTATGCTACAAACTAGATATCCCAGGGTATTTTGGTGGTTATCTTTTTATCCTATATTTCATCTGAAGTGGGAGGAGCAAGAGATTTTGATAAAGACATATTTGAAAGGAAATGAAAACCAATAATCTGGAAGTGCTTATTCATTAAATAATTTTATATTCAGGCTTCTTTTTAATTGATTCTCATCAATTCCCTAAGTTTTATGTAGCTCTCTATTGAACAAGTCTTTTTTTTTTTAAGATTTTATTTATTTATATGACAGAGAAAGAGAGATCACAAGTAGGAAGAGAGGCAGGCAGAGAGGGGGAAGCAGACTCCCTGCTGAGTAGAGAGCCCGATGCGGGGCTCAATCCCAGGACCCCGAGACCATGACCTGAGCTGAAGGCAGAGGCTTTAACCCACTCAGCCACCCAGGCGCCCCAATTGAAGCAAGTCTTAAGGTCAGATCTCAACTATGGAAAAGATGTCCCTCCTAAGAATCTTATCTTATAGGTCATATTTTTTAAAAGAATAGGTTCTTCTAGCTTTCCATTATTCAGGTGTATTGTTCTTCAGACTGCTACCTCTTCAGTATCCCAATGTTACTCATGATTTCTCTGCTATAACCAACACATTCAGAGCCTCAGCCTCTGGGCCCTATTTGCTTTTTTGAGGTAAGTACTGACACGCAACAAAAACCTTCAGTCTTATTAGATATTTCAAAAAGAAGATACAAGAGTGGCCACTAAATGCGCACAAAAGGATGCTCAACATCATTAGTCATCATTGGAAATGCCATTTAAAACACAATGAGGGGGGTGCCAGGGTGGCTTAGTCGGTTAAGCCTCTGACTCTTAGTTTCACTTCGGGTCATGATCTCATGGGTTGTGAGAACTAGCACCATGTCAAGCTTCGAGCTCAGTCTGGAGTCTGCTTGAAGATTCTCTCCCTCCGCCCCTCCCCCAACTCATGCATGCACTTGCTCTCTCTCTCTCTCAAATAAATAAATAAATCTTTAAAAAATAAAAAGCCGGGTGCCTGGGTAGCTCAGTGGGTTAAGCCTCTGCCTTTGGCTCAGGTTATGATCTCAGGGTCCTGGGATCGAGCCCCGCATCGGGCTCTCTGATCAGAGGGAAGCCTGCTTCCCTCTCTCTCTGCCTGCCTCTCTGCCTACTTGTGATCTCTCTCTTTCTGTCAAATAAATAAATAAAATCTTAAAAAAATAAAATAAAATAAAAAATAAAAAGCCAGTGAGGAGCACCTGGCTCAGTCAGTATTGCATCTGACTTGATCTCAGGGTCATGAGTTCAAGCTTCACATTGGGCATGTCGCCTATTAAAAAAAAATAATAATAACCCACAATGAGACCCTGCAGCTAAGCAACAGAATAGCTAAAATTAGAAAGACTGACAATACAGGCTGAGGGTAGGGGAGGGAAAAAAAGATTGACAATATGAAATGTTGGTGAGAAATGAAATGACCTCTGTTGAAGACAGTTTAACTGTTTCTAATAGGGTAAAATACAAACATAACGACTAACTGAGGAATTCCACTCCTAGGAATATACCCAAAAGAAAATCATATGCCCAAAGCACTCTAAGTGAAAGAGCCATACACAAATGAATAAATAATGTGTGATTCCTTTTTGCAAAATTCCAGAAAATACAAGCTAATCTACAGTGACAGAAAGCAGATCATTGCTTGTCTGGGACCAGGTGTGGTGGGAGAGTTTAACTATAAAGGGTCATGAGGAACTTTCTAAAGCAATGGAAATGTTCTGCATCTTACTTGTCATGGTAGTTACATGAGTATCACCTTTCAAAATTCAACTGTAGACTAAGTGTAATTTATTATATATAAATTAAATCAATAAAGTTGATAAAATGACATCAAGCTGTACACTTGTTCACATAACATCAACAGCAGATAGGCAACTCTGTGATCCTGGCAGATCAAGACACAAACAAGATCACCCTGTAATCATATCTAAATACAGATAAAACATGAACATTATTCAAGCCACAAAATGCTAAACACTCCTGGATACTATGAATGACTGCTACTTCTTTACCAATTACAATTTTAGCCTTCCTTTAGTCTTCCTTCCTTATTGATAAGATTAATTAAGATATGCAGTTGTAGAATTGCCCTGATTCCTGACAACATCCAATCCAGGACAAAGCCCCACTTCCTTAAACTTTCTCTAAATCAATAAACATAAACCCAATGTTGTATGTTCCCCTTTGCTGCAATGAGCAGTAAACCCAATTTGTCTGACTACAAGGAATGTTCCTGGTGGTATTTGGCTGGAAGACACTGACACATTTTACTATATAAAACCTCAATAAAAATGTTAGCATGAAGATAAACAGGGTATTTTTTAGGGTTCATGTTTTGGGGAAAAAAAAGTTTTGAACTGACCACAAGCTAATTTGGATTTAACACTAAGGAAGTTGTTTCTTTATTCACTTAAAGCCTTAAGATTACCTGTGACAATGTCTTTTAGTTCAATCAGTGAAAGCAGGGAACAACTAATTACTTTCCATTTTTGCTATAAGTCATTAACAGGTTGTTTCAGGCTGAACAGTCAGTCCTTTATTCTCTTTAAAAATTCACCAATTCCCTTAATATAATGTGTCTTCAAGCGTGAGTTCTGAAAGAACTCTAAAGATCCCCCTACCCTGGAAAGAGTGCAGTTATGGCTTACAAACGAAAGCAAAACCCGTTGTACTAAATAAGTAAATTAGCACAGGTGATCATTTATTTTTTTGCATTCATAGAAGGGATGAATGAGTCATCTAAGGAATCTCCCTAGTTCAATGAACAATGTATTACACAGATGTCAGCTGTACTTCAATTTTAAAAGAATATATTACACATTTATAATAGCCAAAAACTGGAAACAAGAGGTAAATGGGTAAAGAACCGGGAGGTGAAAATCAATGTAATTATAGTATCTACCCAGTTTTCTACGTTGTCACTTAAAATTTTAATATGGCCTGTCATGTCAATTATTTCTCTTAGTTTTTTTTTTTTAAAGATTGTATTTTTAAGTAACCTGTACACCCAATATGGGGCTTGAATTTACAACTCCAAGTTCAAGAGTTGCATGCTCTACCGACTGAGCCAATGAGGTGCCCCTTTAACAGTTTCACTTTGGTTCAATTTCATCCATTAGCTTACCTCTTCCATCGGAGTAGGGCATTATCTTGAATTGTTCCTGGATCCTTCTCGTATAGCTGAATGAAAGACAAAGAGTGGGAGTTGGGATGGGAGCAGGGAATAAACTACAATGTAATAAGATTAGTACATCTCTTTGGAAAGGGCTGAACTGCTCTGTGATTAAAGTAGTAAAGTCCTGGGTCATTCCATTTGTGTGAGAGTGGTAGATGGGGAGAGAAAGCCCTTTTGCCTTAGTACATGTGTATTAATATGTTAAGTAAGAACCATTATAAAGGGATACCTGGGTGGCTCAGTGGGTTAAAGCCTCTGCCTTCCGCTCAGGTCATGATCTCAGGGTCCTGGGATCAAGCCCCGCATGGGGCTCTCTGCTCAGCAAGGAGCCTGCTTCCCCCTCTCTCTCTGCCTGCCTCTCTGCCTATTTGTGATCTCTCTGTCAAATAAATAAATTAGATCTAAAAAAAAAAATCAATATAAAATGACCCAACTTACCTTTATACTAAAAAAAAAATTATATTTTTTTCTCTTACCTAAGTTTGTTTTCATTCCTTCATTCCCAACCACAGAATAGTATGTCCTTTAAAAGAGTATAAAACTTACAAAGAAATATTAAAAAGGAGAAATCAATCATATCGCAACTAAACTATTACAACTTTTTGTTACTTTCTAATTTGGGGCCACCTTCATAAATGCCAGACATTCACAGTACTAAAATTTTAGTTTTTTCTTATCTGGTGCTGTGGTAAAATAATTGCCACAGCATGACACAATGCTGATTTTCCATAATTTTTTTTTAAATTTACTTGACAAAGAGAGAGATCACAAGTAGGCAGAGAGAGAGGGGGAAGCAGGCTCCCCGCTGAGCAGGGAGCCCTATGCCGGGCTCGATCCCAGGACCCTGAGATCATGACCTGAGCCGAAGGCAGAGGCTTTAACCCACTGGGCCACCCAGGTGCTCCTGATTTTCCATAATTTTATAAGTGAAAATTTTAGGTTTTCAAATGCTTTACTATTTAAGTAAGTTAAAGTGAACATCTTTAGGAACATGATTTGCATTAGTTTCCTTTAGATAAGAGGGAAAAAAAATCTTCATTTACAAAATATCTTTTACTAAATTCCTTGCTGTTGAAAATATATAGAAAGGGGGAACCTGGGTGACTCAGTCGGTTAAGGATCCAACTCTTGATTTCAGCTCAGGTCATTATCTCAGGGTTATGGGATTGAGCCCCATGTCAGGCTCTGCATCAAGCATGGAGCCTGCTTGGGATTCACTCTCTCCCCCGCACTCTGCCCCTCCCCCACCCTGTGTGTGCACACGTTCTCTCTCTCAAAAATAAATAAATAGATTTTTATCTGCGATTGTTTTTCTCTATTTCATGAATAAAAAGACATCAATGAATAAACTGCATAAAAAAACACAGCACTAAAAAATTTGGAATTTTTCAATAGTTTTAGATCCTACATACTGTCAGTTAGAAAAATTAGAGAGATGTATTACCATTTTGCATTACTTAGAAATCTATAATCATATATACCATCTGTGTGTACATCTAAATATTGGTTTTATAGCTACTACTTGCACTTATTGCCTCTGCAGACACAGGGAAAACAGGACTGAAGGGAAAAGAGAAGGCTTTACCTATTTCTGAAATGATTTGCTTCTTTTATAAACATGTTTTTAAAGATTTTATTTATTTACTTGAGAGAGAGAGAGCACGCATGTGACAGCAGGGGAAGGAGCAGAAGGAGAGGGACAAGCAGACTCTACCCTAAGCGCAGAGCCCGATGCAGGGCTCAGTCCCACAACCCTGAGATCATGACCTGGGCTCAAATCAAGAATGGGATGCTTAACTGACTGAGCCACCCAGGCACCTCTTTCTTTTATAAAATTTTAATAAAAAACAATTAGATGCCTAATTATAGGCAGCAGTTACACAGATGCTACTGTTCTTCTGAATTATTTTTAGTCAAGAAAATTTAAAAGCATAAAACAGAAGAAAATTTGGAAAAATTAGGAGAAAGAGACAATTCAGGAACAAAACCAAAACAGTAGATACCATACAGCAAAAAAGAATTATTTAAAACAGGGGTGAGCAAACTGCAGCCTACTGGCCAAATGTAGCCTGTTGCTTACTCGTATAAATTGTTTTTTATTGGAACACAGCCACGCCCATTTTCTTACACTCAGGATTTCTCAACTTCAGCACTTAGTGACATTTTGGACCAGATAATTCTGTTGGGAGGGGCTGTACTGTGCTTTGTAGGGTGTTCAGAGCATCCCTGGCTTTATCTACTAGATGCCAGCAGCCCTCTCAAAGTGACAACCAAAAATGTTTCTGGACACTGCCCAATATCTCCTAGGGTTAGGAGGAAAGGCAAAATTAGCCCTGGTTGAGAACCACTGGTTTATGTATGTTTTCACACTACAAAGGCAGAGTAGAGACTGTAAGACCACAAAGCCTAAGATATTTACTATCTGGCCCTTCACAGAAAAAGTCTTGATTTCTTTTGCCATTAAAAAAGGCAGAAAATACATGCTAGACTAAGAAAACCAACTGCAAAGTATATGACAACAAAGTTTCTACAAACTGCTTTAAAAATATCTCCAATTTAACCAAGGGAATACATAAAAACAAGTAATTCACAGAAACAAAATTCAAATAACTCTTAGGCATGACACATACTCAATCTGACAGTTAAGAAAATGCAAATTAAAGGCACTCTCTTTTCTTCACTCAATTTAACAAAAGGTTCAGTCCTCATTGAAGTTGTTTGGAATGGACATACATTGCCAAATTAATGTTGAATTTCAGAAAATAAGGCATTAGCCACTGCATTTAAAATACACTATGCTGTAAGGCAAGAGATCTAACTGGTGGGAATCTATCCACTCAGCAAAAATATAAACACCAACATGAAACAGTACATGAGTAGTAAAATTGTACAATTATTTGTAAAATAACAAACCTGAACTTTCACTGGTGGAAGATTGGGCTGCATATATTATGCTTTGTCTTTATGATGCATGAGTCTAAAACTAAAAAGTTACACCTGTAGGTACTGACTGGAAGGAAGTCCAGTCATGGTATGTTACCAAGTGAGAAAAGGTGACTGCACTTCGATATGTAAGTGCAATCCCATTTCAACCATGCTAAACACACACCTACTACCACCACCATCACCACCAAAACAAACTTCCTAAATATGGGCATGCTTCTTGAGTATGGCAAAAAGCATGGGAGGCTGTTGGTATTGGTGATTCAGAGAATGTGTAGTTTTTTTAAAAATTTCATTTATAATCTCTACACCCAGTGTGGGGCTCGAACTCACGATCCCAAGATCAAGAACTGCATGCTCTTTAGGGTGCCTGGGTGGCTCAGTTGGTTAAGCATCTGCCTTCGGCTCAGTTCATGATCCTGGGATCCTCAGCAGGTCTGCTGAGAAGAAGTCTGCTTCTTCCTCTCCCTCTGAACCTCCCCCCTGCTCATGGCTCTTGCTCGTTCTCTCTCTCAAACAAATAGCATGACCTTCAGACTGAGCCAGTCAAGCATCCCAATAGGTTTTTAAAAATCTTTACAATATATCCGGTTTTTCGTAAAACATGTTCTATAAAATTAAAATACAACTTTTTTATTTTTTTAAGATTTTATTTATTTGACAGAGAGAAAGAGATCACAAGTAGGCAGAGAGGCAGGCAGAGAGAGAGGGGGAAGCAGGCTCCCCGCTGAGCAGAGAGCCCAATGCGGGGGCTCATCCCAGGACCCTGAGATCATGACCTGAGCTGAAGGCAGAGGCTTTAACCCACTGAGCCACCCAGGTGCCCCGAGAATACAACTTTCAAGTCACGAAAATGGAAATGTATACGTGGGCAAAAACTGAAAGAAAATTATCTAACATTGTTATAACTGAAAAGAGTTAGAAATTATAATGAAACCAGTACCATGATCATGCCTAATTTTGCCTACCTTTATAATCCTTCAATTCCTCATAAGGGCATAACTTGTCCTCTTAGAACAGTATGCATAACTTTCAAGAAGAGACTTATGAAATAATTATGCCAGTGCAGATAAAATTTAGCAATCATTTCCCTCCTTTAAAAAATGCTTAGGGGCACCTGCCTGGCTCTGTTGTTAGAGCATGCGACTAGACCTCAACATCTTGAGTTCAAGCCCCACATTGGGCATAGAGCCTACTTAAAAAAATAAAAATTAAAAATGCTTGAATTTTTATTATAAATTGTCCTCCAATGGGCTGGCATTCTCTGATTGATTTAATTTACCACATAATACATGTTTACATTAAACTTATTTGAAGTATGTATCATTTTCTAAAGTGTGAGGCTAACATGGAATACACTGGATGGTGATTATTCCAAATGTGTCTGCAGCCCATGAGGTGGGATTAAGTGGATAACTGCCTTGACTTCACAGCAGTTGAATATGCATACGCTGTAACAGTTTCTCACTTACTACTTTCCGTGGGAAATCATCATTTTAGGGTCTAGTTTTCAATGTGTCAACACTACCTTTATGCATTACATTAAAAAATAATTGGAGAGGTCATGAACCATTTTATTCTGAACAAAACAAAAACAAACAAACAAAACCAACCTTACTTGCTTCAATAGGCTGCTAGATTTGATTTGCTATCTTAATTGTAATATTCATATACCATAAGTACAGTGGATTATTTTTATAGCTGATTTGATGTGGATGTTGTCCTTTTCCAAATTTCTTTAAAGAGTAGCTGCTAGCCTCATAGCTGTGACTCTTTTTTTGTAAAAAGAAGATTTTT